>BSBM01000001.1:82095000-82535000 GCA_027924585.1 Larix kaempferi
TCATCTTCATCACCATCACCATCATCATCAACGTCTTCATCATCATCACTATCATCATCATCCTCAACATCTTCATCATCATTGTCATCTCTAGGTTCCTCATCAACATCTACATCATCATCATCTTCTTCATCATCATCATCTTCATCACCATCACCATCAACATCTTCATCATCATCATCGTCATCATCATCATCAACATCTCCACCACCATCATCATCATCATCATCTTATATCCTCATCTTCATCATCGACATCTCCCCCTTCCCCATCAACATCTCCATCATCGTCATCTTCTTCATCACCATCATCATCATCCTCATCACCCTCATCATCATCTTCATCGTCATCACCATCATCTTCATCTTCATCTTCATCAACATCATCATCTTTATCATCTTCATCTGCATCATGATCATCTTCATTGTCATCACCCTCCTCCTCCTCCTCATCTTGTGCACTTATGCACTTAAGGATTAATGTTTAGAAGAGGGTCTAAAGGTCTAAATTGATTTTAGATTTACAAAACGCGTACGCGTTATGTAACTACATAACGTGTACGCGTTTTGTAACTACATAACGCGTACGCGTTTTGTAGTTCTATAACGCGTACACGTTTTGTAGTTATAGAACGCGTACGCGTTTTCTTTACCTAACCTACATGTCTAATGACATGTCAGGCTCGGGTTTTAACATGGCAAGTGCTAAGTATCAGAAACGCGTTATGTTTTCATGTATCAGAAGCGAGTTTTGAAAAAGTAGGATTGCATCTAAAGTGACCCTCATCTTCTTGCACACACCCTAAACTCGTTTACTCTGCAATAGTTTTTTTGTGAAATCTCGATCACATTGTAGAACAAATGTTGCCATTGCATTAACAACAACACCCACACTTACATTAACAACAACGCCCACACTTGGCCCACATTATATTTAGTTCCCAAGAGTCTTTGTTTTCAACGCAGCACAACAACTCAGTATGTTGGCACATGGGAACCATTGTTGTTTCTAACTATGCCCTGTACTCAGATTAATTGATAAGCAAATGGTGAATTATAACAATAGTCTTCAAATTTACCCCTTCAGTGATACTAGGAAAATGATGCCATAGATAAAATAGTAATGGAACAATTATAATTTTTATCCCTGTTTCGATATGTGATATCGTGGTAATATCCATTTCTAGAATTAGCACGTAGCAGGTGCTATATTGATCTTGATGTCGAGATAGCTTGATAACTTAATGATGCGGTAATTTTTGTAGTTGATGATTGTTTTGATATCAAAGACATCAAAACATAAATATGTCGAAGCCACACTAAGAGTTTTGATCCCATTTTAACCAAAAATTAAATTAGCTTGATGCAAAATATTGTTGATAATTATGTTTCTGCTATTTACTAATTAATGAAACATGGAATATCTAAGACATGTATGCCATGGAATATCTAGTACATGTAGGCCAATGCAAGTAATCTCTACCTCTAATCTTCTTTCTTCTTTGTATTAAATAAACTAGGTTTAGACTATAACAATTAAAATTAAACCTTTTTATATCATTAGGAGTGAATGTTATTATTTTTCCATAGATTGGATTCTTTTCCCATATGATTGGATTACCTTGTCCTACTTTTTGGAATAAGGATATTATGAATTAATCCATTAAATGCCAATCATTGGATGAGTTTACCAGCATCATAATGGATATCAATATTCATTCACAAGAGGAGAAACAAAAATTCAATCGAAAGAAATGACCATTAATCAATATTCATGTACAAATGTATTTCGTTGCTATGCATTCATGAAGTCCATGGTTTTTCTAACGATCTCAAAATCGGCGTCAACTTAAGCATTTAAAGATATACAAATTCTATTTTTTTTACATTTATAGGTAGTTTTGGTTATCAATTCTTAACATAAATATTTGATTAATCCAAAACGTAATGCAGAACTATTGCATAAGGAAAAACACAGTCGGTTGGAGGGCATTTGGCACTAACATAAGCCATTTCAACACACAAAAGATGATTACGCAAAATCCACATAGATGGGCACAATGGAGAGCTATTGCATAAGGAAAAACACAGTCAGTTGGCGGGCATTTGGTACTAACATAATCCATTTCAACACAACAAAATATGATTGCATTGACCCTCAGGAGATATAACAGTTGTCCCACCGCATCAACAAACATATGTGCGTAAGCTGTCGAAGGGCCTCATTATTAAATTTTAAAATAAATAAAAATACAAGCATACACCAGAACAAGCTTCCAGCACGGATAATCAATGTGAGGAGACAAGCTCAAAGGACATGTAGTAACCACGCGGTTGGCTAGATAGTGGGAATTCATAATTAATGGATGGCTGAGCTTCTTGAGTTACAACAACTTCGTTCGGTTCGAGTCCACTTGAATTCACTACCTGCATGATATAAATATTTTATGTCAGAATTAGCTGATAAATTTTAGGATTTGGATTAATTTGGAATCTATATAAAGAAATCCATGGAAGGAATGAGTATGGAATCCGAATTTCAAAGGAGAATGTGTGAACAAATGGAAAAAAATTATAATAGTTTAAGCTTATTGGAGATTTGAGGGCCGCAGTAATCTAGTTCATCACTGAAGACGGACGCACCTTCGCCGTCTTAGCCATGGGGGTGTTTGGAACAAACTAACATTATGAAAGAAAATAATGTGAGTAGGTTCTATTTATAATTAATAGGGTACGGTTGACTAGATAGTTTACAGGAGTACCCAGATGTAACAATATTTGAAGCAGCATGTGTGGTCAATAGCCTGGCCAGTCTCTCTTAATGTATACCAATGCGAACTGTAATAGTTACAGAGACAGCCGAGTCATCAAAACTTGGAAAAAAAAGAATCGACACATACCAACCCTGTAATAATAATCATGAGTAGGACAACGAACTTGTAACATCCCAAAATCCTAGTCACTTTTAAAATGAAATGGGGAGTAATTTTTTTTTTTAAATAACATACTATCAATATCCGTACAATCATTCATTTCACCTACCAAGGTGAATAACCTACCATCAGATACATAGCTTTTTATGGAAAAGTTTTTTCAAGCATAAATGCATACAAACCAAGTTTCTCTTTATAACATTATAAAGCAGATGCTAAGTAGAAACCCACTTTCAACCTCGTGTGCAAGCTTAGGTAAGAAATACGACATGATATCAAACTTGGTGCAACATAGAAGAACCCTCATTCTATAAATAAGTTAGCTTCATAACTTGATGTTAACTTTAACACAACACTCTCAGCTAGAGTCGTTTAACATCCGAAACATGCCTATGTACCATAAGTCTCATATAATTATAAACCAAGATCTACACATATATCCTTCCATTTAATGACATGCAATACATTAAACAAATAATGAAAGATATATCACGGTGTGACTACTTGTAGAGTAACAACTCAATTCGACACTCAAGCACACTTGAAAAATTATAAAATTAATTGCAACAATATACAAACATACATCCATGTGTTAGATTCCATTTCATGCAAAGATACTCCTTCAAGAAGCTACATACTCAATCAACCTTAAGAAAACTTGTGGACACTTCATTAATGCATAATGGAAAACCTTTTCAAACACATGAATATGCAAACCAAAATAATATTCAACATCATGGTGTCATAGTTTCATTAACAAGAAATTCAACTAACCATTAGATGTAAAGGTGTTATAAATTTCACCATAAGTCAATGACGACACAATTAAGCACATGCATAATAATATGAGAACATGTCAAGTTTTTATTTTACACCAAATGAATACTAAGTCAACCATGGACTATGTCGCAAGGTGTAATAATAACCTAAGGCTAGGTTATAATGGCTAATATCCTTTACATCAAACACAAATTGTATACCGACATGTTATTTTCACACATACCCTTACACAGATCATTACCAATGCAAACTAATATAAGGTCATGTTTTAATCATAATCCACATAAGACTTTACACATTTATTCCAATGCACAAAAAACTCATTTATTCGTTTATGCATTCACAATCGCATGCTTTCCCATTAATTGTAACGTCTAATCTACGTTTTCACATTAATGACATAAAACGGTAGAACTCTAAGCATGCGTATGACATTGACTTCCCTAGGGTTAGCATCATATTGAAATCTCTTTTCAAACCAAGGTGACCTCATTCTTATGGCCATCCAACAATCAATTATATGTGAGTACATGAATAGGTAAACATAATCTTTACTTTCATTCATGTCGAATACAAATAAGGAAACAATCAGACGATCCAACATATATATATATATATATATCCACGTGCATAATAACTTTACAAAACATACTTCTCTTACCACCTCGGTAAGACTGAGGAGTGGTCATTCTTGTTGTCGTCTAGTTCCTGTTTTTATCATTTATGTTCACAACATGCATTAGTACCATAAAACATATTACAACAACTATCAACATCATTTCATTAATCAAGATGTATCAAATTAATATCACAAAACATAATCATTTTAATAAGGGGAAAATAATGTGGGCAATGCAATGCTCCACCCAACCGTAGGCTTTTCGACGACATATACTCAGTCTGTCCGAAGGCCACCCCCGAGCTGGGCATGGTAATCCAAAAATAGGATAGAGAGTCTCAAGTCGCATTGCCCTAGAACTACCCACACACAACTCTAGAGATTAATGCAACACTCCTGCAGCCAAGGGTAGTACTCCTACCTAGACACTTCTCGTGTCCTAACCTCGTGCATAGCTTGGTGTTGTTCTCAGTGGTAATACCATAAGTAATAAAACTGGTGCATTCGACAAGCCACCCAAGCATTACACATGCACTCAAACATTCAGCATGCAATCAAACATATCATGTGAGACAATCATCCAAACAAATATAGATGAAACATAAGACACGCATTCGACATGCGACCACAAAAAAGGTGTACATAACAAAAATAACACGACTATGTAATATAAGCCCCATCCAATGCATTCGACGTGCAACATGTGCATTTGTCATGCAACTACTGGACGTAAAGAGCTACCGGCATCGTTCACTATGTACTTAACCAATGCCTACAACATTCACCGTAAGTTATCTATTCGTTGCACCATTCATATAAATTTTACAAACACATACAACATTCCATTAAGAGTTGTGAATACAAACGAAGTTCATTTAAATCTATGAATGTATATTCACTTTCATTTATATTGTAGGCACGTAACAAAAGTGATTTAGATATATGAAATAATCGTTTGATACAATACAAATAAATGTATGAAACTTGCCCATTTTATATGTTGGGTATGCAATGTAATCATTTTATATCTATATACATGTGTATAATCATTTCATGAAAGGTATATAAAACCTAAAACCTTTATGCAATATATATATAAATAGACTATTCCCTTTTCTCTCTCTTTCTCTCTCTCTAAGGAATGACCATGGTTTGAATATTTCCATTATACCATACAATATATATATAACCATGTCATTATCGCCCCGCCATGGCATAACATAGTAGTCTATGAAATCCAACCAAAAAAATAAGACCAAAGCAATCCAACCAAAAACTAAGACCCAAGCAGATCGCATACCACGAAAAGGAAATACCAGCTTTTGGGCTCTCTAGCTCCACGCTCTCGCTCAGCAACCAGGAGCAAATATATATGATAAAAGAAACAAGCACTGGGGCTCTCCAGCCAATACGCATTGGCTCGACAACCAGAAGATATCCCAAACTTACCCAGCATATTTGCAACATGATGGCAACCGAAACAAGAGATACACGGCCACAGAAAAGTCACAGAGCCTCATGCTCTTCAGCCAACTTTATGCAGAGATGCCAATTAAACAAAGAAAGAATGAACACAGATTACAAAACGTTTTTTCCAAATAGGAAAAGCTGCCAAGCAACGCTTGCCTAATACAACACATATATACAGGGGATAAAACGTTTCAACGGTACAGAAGATGCCAACCACGACCTCCCCAACACCATGAGAAAACACATGAATCTAGGGGCATAAAAACGTTTCCCCCTCTTTCTGGCAACACGCAGAGCACAAAAACGGAATGCTACCTTCGCTGGGAGCATACAGTGTCATTAACACGTTTTACTTCCTCATTCAATTAAGCATACAGAGCAGGAACGAATGGTGGCATCAATGGGCACACTCACAGCATTCTTAAAAACGTTTTTCCTCATTCAACCAAGCATACAGAGCAAGAAACTAATGGTGCCATCAATGGGCACACACAGCATTCTTAAAAACGTTTTTCCTCATTCAACCAAGCATACAGAGCAAGAAACTAATGGTGCCATCAATGGGCACACACAGCATTCTTAAAAACGTTTTTCCTCATTCAACCAAGCATACAGAGCAAGAAACTAATGGTGCCATCAACGGTCACACACAACATTCTTAAAAACGTTTTCCCTCATTCAACCAAGCATACAGAGCAAGAAACTAATGGTGCCATCAATGGGGACACACATCATTCTTAAAAATGTTTTTCCTTATTCAAATAAGCATACAAAGCAGGAAACGAATGGTGCCATCAAATGGGCACACACAACACTTGTAAAAAATGTTTTTCCTTATTCAAATAAGCATACAAAGCAGGAAACGAATGGTGCCATCAAATGGGCACAGACAACACTTGTAAAAAACGTTTTTCCTTATTCAAATAAGCATACAAAGCAGGAAACGAATGGTGCCATCAAATGGGCAAACACAGCACTTGTAAAAACGTTTTTCCTTATTCAAATAGGCATACAAAGAAGGAAACGAATGGTTCCATCAAATGGGCACACACAGCACTTGTAAAAACGTTTTTCCTTATTCAAATAAGCATGTAGAGCAGGAAACGAACCATCTTCCAAGCCTCCTCTCCGCCCACAGAGATATCTTCCCAATGCTCAAGTTCAGCCCCCAAAACCGACCATTCCGCTTTTTCTTTCCCCCGTGAAGCTAGGTCAAAAAGGAATATATAACAAAACTTTCTTCTTCTTTTTTTTAATGTTTTTTTTAAAAGAAAAGGTTTTCATATATCCACAAATACATCTTTCCAAAATTAACACTTGGATAATCTCACCAATGAATTTCTCCATACTCAAATATACACTAAAGGTATTTTAAATTGAATCCATGTAATATTAAAAAAATCATTTAAAATTATATATATATATATATATATATATATATATATATATATTTATTGCAAATAGTAAATACATTACAATCATGATAACATGAAAGGTATATATGGCATAATATATATAAAAGATTTTATATCACAAATTGAATCCATGTAATATTAAAAAAATCATTTAAAATTATATATATATATATATATATATATATATTACAAATAGTAAATACATTACAATCATGATAACATGAAAGGTATATATGGCATAATATATATAAAAGATTTTATATCACAACAATATATGTATATATATACATAGCTTAACAAGGAAGGTATTGAAATTTATCCCACAAAAGCATAATCATACTTACCAATACTTTATATGCTTTATATATATATATATATATATGCATAAAATGAAATTGCATAAACATATAAATATATGTTATAAATATACTGTACTTTTTACATAGAACTTAGTACACACATTAATAAAAACTGCTTCTCCACTCAAATACATATATGAGCAAGCATACCAAAGGCAAATACCAAACATAAATTAATTTGACTTGATTTCAAAAGCTAAACCAAGCCAAAAACTTGCGACAATGTTTATGACTTAAGACTTAGCTACTCTCCCCCTTGTGGTTCACCATGCCCTTTTACACTCTTGGTTGCATTGTGGGAAAAATAGTTTAGGCTATAATTAGTGTCGTCATGCAAATAAACAAAAATTAAATAATTAAAAACTTTTACCAGAGATGGAGACATGACATAACTACTTATCCTTTCACATTATAGAAAATAAGCATCTGGCACATATCATAATAACATTCTTTGCATGACAAAGCTAGTTGTATGGTCTTGAAGTTTTGTTGCTTATTTGCATGCAAAAAGTCACACTAGTAGTAATAGTGGAAGGTGTTGGAATTTTATTTTGGACTTGATGGCTCAACCACGAACTAAACAACTAACTTTATGGGACTATGGATGTAACAATACTAGTTTTCTTCCACTCGATGGTTCAACCACGACATCAACAACTACTTTAGGGGAATATGGATGTAACGATACTGGTTCTCTTCGAACCACATTTATATTCTATGTGACAACTCCCTCCTGTTTGTGGCATGGCCTGTGCTCTCGTAGAATTATTCCATGTTTCTCTTAGACACGTTTTCCTACTCATATTCTTGTGTCTCCACATGTTAGATCGAAGTGTTAGATGGTAAGTAGGAAAAAGTAAGCAATACCTGAAATTGCATATAAAAATAATGAAAAATGTCACCTCGGTTTTTGGCCAAATAAGGCTCTCAATTTGCTTATTGGTGGGAAGGCAATCAGAGGTATAAAACTTAGGTTAAAAGCCTTCAAACATAGTGCAGATTAATATATTTTTAGCGAAACCTATTTCTATAGTTCCTGCTACTTGACAAGTTAGGAAGAAACTAATAAGAATAAAAATAATGAGATCTTGATCCTCATACATTTAAATGTTGTAACATGTGAAACTTTGTCACTGGAACATAAATATTTCCTTGTCCTAAATTAATTATATTTTGACATTTTTCTTTATAATTATAAAAAAAAATTGAGAACTCTCTTTGATCAAACTCTATGACATATAAACTTTATATATGATTTAACTAAAATATTTCTTTTGTTATTCAAACTAAATATTTTTGACTAAGTTAATTGTATCTCCTACCATTAGAATACAATAATGGACGCATTTACAAAGAGTGTTTTCATATAAATGGGATACATGGAGCAATTCTTCTTTTATATGTATACATATAATCTTGGAAAGAAATATGAATTACAAGGAGTCCCTCAAAATCATGTATACGATTATACGTCATAAAGTTCAAGGACTCCCTTAGTTTAAATCATATATAAGATTATATGATATAAAGTGGGAAGAGAATTTTAAAGTATTTATATTTATTATAAGTAATATAAATATTTATTTATAATAAATTAGATTATTATAGTAACCTAATCTTAGCAATGTTATTATTAGCATAGATCCATCTTAAACCTGTATTTATCAAGCATCGAGAGGGATCCAATTTCTTGAGGTGTATTTCTTTTTTTTAAAATTTAAACTCAAAAAATTTGATCTCTCTTGATTTATAGATCCGGGTTTAAGTTTTAAGTTTTTATTTTATAAACGAACATCTATTTTTTAATTATTTTTCATAATATTTTAGCTGACATGAATTTTTTTAATTAAATTTTTTTTTTTTACGTCAAATTATTTTTTACATTTTATTAGATGTAACGCTATATGTAACGGTACATACATGTTAGAACATCTCCCCCATACTAGCCTGTAGAGCACCTCATTTCACTTAGTGCAATTAAAAAGCCAAGAATTTCCTTTCCAATTTACACTATGGAAATTAGGAAATTTGTTAAATAAAGTTATCAAGAAATTTCCTAAATAAAGTTAACATGGAGCGATTTGAAGGTGGAAAATTAACAACTTTCTTTTCCATTAAACCACGATTAGTCACATACCATATTCTACGAGAGTTCATAAATTTTTAAAGGTTTTTATAAAACAAATTGTTCATCAACAAATTTTGAAAGGTGGTTAGGGAGAATAAGTAAATGAAATTTTTAATGAAGAAAGGATGGCATAACTGCATAAACAATAAACAATACTAAGATCTTTGCAGCAAGTAATCATATCTTTTGTGTGGATTTTTTTTAGCTAGGTCATCGTTGGGAGTTTGTCGAGTTACATTCTATAAGGGAGGTTATATTGGAGAGTAGTTTTATTGGGGTGTTCGAGCTTTAGTACAATCATGTCTTTGTGGTGTTTGGTATTGTTTGAGGGTTTTAACATTGTTTTTTTTTAAGTATTTAATGTAAATATTTTTTTCAAAATAAGACTAGTTTTTTGTCTAGATTTTATCAACTATGGAAAGATGAGGTTCAAATGTAGTTTTTAACTAAAGTTTTCTAATAATCAATGAGGCTAAAAGATTGGAAACAATTAAATATTCATATTTTATGGTTGCTTAGTTTTTTCTGAAAAAATTATTAGAAAGATGATACAAATATTTTTTTATTTCTTTGAGGATGAGGTTTTGGCTTCCTTCCTCCAATTGTATTATGTTTTCTACTTCATAAATAATCAATGTAAATATAAAACATATTTTTACCAAAAGAAAAAAAAAAAATCACACTCCATGATTGGATTTTATTTTAATATTTTAGGTTGAATATTTATGCCATCAATATCAATGTTTGGGCAATTCTTTAATCATCATTTCTATTTTTAAATCAACATTTTTTATGAAAGGACAATATTATTGATTTAATAATATTAAAATAAATTTAGGTGAAGTTATAAAAATAATGCTTAAGAAAATTGATATAAGATATAGAATATTTATATAAGATATTGAATATTGATCTTAAAATTTAAATGTTGGCATAATATTATGTTACAATGGTGTTGATGATGATGTGATAGGATTGTTAAATTGTAAGTCCCTATTGCAAATACAATGTCCTAGATTTCTTCTCATGTGAGTTTTTATTCTTATAAATTTACGTGTTTTCATACTTATTCATTGAAAGAGTTTTTATTCTTATAAATTTACGTTTTTTCATACTTATCCACTGATAGTGAGATCCTGATTTAGAGGTGACTATGATTTATGTACTATATAATATCATCATTAGTACGAAGAACGATGTTGAGCATGTATAAATTCATTTCCGCCACTTTGTGTATATTATTTGCTTCTTCTATAGCTTTCCAAATACTTTGATCCATAAGTACCATTATCATTTTATAAAACTAGTCCTCTAATTTTTATATCTTCTAACTAAAGCATATATTCATATGTTGATGTTATGCATGTGTATTTCAATTTTCATGCCAAATTACGTATATATTTTATTCCATCAATTTGATATACTTAAATCAATAGATGCAATAACACCAAAAACACACATAATGTTTTTTTGTATCATCAATAGACGATAATAACTAGACCACTTATTATTCTCACCCTTCAAATTTGAAGATTGATATATTTAATTACAATCATAATTATCTATGACATAATCTTTGTTTTCTAGTTCTAGTAATTCTATGTCTTTATCATTCTTTGTATATAACTTAACCACTTTTATGAACATATATGTCTTAATTATCTGCATATATATAATACACATATTTTTCATTAACTATATGTATGTAATGCACATAGATTCATTATTCATTCAAGCTTATGGTTAAGACTAGGCAAACAAATAATATTAAACCATAATAATACTAAAACTATAATGATAATCACCATACCATGTGATCACACATTTTATGTATTATACCTTACTCGTTGTTTAGACATATAAACATCATATATTTATAAAGCAGGTTAGACTTTACTCATTGTTTATCCATGTAAACAACATTTATTTTATATAAACCTTATGTTTGATGTCATCACCAACATGGAAGGGTTTTATATATAAACCCTTGTTTTCATTTCTTCTCATGAGAATAATATTATACCCTCGACTCTCCATAAGGCATGAGTCGACATAAGATAACGAGGGTGATTATGATTACTTTTGGGTATTGGTTTACCATCTTGGACTTAGAAATTAACTTGAATTTGTGTATTTGTTATTTTTAATTTTCATGTTGGCCTAACTCGGGAGGTCATGGCCCATTGATGGCTTGTTGCTTACGTAGCTTGGCATAAAAAAAATTGTTTCCATGCAAGTGGCATGTGATCCATTCAACGTGGGTAGTGATGGCATAGGATGTGGTCCTAGATTAGGAATTTTCATATAAACTATGGTGTGCAACACAACATATGTTTTTAACCAAGTTTTTTTGCCACACGAAGGTAGTGTAATACCATGACTTTAATGGAATTTATTTGGGTAGGTGTCCTATTTGTCCTCTAGCCATCCACCTAGGCATATAATTGACTATTTCATTTACTGTGGTGTACCAATGCTTCTTTACAAAAATTGTATTGCATTTGGGGTTTGTTATGGTCCTTTTCACTTGAGGGTTTGAGGGGAGAGGCTTCGACCTTCTCCAGGAAATTCTACATCTTCCTATGCCACCTTTGGGCCCTCCTAGCCACTCAAAACTTCATTTTCTGACTCCCTATTCATGCTTAGTTTCCCTTGTTAGGAATGAGTGGTGTTTGGAAGAGGTTTTTAATGTTCTAATGCTATGAGAATTTAAGCATTGGATTCATTCCATGCTACCAAGTCTAGTTCGATTCATAGGAAGATTATTTACTATGCTTCATTGTAATTTCTTCAATGTGTTAATATTTTTCTCTATCATAACATGAAATCTACCCTAAAATAGCTTGGTATGTGTTTGCAAGTGAATCTATATTGGTAGTCATGGTTGTGCTCTTGGATAGCATCTCAAGTAATACGTATAAAGTATTGACACTTCTATGTTGTAAATTGATGTCTACAAATTATTGCATGTAAGGTATCCTAATTGTTTTTATGTGCATCATTGTTTGTAGGTGCTTGGTAGATTTGGACACGGCCGTGACATCTCTCAGGGTTCTGCACCTGGGACATGCACCAATGGGTAAGATCAAGCCATCTCTGGTTCACCCATTTCCGGGGTATGGGTTAATCACCAAGAATTTAGAGGTTAAACATGAATTTTATTTAGGTATTGGTATTGTCGGTTTGAATTTGGATCTAAGTAGCCTAGCCATGATTGGCAATTGTAATTTATTTTTAATGTTAAGTGAATGGGAGACAGAGGGCCTACGAGATTTAAGCCTCTGTTTCCTAGCCATGTCTGGCGTTTGTGAAATCTTTAAATGTTAATTGAAATGGAAAGCTACATGTGTTATGCCTTTGGTAAATTATGGCTCTTTTTTTAGCCTGCTTTCAGAATTGTATAGGCCTGTGTTATATTCAACGTCCAACTCATGATGTTAGTATTTATAAATATAAAAGGGTAAATCATGTCAAAACACATGCCAAACTGTTATGATTATTATTTCTTAGAATTTGTTTAGTACCAAAGAATTTGGTTCTCGCTCCTTGTTTACTACATGTATATTGAAATTGTTTTATTAGATAAACGATGTTATTGTTATTTAAATAGGGCGTGCATGAGATACACGACCCCTTGGATTATGCTCCATAGATCAACCTCAATTTTGACTGTGCATTCATTTTATCATGTGTTTATTTGTTTAATTACTATTGGGAACAATCCATAGACTCAAGTCTAGGTTCAATTTATCGGATCTAGTTTAATTTTATTTCATGATTCTTTTGGTGTGATATATTGTAAATATTTAGTGGGGTGGTATTAACTATGTAATTTGCACAATTTTTGGCTTCAGCTTAAAATTGAAGACTTAGTCCTTTTGCTTGAAGCTTACAATTAGTCATTTCCTTTAAAGTCTGGTTCTTCCATTGAGCTACACCATCTTGATGCGGTGTATATTGAATGGCGTGTTGTTGTTGGATTCCTTGTTTAGTCTAGAAAGTGGTGAACTTATTGTTAACATATTCTCCCCCATTATCAGATCTTAACTTAAGAATTTGATGACCAGACTGTTTTTCAACAAGGGCCTTGTAGGACAAGAACATGTTAAATACTTCACTCTTAATTTTTAGGAAATAAAACCAAGTGCATCTAGAGTAATCATCAATGAAAGTTAAGAAATATTTGAAACCAGAAAATGAAGTAGATGGAAGAGGACCAAACAAGTCACTATGCACAAGCTCCAACGGGCCAAGGCATGTTTTTCAAAACTATCTTGATGATGTTTTCCGAGTACACAACTGGAACAAACACCATCCCTGCAAGATACGATCGGAAGACCTATCACCATATTTTCTTTACATAGTTTTTGCAATGAGTGATAATTTAAGTGACCAAATCACTCATGCCAAAGTTTGCTCAAGTCATCACTATGAGTAACAAAAACTGAGGGAAAAGGTGATGAACCAAAGTTGTTAAAATTGTACAACCTTGTAATATCATCAACAATTATAGTGGCTATGACACGCTTAGGATCTTTAAATTCCTTGATTACAACTTGGTGAGGTGTAAATGTTACACTTTTACCTTCACCAAAAATAAGTGATTTCATAGACTGTCAAAAAATTGCAGGAAATTCATGGAACACAGTACATCACTAAACTATCCATTATCTACTGAGACTGTTCCAGATCCTACAACAATAAGAAATCTATCATCACTAACAAATATTTTTTTGGTGTTACATTCATGCATAGTATAAAATATGGCTTTATCCTTAGCCATATGATAAGATGCTACAGAATCAATGAGCCTCTCATTCAAAGTAGAAGAAGAAGATACATTATAAGAAAAAACTAGAAGCACAAAGTGCATGTCCGTGAGATGAATATTCTGAAGACGAATCAAGGTTGATGTGGTGCTTCTTCCTTGCTGCTTCCACAACTACCATCTTCTTGAAAAAATTAGATTCATAATGATTATATTTCTTGCAAAATTTGCAATGGCGCTCAATCTCCTTACCTTTTGGTTTGTTTCCTTTGTCATTTTTTGAAGAATAAGCTAGCTGAGAGGGTTTGGAACCCTTGTTTGGATTATTATTGCGAACATTTTGCTTCTTGGGATGGTTGGAATTCTCTTTCTATTGTGCCAACAAGGATTTTCCATATGTATCTTCATTGCTAATCATTCCAAGATGTATGAGCTTATCCTGCTCTCTAATCAAAGAATCACAAAATGATTCAACAGTAGGCTCTTTATAGCTTGTTGGATCCAATGATTCTTTCATGGAGTAAAATGTAGATACAAAAATAGAACATGCAAGTCCAAGTTTGAAAATAATGTGATAAATTCATTGCTTGTATTCTCTTTTAATTTTGCATTATGCACATAAGAGTCTAAGAGTTTTGTACTTAGATAGATAATCTTGAATGCACGAAAAACCAGTCAGATTTAAGGAAGTCAATTAATTTTCTAGCTGATGACCTCGAATCTCATTGTGTTTACCAAACATAGATTCCAATTTTTCCCAAGCTTTATCTAGTTCATCAATTCTAGATATGTAGAATCGAAAATCAATAGATATTGACATCCCAATCAATCCATGGGATTCATCACATTTATTGGCCCATTTTATTTTCTAATCAACATTAGTGGGCTCTATTTATTTCCTTGAGGTAATTCGGTAAAGTCCCCTACTTTGTAGGACATCCTCCATATGATATTTCCATGAGAATTAATTGGAACTAGTAAGTAGAATATCACATGGGGCGGCCATACTATAAAACGAAGGTCATAAAAAATAGAAACAAATGGTCTAGATGCAAAGATCTCATCTTGAAAAACCAAACTGTTTAAAAACAATGGCACTGAAAACTGACTCTTGATGAGGAAGTTATGCTTTATTGAAAAAATGGTTGCAGGTGACCCAAACAGATATGGGGCAGGCAAACGATTGACCCAATTGGAAAAAAAAAGACCCCCCCTCTTCCCAATCTTAAACTTTTAAACTCACTTTACAATAATGTTGCTTTATGTGAACCACTTTTGTAAAATAAGTGAGACGTAAATCACTTATGTGTGTTTGGTAGTGAAGCATGGGCTCATATTCCGAGTGAAAAACAAAAAGCATTGCAGCCTAAAAGTGAAAAGTGCATATTTGTTGGATATTTTGAAAATGTAAAATGTTATAGACTTCTTTAGCCACATTCTCATGATATAATAATTAGAATATATGTAAAATTTTATGATAATCTCTTAGCCTCCAAGCCTAACTCGATGTCTCTGACATTTGTGGCCTGCGAGCCTAATTCAACGCTTGTGCCTTATTCTACTCCCAAATTCCTTGAAAACATTCCAATTCCAGTTTTGATGATGATAGTGAGAATGAAAATCCACCTCCACCAGCTCATTTTCCTCCAGCACAACCACTTCCTCTATGGGTCCATTCAACATGTGAGGAAACTGTTCAACATGCGAGGTAGCTGGTGATCAAAGTTCCATCAAGATCGCCAAATATCTAGTTCAAAATCAACGTAGAAAACACATTGAACTACGAATGCACTTCATAAGAAATATTATTCATGATCGTGTTCTTGAAGTGCTCTTTTTCCCTACAGATGATCGAGTTGTAGACATCTTCACCAAATCTCTTATAGAAGCAAATTTTTCTAAACATCGATCTATGTTAAGAGTTCAGGAACTTGTCATTAAGGGGGGATAGGCTCTAATGCCTCCTTCCTTCTCCTAATAGTGTCACTTTTGTAAATCCTGCAATCCTATCCCAAGTTGTTCTTAAGGGGGGCGTTAGGATATTTAGACACTTAGGATTTAGTTAAGATCAACTTGCTATAATATATCCATTAGGAAAATTGCATTTCTTTAATATGCATTTGTAAATATCTAATACTACGGTCATGATATGTTCTATACATAGAGTGATCCGATGGTTCAACTTCTCTTAGATCATAACTTCCTTTGATCCCTAGCTTAACACCCGATTGGTCCATGATATCGATTTAAAGAGCATGGAGGGTCACTAGCTAGTTGATCGATTATGAGAATCTCATTTGTAACTTTATTTATTTTGCATAATAAAATTCCTTAGGTACCTATTTGGATGGGGTCATGGAGTGTTTCCCTTTTGAGGGTTTAAACCACATGAAAAAATTGGTGTCTTCATCTGTGATCTATTTCTGTGAGCAGACACTCTAGGTGTTCCATATTTTGGAATTATCTTGTGTAGTCGAACAAAGTTCCAGACCCTTAATTTATATTTACGTGCACTTGAGGATTTCAAATAACTAGGCAATGCTTTGAATATTTTTTATGAAGTTGATATGATATTTCGATATATTGGTAATACTTATGAAGACAGATAATTTTTGTTGGAATTGACATGAGAAAGGGATGGGATTTTTATTTTTATTTTTTAAATACCTTGATTATGTAAGGTGTCCTTTCAATTGTGTAATATGCCATAATCTTTGTTGTCAAGCTTTTGAGTGTGATATCATTTTTTTCAAACGCTATTGATCTAAAAAGACTAGGATAATGCAACAAATATTTGAGGATTCCCTTTGGTTGTAAACCCTAATTTAGTTCCAAGGTATGTAGAAATTGTAGAGAAGAATAAGTGTGAAATTTCATTCACGGGATGAACTTGCAAAGAAAACAATTACTCTCACAAATTGTCCAGCAAAACCTAGTCAAAGATCACATAAACAATCATGAATTTGATGTAAACAATAAAACTCTATTTAATAATTATACATCAGCCAAACTTGGAATATTTAATGGCTATCCAAATATATAATTACATCAGTATCGGATTTGAAATCTAAACAAGGCATTTGAAATCCGCACAAAAGTAGGATTACTATATTGGTGAAAAACTCTCGTAGGTGACTAAATCACTTTCCAAATCACTTCTAAGGCTCACAAATTGGAAAAAGCAAGCATGTGAGGTGTTGAGTGATGGAAAAAAACTAAATCATGTCTTTTGTAGAGAAGAAAATCAAGGAGGGCAAGTTTGCCAAAAAGATCCAGTTATTAAGTTCACTAGCTTTACGTTTTCCACTAAAAGCAGAAAAAAGAAGGATAAAGCACGAAGGCACCCTTCTATTCTAGGAATGGAAATAAATATCACAAAATCAGAGTAAATCTTATCCAGAATATTCTCGAGATTTCTCTAGTGATTCAAGATGGCATGTGGTCCCATATAAGACAAACTTCGGCCAACTTACCTAGTCAACACCTAGGAAATTAATCATGAAGACTAATAAAATGATATCTTAAGATTGGAATGGTTTTTTAATACTCTAACAATAAGAGGTTTGAATTAGAAGTGTCTTTTCAAGGATTGAAGGAAACTCACTACAAAAAATCACTCTTTTGGGGGGTTTTTTGGCTTCAGGTGGTTTTTCTAACACCCTCACCCAATAAAAAGGTATTTTTGGGCGGTTCTTGAAAAAAAAACCCCCAAAAGGTCCTAAGAATTGGACTTTGGAGGTTAATCCCCCCCCATAAAAAAAATTATGATTCTCATGAAATATTTTTTTTTTTTTGGGGGGGGGGGATTTAAAAAGATCCCCCATAAAGATGTTTTTGAAGGCATTTTTAAACCCCCCCCAACCAACAGTCATAAGAATTTGACTTTTGGGGGCAATTGTTTAAGCCCCCCACCCAAAAAAAAATAGAAGAAAACTTCAAGTCTCATGACTTTTCGGGGGGGATTTTTAAAGGACCCCCCTAAATGTCTTTTCCAAGGCATTTTTTAACCCCCCCCCCCCCCAAAGTCTTAAGAATTGAACTTTTGGTGGCGGTTTGTAAAAACCCACCTCCAATTGTTAAATTATCATTACTTTCAGGGGGGGGTTAGAAATACTGCCCCTAAATATATGTTTCAAGGTGGTTTTCTAAAACCCCCCTTAAAAGTGAAGATAATTTTATTTATAGAGGTGGTGCTTTAAAGATCGATGCCCATGGTATAGTCCAACTAGGGTACAATGCACGATCAAATAATAATACCTCTAAATACATAAGATAATCATGCTCCATAGCAACTAGAAAAGAAGGGGCAATGTTATTAGTCAGATTGGCATTTCTTCATCCATGACGACACTGCATTGTCGGCCACACAAAAGGACTTTATGGATTGAAGAGCCCCATTGACTATAGATGCATTTGATATGAATATTACAATATCCTCTTCAATTTAGCTATTTTGTGAAGTATTTTTGAGACATAACTGTGACCCTTGTATCTGTTAACTCGCGGGTCACCCGCAGGTTTTCCATTGAAAACCCGCGGTTTTTCCCAAAAGTTGCACCTGCTAATTGTTGACATGGTACTCGTGGGTTACTCACAGGGTGTCAAGTGTTATATTCATGGGTACCTCTATAAATCACGAAAAAAGGGTATATTAAAAATCGAATTAGAGATGGTTATGGTAGTTACCCTAACCGCCATAACTTCCGTAACCATTTACCTTTCGAAACTTATCCTCTCATATTGCTATAAATACAAGGAGAAGGATTTAAGAAAAGGGGGAGAACCATTTGTATAAGGAAATGCTGGAGAAATATCCATTGAAGGAAGAGGAGCAAGGAGCCCAATATCAAGTTTCAACAATGTAGGTCACAGATCAGGTTTCTCATTTGGTATTTTGGATTGGAGGAAAAAAGCTTAAAGCTTGGATCAAACTTCATATATCCAAGGTATGTTCTTTTGGCTTATCACCCTATATTTTCTTGATTAAAAGAATACTTTATGCTATACTTGTTTATCAATTTAATTTTGTACCTTGTTAGTAGTATGTTGATGATCTCTTTCAACTTCCCAATCATAGGTTAAATTACCAAACAACAGAACTAGCAACTTCGCTGGCGAGTTATTTCTATTTCTCTGGGAGTCCTACGATAGTCTCTTTCTTCAGTTAGTTTAATCATTTAGTTCTATGGCAGGGTTAGCAAGGTGTTATGATCCTTGTTCAAGACTTAGACTTGGTATTTCTTATAGATTTTCTTCTTTTTTTCAAATTTTTTGAAACAGACCTGTGAGTTGGCAGTAGATACAGTCGCGAGTTTCCCTTATAGCCATGAGTCACCCACAAGTTGTTGTACTTACATTGGCAGGTATCCCTATAGTATTGGTTTTCCCTCCTAGGGTTGAAACTTTTGGTCTTTGCTTTGATTTTTGAAGAATCTCTTTGCTTGCAGTTGGATCATTCTGACCTGTTGATAGGATATGATTGAGTCTTTTTACTCTTTTATGAGATCTTGTTTGGTTTTATTTTGCTTGTTGATGGTGTTCTTAGATCTTTCAGGTTCAATTTTGGTTGTTTGGCACTTCGATTGTGTTGATGTATATGTAACTCTGGAATGTATTTCACCTATGTATATTGTACTCCTATAGAGATGGTATTATTCCTCTATACGGAAATGTTGTCATTTGTATTGACAAGTGTCGCAAGTGTCGTAACTTGCTATGATGGGTTATTAGACCACCAAGTGTGGGGTCAGCCCTGATTAGTATAGCCATGGGTTATTAGATTGAGTTAGACAAGTCGTCCCTGCTAGGTTATTAGGAAGGTCAGGTCATGTATAAATAGAGATCAGGAGATCTCTATTTGATCATCTCATTATTCACTTCTACACTACTTGGAAAGTGGCGCACAAGTGAGGAGGAGGTTCAGCTGCTAGGAGAAGACTATCTCTTGTACTTTGGTTGTATCATTCCTCTTTCTATCTCTAAGGAAGTTGTGGGGTTTTTCACCTTTATGGTTTTCCCCAATGAAACTTTGTGTGTCCATTGTCTTATGTGATTGCTTGATATGCTTGATACATGCTTGACATGATTGATATGTTGTACATGTTATTCTCTCAGTAAAGATCCTAGAGTATGTTGAATTAATGCTCAAAATCTAACATGGTATGAGAGCTTCCCTGAGAAGAAGACATTGTGAAGTGGCAGAAACTAGGGTTTCTTGTTTATTGGGTTTCTCTCCACATATTTTGGAAAAGTAGTAAGGTAGATTGACTCTACTCATAAAGGAGAATCTAACTGTCCAATCAGAATTCAATTCTGAGCACTTTTAATTTTGGCCCTAAAAATTAGGGTTTCCACAAAAATAGGAATTTATGAAATCTAAAGACATAGCTAGAAGATCCTTGAAAAAATCAAATTTTAGAGCTTTGGATCGATATTTTTGGTTGGGTGAAGCTCTGGGAAACTCAAACCCTAATTCAGGGTCCTCCCTAGTGAATCTAGGAAGACTAAAAGGCATTTTTGAAGGGTGAAACTTTGTAGATCTCAAATTCTGAATATACCAGGCTAATCAGCTCATCAAGGTGCATCTTTCTATCCTTTCAGAAGTTTTAAATTCAAAGTTTGAATTTTTAGGGTTTCTCTAACAAACCCTAATCCGGGACCAGATCTAGTTTTCAGCAAATCAATTGGTAAGACCTAAATCTTTTCTATTTCCATTTGAAGTAATATTTAAGATGTCTCACCACACCAAGCTTGATGATAAGCTTGAAGGGGCTGATAACTTCCAAGCATGGAAGTATAGGATTGGGTTAATACTGGAAGAAACTGAGTTGGACACTTACATAAGTGAAGAGGTCCCTATCCTAGAGGAAGAAGAGGCTAAGGCCTTACACAAAAGAAATTTGGTCAAGGCTAAAAGGATCATTGCTAATTCTATCAAAGACCATCTCATATCACATTTGTCATCTCTAAAGACACCAAAGGAGATGTTTGATTCCCTAACCAAGCTATTTGAAGGGAAGAACATAAATCGAAAGATGACCTTGAGGAATCAACTGAAGAATATAAAGATCCAGAATGTAGAAAATATGCAGTCTTATTTCTCAAGGGTCTCCTAGATAAAAGAAGAACTTGAAGTTGCGGGAGAAGATATAGAAAATGGAGAATTGGTAATGACCACTCTTAATGGCCTTCTTAGCTCATGGGATTCCTTCATCCAAGGAATTTGTGCTAGAAGGAAACTTATCACTTTCAGTAGATTGTGGGAAGAATGCTCACAGGAAGAAGCTTGAATTGTAGTTCAAGAAGAAAAGATGGGGAATGAAGACCAAGCTCTCATAGCACACTCCAAAAGACATGATGATAAGAAGGGGCATCACCAGAATAAGAAAGAAAAGCATCACCATCAGAATCAAAGAGGCAACTTCAGATCTCAAAGAAACATATCAAATGCCCGATGCTTTACATGTGATGAAAAGGGACACTATGCCAGGGATTGTCCCAAAAATAAAAAAAAATATGGTTCTCACAAGAAGAAGAACTTCAAAATAAGACATCATGCTCATGCTGTAGAGGATGATGAACCTCCCAGGAAGAGGGCCATAGAAGATAGTGAAGATTCTTCAAGTGATGAAGAATATATTTTGATTTCTACTCTCACTAGAACCATTACTCATTGAATTAATGATTGGCTTATAGATAGTGGGGCTTCTAAACACATGATAGGATTCAAGGAATCCTTTATGAACCTATATGAATATGAATCACCCCATAAGGTGAAACTTGGGGATGACTACCAGTATCCAATAAAAGGGAGTGGTGAAGCCTCCTATAAACTAGACTCTGGAAAGTCCATGAAGATGAAAGATGTACTATATGTTCCAGGTCTCAAGAAGAATCTACTCTCCATATCTGCATTGGATGCAAAAGGCATGAGGGTTGCATTTGTAGATGGCCAAGTCCTAATGTGGCCAAAGGGTAAGACTATTGATGATGCAGTGGTGATTGGAGAGCAAGAGGGAGGATTATACAAATTGAAGGGCCAACCAGAACAAGCCATGGTCCATGATACAGTAGAGCCAAGTGAACTTTGGCATAGAAGGCTTGCACACATGCACTATAGGGCATTACCAATTGCAAGCAAAGTTGTAGAAGATATTCCTGAAATCCAGACAAAGCATGAAGGCATTTGCAAAGGTTGTGCAAGGGGAAAGAACACAAAGAAGACATTTCCAAGCAGTGAAAGCAAGGCAAAAAGAATCTTGGAAATCATCCACTGTGATGTATGTGGTCTGACGTCATCCAGTTCTCTGAGTGGGTATGTATACTATGTTTCCTTCATTGATGATTTCTCTAGGAAGACTTGGGTTTACTTCTTGAAGAACAAAGATGAAGTGTTTGACAAGTTCAAGGAATTCAAAGCCTTGATAGAAGACCAAACTGATATGAAGATCAAGATCTTCAGATCTGACAATGGCGGAGAATTCACTTTAGGTGACTTCAAGAAGCTATGCAGTGATTCAGAGATTAAGAGGGAGTTGACTACTCCTTACAATCCATAATAGAATGGGGTTGCTGAAAGGAAGAATAGAACAATCATGGAAGCAGCTAGGGAAATGCTCCATGACCAAGATCTACCTATGCACTTATGGGCTGAAGCAACAAGGACAACTGTATATGTGCAGAACAGAACACTTCATAAGATACTTGACAACAAAACACCAAAATAAGTGTTCACTTGTAAGAAACCAGAAATTAGCCATCTCAGAATATTTGGTTGTCCAGTATACACTCACATCCCAAAAGAAAAGAGGACAAAGCTAGATCCTTCAAGAAAGAAGGGCATATTCGTGGGTTACAGTGAAAGATCGAAGGCTTATAGAATCTACTTTCCAGGATTCAAGAAGATTGACATCAGCAGGGATGTAACATTTGATGAAGGCTCAACATACATCAAATCAAGAAAGACACCTATTGAAGACAATGAAGAACCCAGAATATCCAGAACACAAGACACTACAATGAATGAAACAATTCCTGAAGAAGATCATGAGATGGAAGATCCACAACAACCTGTAGATCCACCCCATGAGAAGAACTCTCACAAGAGGAAACCAACAAGGGATAGAGAGCTCATTCAAGATGTAGAAAGGTTTGGCATTCCAGAAGAGGAACACAAAGAAAGGAAAAGGACAAGATCACATACTAGCTATGTTGCTTTAATCTGTGACATAATGAACAAAGAACCTTCCAGTTATGAAGAAGCAGTAGAAAAGAAAGAATGGAAGGATTCCATGGTCGAGGAATACCAGTCGATCATGAAGAATGATGTTTGGGATGTGGTACTAAGACCAGATGGGAATTCTGTTGTGACTTCCAAGTGGATCTATAAGATCAAACATGTTGCAGATGGTAGCATAGAGAAATACAAAGCTAGGTTTGTAGCTCGTGGCTTCTCCCAAAAGGAAGGGATTGATTATGAAGAGACTTTTGCACCAGTAGCTAGATACACTTCCATTAGATCAGTACTTGGTCTGGCTGTAATAATGAAATGGAAGGTACACCAGATGGGTGTCAAGATAGCTTTCTTGAATGGTGTAGTTGAAGAGGAAGTGTATGTGGAGCAACCACTCATATTTGAGACACATGACAGACGGACTCATGTGTGCAAAATGAAGAAAGCCTTGTATAGTTTGAAACAGGCACCTAGGACTTGGTATGGCAGGATAGATGGCTTCATATCTAGTTTGGGCTTTACCAAAAGTAAAGTGGATTCCAACCTTTACTACAAGGTTGAGGAAGGCAATTTAGTGATACTACTGTTGTGTGTTCATGACCTGTTTGTAATAGGTGAGGATAGATTGATTGCTGACATGAAGAGGAAGCTTGCTGTCGAGTTCGAGATGAAGGACTTGGGTATGATGCACTATTTTCTTGGTATGGAGGAGTGGCAGAGTGCAGTTGGAATCTTCCTTGGACAAGGGAAGTATGTAGTAGAGATCCTGAAGAGGTTCGGGATGATGGACTGCAAGGCCATGACCACACCTATGGAATCAAACCTGAAGCTTCTGTGTGATGCTTCTTCTGAGCCGGTTGATGCTGCGATGTATCATCAGATGATTGGGTCCTTGATGTACCTGACGAACATGAGACCAGATATCTGCTTTGTGGTGAGGACCTTGAGCTAGTACATGACAGATCCGAGACATGTTCACCTGATAGATGCAAAGCATATTCTGAGGTACCTGAAGGGTACAGTTGACTATGGACTCAAGTATGAGGCGAATAAAAAGTTTAACCTGGAGGGTTATGTTGATTTGGATTGGGAAGGCAATGCCATTGATCGAAAGAGCACTTTAGGGTGTTGATTCAGTATGGGATCTAGTATGATCTCTTGGTTTAGCAGGAAGCAGTCATGTGTGGCACTGAGTACAGCTGAAACAGATTGTGTTGCTGCTTGTTCGGCTAGCTGTGAGGCAGTATGGCTTAGGAAGCTATTGTCTGATTTGTTTGATCTCCATCTGAGTGCTACTTGTATATATTGTGACAACCAGAGTTGTGTGAAGTTGTCGGAGAACCCAGTGTTCCATGACAAGTCAAAGCACATTGAGATCAAGTATCACTATATCAGGGATATGGTGTAGAGGGGAGCAGTGAAGCTCCTGTATGTTATGACGGACAAGTAGATAGTCGATGTGTTGACCAAGCCATTGGCCAGAGTGAAATTTGAATACTTCAGAGGGAGACTTGGTGTACTTCAGATTGAGAATCCTTCCAAGGGGAAGTGATGAGTCCGAAGACACAGATGCAAATGAGCCCTTCTCACATGGTGATAGATGTGTTCTCCCATGGTGAGATGTAAGTGCTGGATCCATTCTCAGATAGTGATAGATGTGTTCTCCTATGCTGAGATGTAAGGGCTGAAGCCATTTTCAGATAGTGATAGATGTGTTCTCCTATGCTGAAATATAAGGGTTGGGCCATTTTCACATGGTGATAGATGTGTTCTCCCATGGTGAAATGTAATGGTTGGGGCCATTCTCACATGGTGATAGATGTGTTCTCCCATGGTGAGATGTAAGGGCTAAGTGAGCCTTTCCGACATGGTGACAGATGTGTTCTCCCATGGTCGTGAATGTAAGTGTTGTGCCTTTCCGACATGATGGTAGGTAGGTTCTCCCATGGTGACATGGTGGTAGGTAAGTCCTCTCATGGTCGTGATGTAAGTGTTGAGCCTTCTCCGAATGGTGATAGATGTGGTCTCCCATGTCGGTGGTGTAAGTGTTGTGTGATGTGCATCTGGGTTGTGCTCCGTGGACGATGATGGTGATCTAAAGACGATAATGTGACAATATGGTACACAGGTTTTGAAGAGGCATATGATTAGTCTTGAGATGCTCTTGCAGGTTTTACAGAGGCAGTGTAATCAGTCCTGGATGATCTTGTAGGTTTTGCAGAGGCAGTGTAATTAGTCCTGAGGTGTACCTACTTGATGGCTTGCTCGCAGAGATGTTGATGATGTTCATCCAACATGAAAAAGGGATGGCTCTATAGATGATGAAGACTTGCAGATGGCGGGCCTACATCCAGTATGAAAAAGGACTGGCTCTATAGAAATTCCTATGACAAGTAGATTGGAGATTGATTGAGATAGTAGCAGCAGTGACGACGATGATGATGATTCGATGACGATGATCCAGTGACGATGATCTAGAGAAGAAGACTTGTGCTAGCAGATCTGTGTCGAGAAATACCTTCCTAGTTAAGAGGGTGTGTTGATGTATATGTAACTTCGGAATGTATTTCACCTATGTATATTGTACTCCTATAGAGATGGTATTATTCCTCTATACGGAAGTGTCGTCATTTGTATTGAAAAGTGTCACAAGTGTTGTAACTTGTTGTGATGGGTTATTAGACCACCAAGTGTGGGGTCGGCCCTGATTAGTATAACCATGGGTTATTAGATTGAGTTAGACAAGTCGACTCTGCTAGGTTATTAGGAAGGTCAGGTCATGTATAAATAGAGATCGGGAGATCTCTATTTGATCATCTCATTATTCACTTTTACACTAGTTGGAAAGTGGCACACAAGTGAGGAGGAGGTTTAGCTGTTAGGAGAAGATTATCTCTTGTACTTTGGTTGTATCATTGCTCTTTCTATCTTTGAGGAAGTTGTGGGGTTTTTCACCTTTATGGTTTTCCCCAATGAAACTTTGTGTGTCCATTGTCTTATGTGATTGCTTGATATGATTGATACATGCTTGATATGCTTGATATGCTGTACATGTTATTCTCTGAGTAAAGATCCTAGAGTATGTTGAATTAATGCTCAAAATATAACAGATTGTTTATTATAATCCTTGACCTGATAGAGAACATTTTGAGGTCTTGAATAGGTCCTTGATTTCTTCATTGTGTCCTTTGTTTTCATAGTGTCTTTATGCCAAGTTAGTTACTTCTTTACTTTGATTGAAGAAACTTGTTGAACTTGTTATTTTCATACTTCTTTGAGGGTAGTTTTCTGCTTCTTATAGGTTTAGGTACAGTTAGTTTACACTTGCATCATTGAGTGTTATTTTCTTGTTCATAGTTAGTTGTTATTCTCTTATTTAAAAGAAAATTACAAAAGAACACGTACTTTTACTTTAAGCAACGCATTGTTTTTAAAATAAATATTAGTTGCATATACTAATTTTTTGAAAAAGAAAGAAATTTTCAAAGTGTTAGGTTTACTTTATCAACATTTTGATTTTGAAAGATAAGTGAAAAAGAAAAATAGTGAAAGGAATTTACATATTTCATTATACACTTTACTTTTCAGTAATAACCACTTCACACACAAACTCACTCCTTTTGAGTAACAATAGCCCCAAAAAGAACATTAAAATTAAAATTGAATAGCAACTTTTCATTCTATGGAACATACACCAACTAGCTCAGGCTAGTGTTTTGGACTAGGTTGATCAACTATCCAAATCCATTTAAACTAAAATCATAGTGGACTATCACTAGGTAAACCCACCTCTGTAGAGGGTGTTCCCGGAATCTCCACTCAAACCAGAGTTAAGCACAAGGTCGTGTGAGATTGATTAGTTGGAGATACCCCTCCACTTTTTAATCAAGCAGCTACTAGAATCAGTACGTGTACAGGAATCCAATACTACCTTCATTGCTTTTATATTTCAGGCTCAGTTACCCTACCCATGCATGTTTATTCGACCTACGAATGTCCCCCCAGACTGTTTCTATATTGTTGTTAGCCTTAGTATCCAATAATTTTAGGGCTCTACATAGGTGATAGTGGAAGTATATTTCCACTTCTCCTAGGATAGATTCAAGAGAAAATCCTCTACATCTCTCTTCGAAGGAGGTTGGGTGATTCCAACACTTGGCCCCATCGTGAATATGCCGTGGAACCTAAATATCAGTTTTTCGTCACTTCATTGGTTTTTATTGGGCCCTCATCCCTCCATACTCTCGTTTGGATGTTTTTCTGCTTGCCTATTTTGGATCACTTCAGGAATTTTTTAGTGGTGTGTTGTGTGTTTACTTTTTTTCTAGTTGGCCCTAGGTTATTTACTTAGAACATTTTTTGTTGTATCTATGGAGGACCAACCTCCTTGTAGGTCACCAAGGTTGTGAAACCTTCCTCTACTCACTATGGAGCATCCACCGCAACCTCAGCGGCATAGAACAAATTCAAGAGGCTATTTTGAAACAACTGGTACGACTGAACCACCTAGGGAACCTTAACTCATTATTCAAACTTCATTGGTCCTAGAGACCATCGAGGTTTAAGACTTGCCAACAGAAGACTTTGCAATACACTTAAACCCTCCTTTAATTGGACCTCATGATCCATTGTTAGTGAGAGTTTTTCTGTAGGGATACTCGAGTTTAGTGGATATAGGTTTACATCTAGATTTACCATGGACAACATTGGGAACGGATCAGGAGTGCCATATATTCCCACATCCGCTATTATGCCAGGATTATTTCTCCTTCTCATATAAACACTTTGATACCTAGTTCATTGCAGATGTCTTCTGATCCATTCACTTTACCAACCTTTAATACAGGATCCTTAGGATCGTCAAGTACTGAGATTGCATCGAGCTCTATACCTTTTGGATCAATTATTGTTTCATCCAATGTCCCTTTTATCGGGATACCCATGGTATCGTTTACTTCTTCCTTGTTTCTTCAACATTTCCAGGATAACTCTACTAGTTCAACTCCTTTCACTCATGGTTTCCCTTGGCATGGAGAGAATATTGCTCCTTCATCCCCATTTATATGCTCGATTCCTATCTCCTCCATTTCACAATTACCGAATTCAAACCCCTTTACATGCTATAATTGGAAACCTTCAAACATTCAAACTTCTAATGTACCTGTAGGGAACACTCCTTTTTCACTTTTTGGTGGAGGAGGAGGTAATGTTCACACTTAAACTCCTTTTGGATACACTTATACTCAACCGCAATGGAGTGGACCTCAAGGGAGAAATCCACTAGCTTACGGATGGAGCACTTTTTAGAATGTGTTCTCATCATAACCGATGGCTGGGGGAAACCCCAACCAACTTTATATAAATTATGGTTCATGTACTTCTCCTTACCACATTTTTCAAAATCATACACCATTGGCTAGTCCTCGCTTAGGATTTCTGTCAACATTGAATTTTCCAGATCTTTCAAAGTTGATGAATGACCATGTGCGTCATAATCCTTCTTGTCCTTTGGTTCCTACCAAACTTCCTTCATTGATTCCTAAGTTTGAAGGTAAAAATGGTGAACATCCAGGGGACCACGTTAGTACATTTCATTTGTTGTGTTCCTCTAACTTGTTGAATGATGACTCGATCCTATTGAGGCTCTTTCAAAGAACCCTGACCAGTGTTGCGGCCAAATGGTACATCAAGTTACCCATTGCGACTTATCACAACTTTTATGATTTAGCGACATTTTTCCTGAACCATTTCCAAATTCCCATATGGTATGATGTCGGCACCGACCTTCTATCTATGTTTAGACAAAATAAAGCTACTCATATATTTGATCACATTTAAGAGTGGAGAAGATGGAAAAGGCTCATTAAAGTTGATATTCTCCTGGAGTTTCTATTGGAGTAGTTTTTGAAATCATTGTTACCCCACATCTCCAAAGATTTATCGACTTCTAGGGTTAACTCTAAAGAGGCATCCATTCTAAGGAACCAACAAATAGACTTGATTTATGCTCAGTCTAGGATCGTTTATGAAATTATTCCAGATGCGCCAAGGTAAAACATTGATCCTTGTAATCCTAACCTGGACCAGATGCCAATGGCATTGTGGATGCATCTAATTCATCTACCATGGAAGCTTTAGCTAAACAAGTTTAGGAACTTTTAATAAATCACTCAACGGTGGAAGAAATTATGGTGGTGTACTCCCCTTCTCAGACGGAAACTGTACACAATGTGCAGTCAATTCAAAAGGGTCCTCGACAACCCAATGATAAGAATAAAGGAAAGAAGGGGGAAGGAAACCAATATAATTCCAAAACCATAGAGAATGTTAAGGAGGGAAAAAAAGAAAAGAAGAAGGCGAAGATTCCTTGCAAAATTTGTAAACAAGATCAGCTGACTCATCAATTCCCTCTGATTGATGAATCCCAAAATCTGTTAAACCAAAAGAAACCTGTTGTCTTGAAAGACCCATTTCCCAAAGGAAAAAAACCATCTTCTGGAAGTTCTAATACTAGGGGCTTGCATCGTGCCACATAGGCCGATAAATCCTATATAAACATGGTTAACTAACATGCTTTGGTACAAATGAGAGAAAATAATTACACCCCAGATATGTTGCAGAAAGATAAAGAAATCCCCGAGACATAAGCCCCTCTTCATATTGAGAGACATGCAGATATTATGCCAAAGACACTGAAACGTGTCTATAAATGCGCATCAAACAACCCTCATGCACAGGTCACTCCCATATACTAAGTTGTGGAGGAACTATCCCAAACGTCGTGTTCCATGTCTGCTCTAGAGGCTTTGCAAAGCTTCCCATCACAACGAAATGCACTTCTAGCGTCTATAGGAAGTATGGATTCTTCAAGTGTGTCGGTGAGGTTTGATATGTCAAAAATCAAGCCTAGGTTGTCGTACCATGTGTCCTTCCAAATCGAATTAGTCCATGGTTCTAAAACCATTAGACAAACTTTAGTGGATGAAGGCGCGTCTATGTGCATAATGTCCATTTCATTCTGGAAAGATCTAGGCTACCAAGAGTTAGCCCCTTCGAATACATTGCTTACCACTTTTGATGGCGGATCGTTCCGTCCACATGGGATCTTACCCTATTTTGAGATCGAGTTAGCGGGAAAAGTAGTGTTCATGGAGGTCGAGGTTGTAGACACTTTTCTTGATTATATTTTTCTATTGGGAAGTGTTGACACCGGTTTTGTCTTGGGCGACTGGGAGGATTAGACCCCTAAAGATAGTGAATGATGGCCTCATTTTTTGGATCATGGAGACCCAAGGGATGCCATGCGAGAGCTCTAGACGTGTAGTTGTAGCTGGAGAATGAAATGATCTAGGGTGCTAAGTTTTAAACATTGCAGAAAGGATTGAAAATGCAAAAATATGCCCCCAGTTAAATGATGGTGCAAGTGAAAGATGTAGATCTATAGCGATAATGATCAACGGCTGAGAAGCATCTTTGTGAAAGAAGAAGGGCATATTTTAAACAGAGGTGGAGTGTTTATCCCATGAGAAAATTGGGAAGTTGATCAACGGGCATAAGGGAAGATCTATGGTCACCAATTTGTTCACGATTTCAAAGTGTGCGAGAGAACCAACTTGCCAAATCTGTGAACTTTCGGTAGGGACTGCAGTTTTAGATGACATAGATCTGGAGGAGTTGAGATCTACAGTGGAATATTTGTTCGCCGATTGAACTAGCGTGGACAACCAACAATCCAAGATTTGCAAAGTGCGGTAGGGGGTGCATCTTTGGATGGACTGGATGCGAATGAGATCCAAATTGACAGTGTTGGGTCGATCATGGAGATGGACGGTTGAAAATCACCTCTGCTGCAAACGAATGATAGCCCAAGGGAAAGAAGCCACATCAGAGCAGTCATATGTTTCTTCACTTAACACGAAATGCTAGTTAAATCTGTTTAATGCCAACCCAGATCTCAGTCATCATTCTCACTCATGTGGAGAGTTTAGTCGGATGATCATGCCAAAATGATTACTCCTAGTTACCATCATTATCACAGCCATTATAAATGGGCTCTCAAAGTTTATTGTTTGCATCAGTGGTCAAAAAGGTGGTTAGCTCAACAGCCCAAATATCTTTCATTTGAGATCCGGTCATGGAAAAGGATCAAGGAGCTGAAGTAATTTTTGTACTGGAGCAGGTCTGGTCCGATGTGGAGGATTATCACGTTCCTTCATCCTCTGTAAAATTTGACCACATAGAGGAGAGTACTGCCAACGAACTCGAGGAGCATAGAGATCGATAGATGCGCAAGAACACTCGGAAAAGAAAAAAGAGAGAGGCCCGAAAGGTTGAACAGTGCACCCATCAAACCATAGAGATTCTCAGAGATTTTGTTGTTCCCACTGAGTAAGTGGCGCCACCTTCTTCCATTGAAAAGGAACAGGTGGCCGATTCCCTGAAGGTGGAAGATCTCTTCGAATCACAAGGCCAAGTAATAGCTCAAATGTAGAATGGCGGTTTGTTTTATGACATTTTGCATCCCGTCGTTATCAATATGTTTTGGACTCTTTTTGAACAATTGTAATATTCTTATACTTTGGGATCACTTAAGACCTGCCAGCTGCTTAGGAGCTATTGTAGTTAGAAATTGTATAATGACACATGTAAATTTAGATAGGCCTTCCTACTGTTGAGATATTGTAACTTCAAAGAATATTATATTTGTACTTTATTATTCCGGAGATGATTCATTCCTCCGTGAAGTTCTTATTGTATACCCGGAGATGTTTATTCCTCCGTCGGAATGTGGTAACTTGGGTTATTAGACTTCCCTAGTGGGGGTCAGCCCTGTATGTGTTATCTGGGTCAAAGGGTTATTAGACCACCCTAGAGGGGTCAGCTCAGTCAGTTGCAGTGGGGTATTTAACCCATTGGTTAAATACAAGCCTACATGTCTTGTGTAAAATACAAGTCGGAGTAGTGTATAAATAGAGGAGGTGTATTCCTCATTTAACACACACACTCACTCACTTGAGAGGTGCACTTGTGGAGGAGAGGTCTACTATGGAGAAGGAGGAGCTTATGCTCAGGGTTACATCTTTGTATATTCCTGGTCATCTATATTGAGGAAGCTTTACTGGGTTTTCTACCCCATGAGGGTTTCCCAGGATAAATTTGTGTCTCTTGTGTTTATGCTATGCTTGTTGTTTCTTCAGTGATCCTGTATATGCTATTATTGTGAAATGGAATGAAATGCTGCTATTTTCTGTATTAGCATATTAAATCTTAACATGGTATCAGATCTAACCTGAAGGAAGGCAAGGTATGGCACTTACGACACTTGCTTTACTTACGACAATTTGAAGGTTAGGGTTTTATATAGCAAAAACCAGTCATCGTGGAACTTTCACCATAACTCCACTTTGGAAAAGGTTCAGGATCTGAAACCTTTACATGTAGTATATAACATCTCCAGGTATCTTGTGTCCAAAGGGCACCCTCAGATTCGTTGTACTTTGTAAGTTATGATCAGTACAGGTTAGGGTTTCTGCCTCTTCCAGATCTCTGTCAAAATCAGGTGACCTGGGAAACAAGGTCATAACTTTGGCTAGGAAGATCCAAATGAAATTTCGTAAAAAATTACAGGTAGTACATAGATTGCAATATCTCAGGAAACGTTTTCAGAGGCCGAAGCTTAAACAGTGACATGTGGCACGCCGTACAAGTTCGCTCTCCTGTTTTATCCCATAAACAGGTCACGTTGCGACACTTGGCATAACTTGGGCTACGAAGCTCCAAATGAAATTTCGTAAAAAGTGACAGGTAGTACACATATTGTACTATCTCAGGAAACGTTTTTAGAGGCCGAAGTTGAACCAGTGACACGTGGCATGCCGTACAAGTTTCTCTCCTGTTTTATCCCATAAACAGGTCACGTTGCGACACTTGGCATAACTCTCTCTCAGAAAATCCAATTGAGGTCAGACCTGTCGCAATGGAAAGATGACAGGTCAGGATACCACAAAAAACATTTTCAGACCCTGTGGAGCGAAAAGTTCGTAGTTACAGCAGAAAAAATCAGGTACATATTTATGTCAAAACAGAATTATTTTTGGAGCACCTTCATTCATGGCTTCCGGAATTTAGGGTTTCAGAGAAAGTTAGAATTTTTGGAATCGAAATCCACGGCTGAATGCTACTCAGGAAAATTGAAATTTAGATACCAAAATCGAATTTGTTGGTTGGGTAGAAGAACGGGCTTGATCAAACCCTAGTTCGGGATTTTGATCGGAAAGATGGAAAATTAGGGTTTCAACAAAAGTTGGAATTTTTTAAGTTTGTAACCACGGCTGGAAGCTCCTCAGAAAAATAAGAGTTTAGAGCCTTGGATCAAACCTTTTGTTTGGGAAGAAGGGTGGACTTCATCAAACCCTAGTTCGGGATCCTGTCCAGAAGATCCAGAAGTTTCGAAGGCAAATTTTGAGGGGTCAAATTTTGGAGATTTCAAAATTGAAGTATGCTAGTTTGATCAGCTCAGGAAGACACATCCTTCCATCCATGTATAAGTGTGAAAGTCAAAGATTGAATTTTTAGGGTTTCTCTAGCAAACCCTAATCAAGCTCCAGATCAAGTTTTAGGGGGAGTTGAGGCTAAGGCCTTACATAAGAAGACTACAAGAAGTCTCGACAGGTATGAGTTAAGGAGGTTCAGGTATGTCTTCAATTCTGATTCCTGATTAAGTTCATAATGTGTTTGTCTTCATATTATTTATTAGTACAATCTTGATCAATGTTACAATTGTCTTATCACCCTAGTAATAGTATGAATGCATGTGAATGATCGAAGACATTCATTGATTAGGGCTATATGATTGTACTAATGCACTGCGCTGTTGTATGAGGTTGATGTTGTCTGCTAACAAGATACATGTACATCACGAAAGAAAAATCAAGTTCCATGACCATGACAACATGAAGACAAAGACTCATCCATAATCTTTGTTCTACTTACGAGGTATGTATGACTTTGTTATATTATGCTTAACCTATGAGACATGCAGGTTCTAGCTCAGGATCTCTAAATCATTGAAGAGATTGTTTAGGTATGTTGTACATAACTAAGCAGGTATACTAATCCAGGTATGTTTTCCTATGTCAAGTTAGAATCTTACCTTGTGTTAGGATCCCTTATATAAGTATACTTGGTATGATTGGTTATGCTTACTCATAAATCTAGTAATCAAGGGTTTATGAATATTATGTCTTTTATCTTGATTGATGATATCTTGAATACTAATGTTTATTATCTATAATCATGACTATACATTTTGAAAATTATTTAGAACTATAATGTTGAGAATATACTAATGAATGTATGTTTGTGCATGAGATCATGAGGATGACACTTGAGCATGCACAGTGGTACAGAATGAATAGAAGTTCAAAAGACATACAGAAGATCAAGCGGGAGGCAACCACACAAACATAAAAGATAAGTATTTGAGTTGTTATTTGAAATAGTAAATGATATTGCCTGTAATAGATTGTATGCATATTTGTATTCCTAGAATATATATGATGCTGAGTGTAAACATTCATAGAGCATTGAACAGTATACTACTAATATGCATATGATTGGTAAGTTGGACAAACATTCCATTGTTGCTTGTCTAGAATGAAACCTCTTTGCTGACATGCTGAGAGCTGTGCACACTCTCGATAGTATGTTCTGGTAGAGATGGAAGGCATCTAGATAGCCACTGTATGCATACAGGATATGGGAAAGTGTTGTGCCAAAGTATTGGTCAAAATAGTTGCATAACTATGTAAATGATATCTGTATGCATAATAGGTTATCATGTCAATATGATTTGATGATTATGAAGTATTACTAATCATGTACTTAATTTTGATTTGTAGGAAAGATCATGATGAATGATGAACACTGAACAAGCGATGGATGTTCAACAAAAGATTTACAAATCAAACACACTATAGAAGGCTTGTGGCTAGAAGATTCTCTTAGAAAGAGGAAGAGAATCATGATGAGATGTTTGCTCCAAGTGGCTAGATAAGACCATTCTCTTAATGGTGTAATTAAAGAAGAAGTGTGAATTAGGTTCTGTATGGGTTCCCAGGATCAATAATCAATTGATGAGCTTAATGATCACCATGGGTGATGAGGATCTCAAACTTTGCTACAAGGTTGAATATTGTTTCTATACACAGATGACATGGATGCAAGAAGGAACTCACCACAGAGTTCGAATGATATTGAGGCTCATATCAGTAGACCCATCTAACGAGAGATGGCACAGATAGATATGCAGAAGATCATTCAATGAAAATGAAAGATCTCAGATTAATGCATTACTTCCTAGGTCTGGAAGTATGGCAAGGATCAGAAGGAATCTTTCTCAACCAAGGAAAGTATGCTGAGAAATATTAAAAGGACTTGATGTGTTGGTATGGCCACTCTTGAAGTTGTTAGCAGATGACTCATCAGAGTTAGTGGATAGAACTCTGTACAGACAAAATGTTGAGTCATTGATGTGTCTAACGAATACTAGGTCAGATATATGCTTTGTTGTGAACACCTTGAGTCAGTATCTAGTGGAAACTAGATGTGTTCACCTGATAAGCTGCAAATCATGTGATATGGTACCTAAAGGATACAATAGACTTTGATCTATGTTATCTTGGAGATCATGACTTCAGATGGCTACACAGATGTTGATTGGGAAGGAAGTGTATCAGACAGGAAGAGCACATCGAGAGGATGTTATTGTTTGGGATCAGCCATGATCTCGTGGTTGAGCAGGAAACAATCTAGTGTGGCTCTTAGCACAAGTAGAATATATGGCTGCTTGCTCTGCTAATTGTGAAGCGGTATGGCTTCAGAATTGACTTAGAGATGGACCCAACTATGATCCTATGTGACAAACAGAGTTGTACCAAAATGGCAGAGAATCCAGTGTTCCATGATAAGTCAAAGCACATAGAGATCTGACATTTCTATATACAAGATATGGTTAATGTTCGAATTCGTAACAAGTTACCAATGCACTAACCAAACCTCTACCGATCTGATGTACTAACCAAACCTCTACCTCAAGTAAAGTTTTCCAAGACAAACTTAATATAGTTAAGAAGGACCCTCCTCGAAAGGGGGAGTGATGTGATCACTTATGATGAGATTTCCCACATCGGCAGTGAGGTCAATGATGTGGATACCTATATTGGTGATGCCGACAGAGAGGTTGGTGGATGGTCCTTAGACAGGGTCTAAGGTGACATGATAGGATTGCATCATCCTTGAACACATGTTCTAAAGAGAGCCGTAGACGTATGTCTTCGAGAATGAAGTCCTTGGTGGACATGATAGGATTGCATCATCCTCAAGAGAGCCATAGACGTATGTCTTCAAGAATGAAGTCCTTGGTGGACATGATAGGATTGCATCATCCTTGAACACATGTTCTAAAGAGAGCCGTATACGTATGTCTTCGAGAATGAAGTCCTTGGTGGACATGATAGGATTTCATCATCCTCAAGAGAGTCATAGACGTATGTCTTTGAGAATGAAGTCCTTGGTGGACATGATAGGATTGCATCATCCTCAAGAGAGCCGTAGACATATGTCTTCAAGAATGAAGTCCTTGGTGTACATGAAAGGATTGCATCATCCTCAAGAGATCCGTAGACATGATGTCTCTGAGAATGAAGTCCTTGGTGGACATTTGGGGATTGGATCATCCCTGTACTTCAGTCCTAAAGTGAGCCGTAGACAGATGTCTCCGAGAAAGAAGAGGGATTGTATCATCCTTGAACACATGTTCTAAAAGAGAGCCATAGACATGATATCTCCGAAAATGAAGTCCTGAATGAACATGTAGGGGATTGTATCTTCCCCGGAGTTAGGTCACAGAATTGATCCGTAGACTGATGTCTCTGAGAATTGAAGATAGGACTGCATCGTCCCTGGGCCTCGGTTCAAAATGTACGTGACGGGATTGCATCGTCCCTAGACATGAGACTTGTCTTAAATTGATAAGGACTGATCATCCTGGAACTGGATCGGGATTGCATCGTCCCTAGACATGAGACTTGTCTTAAATTGATAAGGACTGATCATCCTGGAACTGGATCGGGATTGCATCGTCCCTAGACATGAGACTTGTCTTAAATTGATAAGGACTGATCATCCTGGAAATAGATCGGGATTGCATCATCCCTAGACATGAGACTTGTCTTAAATTGATAAGGACTGATCATCCTAGAACTGGATCGGGATTGCATCGTCCCTAGACATGAGATTTGTCTTAAATTGATAAGGACTGATCATCCTGGAACTGGATCGATATTGCATCGTCCCTAGACATGAGACTTGTATTCAATTGATAAGGACTGATCATCCTGGAACTGGATCGGGATTGCATCGTCCCTAGACATGAGACTTGTCTTAAATTGATAAGGACTGATCATCCTGGAACTGGATCGGGATTGCATCATCCCTAGACATGAGACTTGTCTTAAAGTGATAAGGATTGATCATCCTGGAACTGGATTGGGATTACATCATCCCAAGACATGAGACTTGTCTTAAAGTGATAAGGACTGATCATCTTGGAACTTGATCTGGATTGTATCATCCATGGACCTATGTCCTAAAGAGAGCAGGATTGATTATCCTGTAATATGATCGTATGTATTGCAGGGTATGTTGCTATGTATTGATTATAGATGTATTAGTGAGAATACATGCTTTTGATGATAGATGTATTAGTGAGAATACATGCTTTTGATGATAGATGTATTAGTGAGAATACATGCTTTTGATGATAGATGTATTAGTGAGAATACATTCTTTTGATAATAGATGTATTAGTGAGAATACATGTTTTAATGATAGATGTATTAGTGTGGATACTAATGCAGATGATCCAGATACTGTAGATCGAGATGATCCAAATGCTGTAGATCGTGATGATCCAGATGCTATAGATCGAGATGATCCAGATGATGTAGATCGAGATGATCCAGATGCTGTAGATCGTGATGATCTGGATGCTATAGATTGTGATGATCCAGATGCTGTAGATCGAGATGATCCAGATGCTATAGATCGAGATGATCCAGATGCTGTAGATCATGATGATCCAGATGCTGTAGATCGTGATGATCCAGATGCTATAGATCGAGATGATCCAGATGCTGTAGATCGAGATGATCCAGATGCCGTAGATCGTGATGATCCAGATGCTATAGATCGAGATGATCCAGATGCTGTAGATCGAGATGATCTTGATGCTGATGATCGTATGATGACAATGCTGATGATCATGAGGATCTAGATGTTGATGTTGCTGTAGCTGTTTGAGTGCTGCAGAAGATAAAGACTCAGTACTGAAGATGTTGATGTTCTAGTATTGAAAATGTTCCAGTAACTGGTTGAGTTACTGATGATGTTGAGAAAGCTTCCAATGATTTATAGATGTATCATGTATGATGTTGATGACTCCTTGCTCATGCAGATGATATTATACTATCCTTCTCGTTAAGGGGGAGTGTTGAGATATTGTAACTTCAAAGAATATTATATTTGTACTTTATTATTCCGGAGATGATTCATTCCTCCATGAAGTTCTTATTGTATATCCGGAGATGTTTATTCCTCCGTCGGAATGTGGTAACTTGGTTTATTAGACTTCCCTAGTGGGGGTCGGCCCTGTATGTGTTATGTGGGTCAAAGGGTTATTAGACCATCCTAGAGGGGTCAGCCCAGTCAGTTGTAGTGGGGTATTTAACCCATTGGTTAAATACGAGCCTACATGTCTTGTGTAAAAGACAAGTCGGAGTAGTGTATAAATAGAGGAGGTGTATTCCTCATTTAACACACACACTCACTCACTTGAGAGTGGCGCACTTGTGGAGGAGAGGTCTGCTATGGAGAAGGAGGAGCTTATGCTCAGGGTTACATCTTTGTATATTGTTGGTCATCTATATTGAGGAAGCTTTACTGGGTTTTCTACCCCATGAGGGTTTCCCAGGATAAATTTGTGTCTCTTGTGTTTATGCTATGCTTGTTGTTTCTTCAGTGATCCTGTATATGCTATTATTGTGAAATGGAATGAAATGTTGTTATTTTCTGTCTTAGCATATTAAATCTTAACACCTACCATTATCTCAGAGATAATGGACTAGGCTGAGTAGGTGTCAGTGCGGCTGTAACTGTTTTATGTTAGAATGATTCGAGCCTAAAGGATGAAGATATCTATATATAGATAGGTAATTGAAGGAGAAAGGGTTGGAACTTGTTGAAACCTGTTGGACCCATGAGGCTTTTTTGTTATGTAATTTTGAGATGTGCCTTTAATAAAATTGGTAGAGCCGAGCAAGCAATCTGAACATAGATTCTTGTGTTATTTTATTTGTAGTTTGCATCTTCTTTTTCTTCATGTGAATGCTATCTTGTTATCTACTTCATATTGTTTTCTTTCATGTTTATGCTCTATTTCTTTGATTCCAAGAATCCACAAACAAGTTTCTACTAAAGTTAATGCAGAATTCATTTAATAATGCTCTGTGTTGATGGACTGTTCTATTTTTCTTCCTTATCACCAGACAAACAACTCTTTTACTATGAATGAGTAGCTACCCTGCCTCTATTATGAATTATTTGCAAATAATTTCCATTTTATCATCATAAATGTTTTGAATCCATTGCCCAATGAATATTCACCCTATTTCAACCAACCAACAATTCTGATTTTAGTTTTATTTTATGTATCTGGCCCTATTAAACAACATTGAGAGATCCCTCTCTGGAGAGATAGAAGGCAGATTATCTTTCCTAAAGTGGTTTTGTTGTTACCTCAAGGTGTCCTTTCCCACAACCTTGATGCACATTTTGAGTGATAACATACTGGCGCCGTTGTCGGGGAATGGAAGTCATATGGTCCCTGGGATAAACAACAAAGATTTCGAGTTTTTGTAGAGAGAAAGGATTTCTGTGGGCAAACAGTGATTTATGCATTTGAAGAAGGTTGTATATTTTCCTTGGAAACTCCACTCATCATAATTTTTGGTTGAAGGTAACACCACTGGGGAAATTGGCGACTCCACTGTGGAGATTGGTGACTCCATTCCAGAGTTAAGATGTTGAAGGTCTCATGGCAACTCCACATTGTAGAAATCCAGCATCTCACTGTTTCACAGGCTAGTGCACTCAGTATTCAATCAGAATTTGCAGCTCCATTGTTTCAAGATGGCTTCATTATCAAAAAGTTATGCTCCCCTGAATAGGTCTCACATCCCTGGTTTTCCAAATCCTATTCCTAAAGTAGATTGGAAAACCTGTTTACCTAAATTTAAAGATCAGGAAGGAGATGATGCTGCTATTCATTTGGTTAGATTTCATATGCATATACATAAGCTTGGAATTGAATTGCATGAGGATTGTTTGATGAAAATGTTTATGGCAACATTAGAAGAGAAATCAAGGGTTTGGTATGAAGGTTTACTGCCTGCCAGTGTATATTCCCTTCAATATTTTTATTTAGCCTTCTGTGAAGAGTATAAGTACAGTTATCCCTCTTTGGAGTTGATTGAAATATTTTGTAACAATCTCGATTCCCTTTTCCAACTTATGGAGATTGATTCTTTTGATAAACATGTGCTAGATAGTGATTTGAGAGAAACCTTGTGGGAGTTGCATGCTTATAAGAATGAAGAAATTTTATAATACTTGCATGAGAGGCCTTTACATCATTAGGAAAAAGAAGAAGGGGACAATTGTCAAGATATTCGAGAAGATTCCCAATAGTTGATAATGTCTTCCTTGACTAGAAGCAACCTAAGCCAAAATTCTGACTCAACCAGTTACATTTATTTTTCTGAAATAGATGATGTCTTACAACAGTCTTGTCAATCTATCTGTTATCAAGAAGGAAGTTGGGACTGTTAATCAAATCTCTCTTCATATTCTTCAACTTCTGAAATATTGCTACGAGAAGAGGATGTTTATCCCCAATCAGAAAATGCCCTTTTGCAGCAACAATTTTTTAACATTTCTAAGACTTCGGTGATGGATTATATAAAGAATTCTGACCCTGGAAAATTTCAGTCTTATAGTCCTTCCACAAGTTCATTTTCTGAAATCGCAAATATAGAGGAATCTGACCTTGAATTGATGATTGAATAAAGATATGAACAAAATAAATTTGCTTTGCATTCCAGCCCTTTTCATGGTGAACATAAAAAGGATTAGCCGAGTGATGTACAAGAAGAAGGTTATACTAATTTGTTTTATGGAGATTGCAATCAGCATTTTGAAATTTCTGTTGTGAATGGTTTTAAAGGAGATTTTAGTCCAGCTATATATGATGTATATGTTGATGGCTACTTGGATGTTGTGCCTAAAAGGGAAACATAAATTTTTGCAAATCCTGGACCAGTTGGTGAAGAAAATTTGGTTGAAATTTTTGCAAAGCCTAAAAACATAGTGAATAGTAAGTAGGATGAAAGTGACTGTTTGCCCTTGATTTTTTCTTTAGCTGGATTGCTGAAACAAGGAATTAAAATTTCTAATCCAAAAAAGAAATTCGAGGTAATGGAGAATGTCATAAACCTTCTAGAAGAAAATGAAAAGAATGAGACATCATATAATCAGTCCCATTATACAGAAAAACCAGTTGGAGGTCTTACAACAGAACAATTCAGATTTTAGCCAGTCATCGAGAGAAATAAGATTGTAGCTCACGATTTCATCATTGAAAGTAAGGAAGAAAGTGATTCTAATGAAGGTAATACCTCACTTGCTCTAAATTATTTGATACAATGAAGGAAGGCTTTGAGATCGTGAATAGAAAATTCTTACACCCATTCTGCCATCATCAAGAGGTTTGTGTAAGGTCAAATCTATCTCATCATGAGGAAGGTATTTCAGCCTATTGTGACAAAATTCATGATTTACTCGTTGATGTACTAAGCCCTCTTGTTGTTGATTAACCAGTGTGCCATGACCTACCAATTTATGATGACTATAAAGATGTTTTTCTTGAGTTACTAGCTATCCCAGTTGTTTCGCCAAGAACCTTAGTCATTAATAACCAAATGGCCACTGATTCACCTATTTATGATGATCATGGAGATGATTTCTCTAAGCTCTTAATTGAATATCTTATCTTAGAGGAGTATCCTTCCCATACATGTGACCATAGCTTGCAGTCCTCATGTCATAATTCTATGACTGAAAAAGAGGACTAGAATATTTAGTCAAATTTTCTCTCATGTCATTCACTTCCAAAATCTTTCTATTGAGAAGAAGTTATTCTCCATGATCCCTTTGAGAATCAAGACGGTATTTCTTTTGAAACATGAAAGTGAAATCAAGTTTTTAATCCAAGAATTCCAAGCAGCCAAGAGGATGATATTATTGATAGTTCATGTGTTGAAACAACCTCTCATGTCACAAAACTACAATTACAGCAGAATAATGTGTATGGATCTAATTGTTTTATTCTTATTGAGTTGCATGATGGATTAAGCATACACGATTTTCAAGTTCTATCTGAAACTTGTCATGAACATCCAATTCCCACACTTAGCATGGGTGAAAAAAAGGATGAGTTTGACAGTCTACAAATGGAATTACAGTTGGAGCAGTTTTTTCATGACAAACAAATGACAGAAAAAATTGAAGGTCGCCATGTATATGACACAATAGCTTCTTATATGAAGAAATGTTTCAGTTGGGGTAATTGGTTATGCTTCTGCCAAAAGGATTACACCTATCATCATTGCTTTTTTCCATTATGTTCTTAATTTCTGATTTTAGTCAAGCATGATGAGAAAGTTTTCTTATTGGGCCAGTTGATTGGTTGGCTTCATTGGATGTCATAGTTTACTTGACTGGGTGATTGTGCTCAGTAAAGTAGAATAGGTAGGAGTGTGTGAATAAGCTCAACATGGAAAGCATTTCTTTTTTAGCAATATTTCAATGTGTTTTTGTTAGGATATTCCTATACTCCATCCTAGTCCTAGTAGCATTTCCATTGTTTGCATTTCCAGTAATGCATGCAAATATTAGGGTTGCATGCATTCGAGTCATCAGCACCAACACCTCCTCAGTGAGCTAGCCCCGAGAGCTTCTTTCCTTGCAGTTTCATCCCTCCCAGTGACTAATGCACCCTCCTTTGCTCCACTGCATGACAAAGGCACCTTCTTCACCTACTAGTCCAGTTATATTCAGTTATCTTCAGTTACTTCCTTGATTTAAGGATTAACTGACTCTTTACTGACCTTATCACTCCGATGGACCTCTAGTGAGACTAAAATGCCTGTTCTGACTCTAGTAAGCTCCTACTGCATCCTCCACTGAGCCTCCTTCATCCAGTTAGTGTCTCCATGTGCTAGTTACATTCAGTTACACCTACTACACTCAGTTAGACTCAGTTTAACTGATAGTTGACAGTTACTTGTGCATTGATGACTCCACTGATGATCATGAGGACACCTAGTTGTGCTCCAATGACACTCCAGTGATCCTTTGATCACTCCATGAAGGCTAATTCGAATTGCCACCTTAGGCATTCGAATCCTCATGCTTGTACTATTTATTTGTCCATACTGTGATTAATTAATTAGTGTGTGTGACGTATTTTTGCTTCTATCCGAGTTCTACTATATTATTATTTTGTTGCTCATTATACTGCATTGACCACTCTTCTTCTATTTTCTTGCTTAATCATAATTACTCTTGTGAGGTATACATCATCTCTTAGATCTGCTGTGAGGATTTTCATAGTTTTTCAGTTTTGGGTTACAGTTTTTCATTAGTTTCAGTTGAGCTACAGATTGCAATTTTAAGATGGGAACAACCTAATGGATTAGGCACTTGGTCTACGGGTTTCTTTGCTACCTCGTAGGGAGGATAAAATCCTCAATTGGAGCCAGTTTTTGACACGAGTTTTGTCTTGGGAAACTGGGAGGATTAGACCCCTGAAGATAGTGAATGATGGCCTCGGTTTTTGGATCATGGAGACCCAAGGGATGCCACACAAGAGCTCTGGACATGTAGTTGTAGATGGAGAATGAAATGATCCAGGGCCCTAAGTTTTAAACATTGCAGAAAGGATTGAAAATGAAAAAATCAGCCCCCAGTTAAACAATGGCGCAAGTGAAAGATGTAGATCTATAGCGATAATGATCAAAGGATGAGAAGTAGCTTTGTGAAAGAAGAAGGGCATGTTTTAAATAGAGTCGGAATGTTTATCCCACGAGCAAATTGGGAAGTTGATCAACTGACATAAGGGAAAATCTACGATCGCCAATTTGTTCACGATTTCAAAGAGTGCAATAGAACCAACTTGCCAAATCTGTGAACTTTTGGTAGGAACCATAGGTTTAGACGGCACACATCTTGCAGAGTTGAGATCTACGATGAAAGATTTGTTTGTTGATTGAACTAGGGTGAACGACCAACAATCTAAGATTTGTGAATCATGGTAGGGGGCACATCTTTGGATAGTCTGGATGCAAATGAGATCCAGATCGGCGGTGCTCGGTCGATCATGGAGATGGACAATTGAAAAGCACCTTTGATGCGAAAGAATGATAGCCCAAGGGAAAGAAGCCACATCAGAGCCATCATATGTTTCTTCACTTAACAAAAAATTCTGGTTAAATCTATTTAACGCCAACCTAGATCTCAGTCATCATTCTTGCTCATGTGGAGAGTCCAGTCGGATGATCATGCAAAAATGATTACTCCTGCTTACTATCATTATCACAGTCATTATAAATGAGCTCCCAAAGTTTACTATTCGCATTAGTGCTCGAAAAGGTGGTATGCTCAGCAGCTCAGATATCTTTCATTTGAGATCCGATCATGGAAAAGGATCAAGGAGCCGAAGTATTTTTTGTATCAGAGCAGGTTTGGTCCGATGTGGAGGATGAGCACGTTCCTTCATCCCCTATAAAATTAGACCACATAGAGGATAGTACTTCCAGCGAACCTGAGGAGCATAGAGATCGACAGATGTTCAAGAACACTCGGTGAAGGAAAAAGAGAAAGGCCCGAAAGGTTGAATAGTGCGCCCACCAAACCATGGAGATTCTCATAGATTTTGTTGTTCCCACTGAGGATGTGGTGCCACCTCCTTCCACAGAAAAGGAACGGGTGGCCGATTCTCTGAAGGTGGAATATTTCTTCGACTCAAAAGGCCAAGTAATAGCTCAGACATAGAATGGCGGCCTGTTTTATGACATTTTGCATCCCGTCATTATCAATCTGTTTTGGACTCTTTTTCAATATGTAATATTCTTATACTTTGGGACCACTTAAGACCTGCCAGCTGCTTAAGAGATGTTGTAGTTAGCAATTTTACAATGACACATGTAAAATCAGATAGGCTTGTCTGCCAGTATCTCATAGGAAATGGACTAGGCTGAGTAGGTGTCCGTGTGGCTGTAACTGTTTTTTGTTAGAATGATTCGAGCCTAAAGGATGAAGATATCTATATATACATAGGTAATCCAAGAAGAAAGGGTTGGAACTTGTTGAAACCTATTGGACCCATGAGGCTTTTGTGTTGTGTAATTTTGAGATGTGCCTTTAATAAAATTCCCAGAGTCGAGCAAGCAATTTGAATAGAGATTCTTGTGTTATTTTATTTACAGTCTGTATCCTCTTTTTCTTCATGTAAATGTTATCTTGTTATCTAATTCATATTGTTTCTTTCATGTTTGGATAAGTGTATATTGAGGCATAATTCATATGTTTATGCTCTGTTTCTTTGATTCCAAGCATCCACAAATGAGTTTCTACTAAAGTTAATGCCGAATTCATTTAATAATGCTCTGTGTTGATGGACTGTTCTATTTTTCTTCCTTATCACTAGACAAACAATTCTTTGACTGTGAATGCATAGCTACCCTACCATTGTTATGAATTATTTGCAAATCATTGCCATTTTGTCATCATAAATGTTTTGAATCCATTTCCCAATGAATATTCACCCATTTTCAACCAACCAACAAATATGATTTTAGTTTTATTTTATGTATCTGGCCTTGTTAAACAACATTGAGAGATCCCTCTCTGGAAAGATAGAAGCCAACTTATCTTTCCTAAAGTGGTTCTCTGGTTACCTCAAAGTGTCGTTTCCCACAACCTTGAGGCACATTTTGAGTGATAATAGGAAGAATTTGGACGTATGCAATGCAAGCCATTCCTCCATTCATTTTATGGGTACTGATTTTCCCTCATGAAGGAAAGATTGTCACAATTGAACAACTCTCCTTCGCTCGGAAAAGTAACACAACCCCTTCGGAATATAATATTCTGTGGATTGATCAAGCCCACCCCTCAAGTGAAATGTTAGGAGTAGGTATGTACTCATCGCTTATGGGAACCTTTGATTTACCTTATCCCATGAATTATATTGGTTCAACGAGTAACACTATTACGTCATCTAAGGAGGTCTTCACAGTTGTTCAAACAACTGATCCTTGGATTCTTCCTACTCACGAGGAGGCAATATTTCCCCTATCTATCACATAAGTGACTTATCAAGCTTCACAAGACTCTGCGATAGATTACATCTCGACTCATTTAGCCTCCATGGAGTCAAATATCAATTATGCACCTGCATGGGAAATAGAATCTACCCATTCCTTCGACTATTTAGATATTGTTTTACCATCATATGAACCTATTATGGAAGCTATTATAGGCCTTGATCAACCTTGGGAACACCTACATTCACGGATCCTATTTCCTTCCAGATCTAAGCAAAATCAAGAATGGAGATTTCTCTATGAGAGTTGGTGGAGATGTTCACCTTTCCATCAACCCTTTAACGAAATAGGGGATTTTTCACTAAAGGCAATATGGATAACACTTACGAAACTATCCCTATCAATATCTCCACCAAACTAGATGTCGTGGAAAACATCTTCATTGGGGAAATTTTTCTCAACAAGAGATTAGTTTGTACACCAACTTGTTTAAAGAATTCCGTGATGTTTTCGCCTAGAAATATGAGGAGATGCCAGGAATCGACCCTTCGATAGTCGAACATGTGACCACGACATATCCAAATGTGAAACTAGTTCAGTAGAAACTTCATCCAAATAATCCTAGAAAGGATGCAACCATCAAGGCTAAGGTTGAGAAGCCCCTCAAAGCAAGATTCATTTATCCTATCGACATGACGGAATGGGTGACCAATCTAGTTCTGGTCAATACAAATCAAGGTACCATACGTGTGTGTACATATTTCAGATACCTTAATAAAGCTTGTCCTATGGAAACTTATCTCGCGCTTTTCATTGTTCAAATCATAGATGCATGTGCTGGCCATGAAATCTTTTCTTTCATGTATGTATTTTCAGGATATAATAAAATTTAAATTAAACCCGAAGACCAGCATAAGAAAACTTTCATATGTCCCCGGGGTACCTTTGCATATAGGAAAATGTCGTTCGGATTGAAAAATGTTGGAGCCACTTTCCAACGAGCTATGAATGTTTCCTTTCATGACATCAAACACGTGGTTGAACCTATCTAGATGATCTACCTACATGATCTTGAAACATAAAAGATCATATGAAACACTTATGACTTATGTTTGAACGATGCAGACACTATAAAATTCGGTTAAACCCCAATAAATGTGTGTTCCACGTCAAGCCTAGAGGACTCCTAGGATTCATTGTGTTAGATAGAGGGATCATGGTCGATCCATTGAAGGTTGAGGCGATTGTCAAGTTTCCTCCTCCTAATAATATCAGACAACTTCAAATTTTACAAGGCAGGTCCAATTTTATTAGACGTTTCATCATTAACTATGAAAAAATTACCAAAGGATTCATGCCTCTGCTTAAACAAGACACCCAATTCTTTTGGGACGAGGATGCACAACAATCTTTTGAGGCTTTGAAAGAAGCACTATTGTCAGCCCCCTTGTTAAGGCCACCAGAGGGGATTTTATTCTATATCTATCTGCATCATATTCCACGGTGTGCATAAATTTTGTTTAGGAAGATCACAAACTTCAAGAGCATGTAATTTATTACCTTTCTCTCGTGCTAGTAACACCTAAACTAAAATATTCACATGTTGAGAAATCAACACTGGCTGCGGTGTATGCCGTTTAGAGACTACGCCACTATATTTTATTGCAAACCACTATAGTGATTGCAGATGTCAATCCTTTTAAATATGTTTTAACCCGACACATTATCCAAGATAAATTTAATAAATGGATTGTGAATCTCCAAGAATTTGATCTTACCTCTCAATCTGCGAAGTCAAAGAAGTCTTTTGTGTTCGCAAAACTGATATTTGAATTTTCTAGTGGTGTAAAGTGCGATGAAGAAGATACCTCATTCCCCAATGAGCATATATTTCTCAATTAAACATTTGATCCTTGATATGGGGATATTTTGATTTATCTCCAGACTTTGAGGTGTCCTATGGATTTCTCTAGAGAAGAGCGATGAAAAATCCGACATCATGCCAAAAACTACCTTATCATTTTTTATACATTATACAGATGAGGGGTATATTCGATATTACGTCATTGTTTAACTCTGGATGAAGCTGAGTTAGTATTGAATGATGCCTAGAGTGGAGCATGTGGGCATCATCTTTCTGGGTTGGAAACAAGCCAGAAAATACTTCGTGCAAGTTATCTTTGGCCCACCATCTTCAAATATTGTGTGGAAGCCATGAAACGTTGTCACCCATGTCTATTATTCACAAAGAAAATGCGAGCATACCCTGCTCCCCTTCACGCCGTGATCACAACAAGTCCCTTCACTAAGTGGGGAGTTGATTACATGACTTGTAAGCTAGTCTTGGCTGGGGGGCATCGATATATTATCGTTTTCCTCGACTACTTTACTAAGTGGGCAGAGGAAATGCTGACTGTGAAGGCAGATAGTGAAACTACATCCTATTTTGTATTCAATCAGGTCATTGCTAGGTTTGACATCCACAAAGCGATTGTCACCAATCATGGTAGACTTTTTTAGAACCATATCATGATGGAGATTACCACTATGTTAGGGTTTAGAAATGAACACTTGTCTCCTTTCTATCCGTAGGAAAATGGTCAAGTTGAAGAAGTCAACGAAACTCTATAAACCATTCTTCAACGCATCGTTAATGCTAGTAGGTCAAACTAGCACATCAAGTTGTATCCAACTCTTTGGGCATATCGTTCTAATGCCAAGACTACTACCAGCTTCTCACCATTTTAACTTGTTCATGGGTTGGAGGTAGTCACACCTATTGAATGAGAAATCCCATCACTAAAGTTGGCTATCCAACTCTTACCCGACACTTTTTCTTTAGAAGAACGATTTCTTCATTTGGAACATTTGGATGAATAACACAGGGATGCTCTTATTGCCAATGAAGCTCATAAGAAACGAGTCAAAAATCAATATGACAAGTCTATTAAGCCTAGGATTTTCTCTAAGGGAGAGCTTGTTTTGGCCTACGATCAAGATAAGGATCCCTTGAGGGAAAGCAAGTTCAAGTCTATGTGGCTTGGTCCCTATATTGTTTCTAGAGTTTTGAAGAAAGGATCATACAAATTGGTTGATTATGATGGAGTTAAGCTGCCCGATCCCACAAATGGGCTCTACTTGAAAAAATATTACGCCTAAGCATACATGCTTTTTCTTGTATTATAGATGTACAGTTTTTGTAGAGTTAGTCCTTTTTGGCTTTGCTTATGTGTCTTTTGGATTGTGTTTCAGATGGAAACCAAGTGGTTTGTCGGATTCATTGATGGCGCTAGTCGTCACACTCATAACATGGCTTTAGGTACTTGGGTGATCTACTCACCTACATGCCAACTTGTTTCGTGAGGAGGTGCTAGTTTAGGACATACAACAAACAATATAGTTGAGTATAGTGTTATTATTGAACTACTCCGATATGCTCTTCACCACAACATTTCATGTTTGGAAGTGAGGATCGATTCGCAGTTAGTTGTACTCCACTTGACGAGTGACTATCAGGTTAGAGATCCTTCGTTGCTACGTCAGTTTTTGAAGGTTAGATTACTTGAAAGACATTTTGTTCACATTTCATATCAACATATTTCAAGAAATCATAATACATTAGCTGATGCATATGAAAATTATGTACTCGATTGGAATTTGTATCATACATGGTAAAATAAACCATTAAAACACATATATAAACATGTATATAAACCGATAGTGTATATATACATCCAAAAAATATAATAATCAGTGAGTTTGAGTCAATCTCTGTCCAAGAAAAATATCAATATACAAAATGGACATAACAACCTCAAAATAGTATCAGTCTCCCTAAGGGGAGGTAGGAGCCTCACCCTACTCTGTTATGGCTTCCCTATAACATATCACTATCCTAACTACTTTCATAAGTATCCTGATCCATGCAGGGGGCACACCCACTACATGTTTCTATAGATCCATGGGCATGTGCTCAATGCAATATGTAGGAATGCCATGTGTCAGCTGAACCATCTTCCCCTCAATACTATGTAGCATGGAATCAGTCTAACCAGGCTTTGTTGGTCACACATACACCCTTCGGTGTCCAGTTGGCCTTACTGACCCAATATCTGACAAAATGTAAGTTGTTAGCACTCAAACTCACCAAAAACACATGTTTATATTTTCAACAAAAATTGTAAAAATTAAATAACATTGAAAACAATTTTGGTACTGTTGTTGTAGCAACATCCCGCCCAAAAAATTTGTAGATATTGGGGTCCCTCCTTTTATTTTCCTAGAAAGTCTGATTAAAGAGTTAAGTCTCCTTTGGAAAAGTTTTTGAACTTAGTTTTTAACTTAGTTTTGTTTCAAGTGAGATATCTCTTTTCGAGTTAAATTTTTCTTCTAAGTCAGAACTCAAGTTTTTATCCTGAAACGGCAGAAACACTCGAGATGTTCTTCTGAAACGGTGGGAGCACTTTCATTCATTCTAACATCTTGGAAGAACTTGAGATGTTCATCCGCGATAGCAGAAGAACTCAGGCATTTCACTCGAAACAATGGAAACACTTATATATTTTCGGAAGAATCTTAAATTTTCTCACGAAACGACGGCAGCAACTCATAAATTTTTGCCGCAACGGGCACCTCCTTGCACTTTGAAAAAACTGAAAAGCTCCACCCGAAATTTCGGAGGAACTCGTCTTCTTTACCCGCAATGGCGGACCAACTTAAGAACTCTCACCACAACGGGTGGTTAATTTGTCTTGTTTCATAGAAACATACCGAGGCTTTCCGCAGCGACATGCCAACTTAAGAACCTTCGCCGTGAGACTTTTGATTCATCAAGTTTGGAAGAACTCGTCAAGTCTTTCCGCAACAGTGGATCAACTCCCTCTTCTTTTCCGTAGCACATAGATGTGCGTCGTGTTCAAACGTTAAGTTTCCCACATTTCAGACGAAACTCACGAGTCCTCGCCACAATTGACGGTCGTGCTTAAATGCGGATTAGGTTGAAATGACCCCATCGTACAATTAATTAACCCCATTTTAAATTCACCACCTAACCAATAAATACCCACGCGTGTCAATTTTTATATAAGGGTGGTGGGGGTTTTTGTTTTTCATTGGTAGATTTTGTTTTGGAGAACGCCATTTGGAGACTATGCTCATTTGCTCTAGCTCAACTTATTTGCAGCCGCGTCAATCCTGTTCCACCACTGTTTTGTTGCCAGGTAGGTGGTTCTACCATTAACTTTGTCTTAGCTTTTAAGTTGAGACTTTCTCGAGTGTTTTTCGTTTATTGCATGGCCTGTGGGCACTCGTCGCATACCTTATTTCATTATTTCGATTTACTTGCAATCATAAATTTTATGGCCGTTGCAGCCCCATATTTTTCCCAATCCAAGGAAGCCAGCAAAATGCACTCATTTGGTGACGCGAACCTGTAACCTCACCATGCGCCCGCTCAAAATTTTTCCAAACCCGGCATCACCTCCCTAAAGCGATCAAGTTTGACGACCATTATATGTTTTCTTGACTAGTATGCATTTTGTTTCTTTCCCCAACATGCGGCCTTATAGTTTCTAATGATTATGCGTTATCATGCTAGTCCTGTTTCCTTCCTGTCTCGCTCTATTTTATGCTCTTTTTTACGTAATGTTGACAATATTATGTTTATTCTCGTATGATTGCTTGACAGAGATAAGCTACAATGCTGAAAGGTAGCAGAAATAAAGCTAAGATGATGGAGCTAGAGCTAGTACAGCCAAGGACTGAAACTCTCTTTCAAGACACTAAGTGCACCACGGGCATCCCTCCCGAGTTCCGGTGGGGAAATATTTACCGGATGATTAGGGACCAAGATATCATAGATGTGCTAATTGAAGAAGAACAAATCTACCTCAACATCAGGACCTCTGGCATATCCAACGCTTCTACTCACCCTGAGCTATTCTCGTGCTCAGAAGTAATCGGGTGGATATTGGAACATGCCAACCCACAAACAAGAGTGTTGCATGACAACAAGGGAGAGGAATTCGCTTCGTTCCATCCATCTTATATTTCCGCAGCCTACAAATTCTCACGTCCCCAGTAGGCACTGAACAATGCATGGTTGGAACAGATGAACAATTTCAAAATAGCTAAAAGGCTGTTAATCATGGGAAAATAGATGAGGAAGAGGGACAATGATGAGTGTGATGTTCAAAGCCTAAGACCTCCATTTAGATTGATTTCCCTTATGTTAAGCAGAATGTTCGGCATGCCCGATGGAATCGTATATAGGATACAATTGGCCCCCATAATCCATGCCATAGCATTTAAGCGAACTGTGTTTTATTGGGCTACTATCCTCTCAAACAGTTTGGCATCCACTGTGGCCGTAGCTAGAGAAGGTTTGGCCTTAAAAAGATCAGAGTTTTTCATGTCTTCATACCTAATTGATTGCATCTTGGCGAAGCTCCCTTTCCCCAGGTTAGGCTGCTCATGGGATCAGTCCAACACCCCGGTATAAACTGCTTATAAAATGTTATGGACTCAAAATTACAGAGCGCACTATAAGCTCATATGTGAAGAATTTATTATGCCTCTGTATGAGCAGATGTTCAATGAAGAACCCAATTTCTTGTCAGAGAATGCCATGGAATTCATGGAAGGTTATGGAGATTTCTACTTTTCATAAGAGGGTACCTATATCAGGATGTTCGGAGGCACTAAGCCACCATACATCTTACCAAAATACGCCACTGATTATGTAGTCCTAAAAGAAGCAGTCGGGCAAGTTTTCCTTGATGGAATAGGAGGAGTTCTTAATAAGCAGCATAAGGCTTCCTTCCCTGCTTTTCCTTTCTGTATAGGAGCCTATAAATTCTCAGGGGTTGCAGTAGCCAAATATTTTATTCAGGAGTTGAAAGCTTTTCACTTCGGCGAGGCAATCTTTCATAGAAATGATAGGCGGAGCAAAGTTGCGGCGCATTGCAAGGAGTTGTATGCTCATTTTGAGTATGCCCATTACTATGATACTAAAGAAGAAGTATTCAGGGGAATCAGTAATATGAATGAATTACAGATTTGTCATCACCGCAGTGGAGCTAGCTCTAGCTTTGCCACAGCCCAAGAAGCCAGCCTCCAGAAAGAAAGGGAAGCGGCTAAGGCCCTAGTCCGTGAAGAACAAAGATTGAAAGAGGAAGCAAGACTACAGCAAGAAGCTGAGGAAGCAAGGTTGCAGAGAGAAGCTGAGGAAGCAAGGTTGTAAAGGGAAGCTGAGGAAGCAAGGTTGCAGAAGGAAGCCGAAGAAGCAAGAGTGCAGCAGGAAGCTCAGGAACGAGAGCAGAGGGAGGTAATTGAAAATCAGCAGTAGGATGAGGAAGAAGAAAGAAGGCCTAAGGCTAAAGAAGAGCAAAAGGCTGAGGAAGAAATTAAGGCCAATGAAGATGCCTAGGAGGGTGGCTCTGGCACCCAAGATATGGAAATAGACTCATCTCAGGTAGTGCAGACCCCACCCGCGGAGGCAGAAGTCCATATAAGAGACCTCCCGATCATCCCTTTCACCCCATCCGAAGATCATACTATGTCCCGATGGGATAAATTTGTGTATTATAAGAAGAGGAAGGCTATGGTCCTGAAATCAGAAGAAAGGATAAAGAGACTTTTCCAGGCAGATTTTGTCATCCAACGAGAAACCACGGTTATGCAAAATAGAAATAAAGCTCCCATAGCCATGGCATCCACCGCTGTGTTGGCAACAAAAGCAACAGAAGATAATGTGATCGACATGGTCAAAGAATTTGAGTCAACAAAGAGAAGAGCTCACATGTTGCAACATACTGTGGCTAATGAGTAGGCTTATAGGGATCTTGTGGTGAACAAATATAATTTCATGTCTGCTGATCACAAGGACTTGTCAGATAAGTATCGACATCTGGAAGAAGAAAAGGAGCACCTGGAAATCCAGATGATGGTACTAGAAGTAGAAAAGAATGATTCCTAAGCTAGAGTTTTTCATCTGGAAGTAGATAAACAGGAAATGGTTGAGCAGCTAGAGCAGGCAAAAAGCAGAGCGATGGATATGTCTCCCTTTCATGAGCAGTCCTATGACATCTTAAGCCAAATGCATGCCACACAAGAATTGATTACTGAGGAGGTGTGCAAGCTCAAAACCATGTTGGATAGGATGAAGGAAGTTAATACTGAAGCCATTAGGCTTAAAGGAAAGTACACTCGGGTAAAAGCAAACATTGTGAGTCAGATGGAGTGGAGAGAAGGAAAGGTAGATTTCCCTAAGCATCTCCCATTCAAATCGGTGGACAGTTTTAAGGAGGATGTAGCTCTTATGGAGTTTTGCAGGAATTGCGGCGCCAAGCTAATAGCTAAGATCCAGGGAACAATGGGGAAAAGTAATGCCCTGTATCAAAATATTCTTGAAGTGCATGAAAAGTGCAAGATTGTTTTTCCTCAGACCCTGGATGATTTTCCAAGCAAAGAACAATGCCTATCAGACTTGAAAGATGAGCTGGGAATTCAAATAGAGTATGTAAAGAAGATTGATGTGTTGGCCACCGATGATCTTCATCACTACATTGGGATATCATCAGTACACAATCATATGCTCAAGGAGATCCACCAGGCAACAATAGCAGAAATTCAGGGTATTGAAGTAGATCCTGGTAAGCATGTGACTTCACAAAAAATCCTGCTCCCCTCACCAGCAAATGTGGTTGTAAGAGACACTGGTATATGGTTCAGTTATATAGCAGAAGAAGAGAAGAAGGCAGCAGTAGCAGTAGTATCCAGCATAGGCACATCACCCCCAGCAGAGGTGCCACCCCAAGGATAAATGTGCTAGTCATGATGCACTGTTTTTTTTTGGTCTACTTCTCTTTGTCCCTATGATTAGAGCATGGAGTCACAAGGATAGTTGTCCTTTCTGTTATGAGAAAGAATTTTTGTTAGGAGAAAGGAGCCATGAATTGTTTTATTTTTGAAAGTCTTTAAAGACAATTGTAAAAGGCCAGGTGGTAGCCCAAGAGGCATTTTGTAAACTTATAAATAGATGAATAGGGAATAGTGAAGGGGACTTTTGGTAGGAAAAAATAATTTTCTAAACTTGTACTAACTATTTTGCACTTGCTCCAAGAAAAGGAATTTTTCCTAATAAGAGCCTGCAGAGGACGTATTTTGCCTAGAAATGTGTGTTGGATGCATGCTGATTTATTCTTGTGACATTCATATCTTACTGTGAGATCTTTCTTTACTATTCTGAATTATTTCTATGTATTGAGTGATCTTACTATTTTTCTGTGCAATGATGTTTCTCCTAAATGAGTAATAGAATTTTTTCATGTGGATTAAAAGCTATCTTTTATATCTTTAACCTCTTTCTATAGATGCATCTTTATGATTTAATGGCTACATATTGATCTTTAGATGTTTCTTTCAGCACATTACTCATATTTACAGTTTTGCTCCTTGCAAGGATAGATTAGATTTATTTCAGTCTTAGATACATATTTGTTTCAAGTTCTGCATTTAGAATAAATTAGCTTAGGCACTTTCATATCATCTTAACAATAAAATAAAAAAAGAACGGTGGATCAGGCCATAACTGGTGTAAAAGAAGCAAATCTCTAAATCTAACGGTAGCCCGAACTGCTAACCGGATGGATTCCCCATACCAAATGGTGGACAATCTAATTGGGATAGTTTACCGGGGAGAATCCCTTTCTGCTTGATGCTACGATCTTCGAAGCATCAATAGGTACCTATATCTCCTCAGGAAGCTCCTGGAGAAAACATTAGCTCCGGATCACCCTGGATTTCCATACCAACATACGAAAACTGCTTGAATGCTGGAACCTAGCGGCTCCACCATCCGATAAAATACTCATCATCATAAGAAGTACTTGTATTACCTCCTCCCTAGCATAGGAAAATATCACCCCATCGGGTCATCATAGGCTCATAGGGGTTGGGAGGTAGGAGAGTAACTCGTGGACTCAAGGTAGGGACTCTCTATCTCTCAAAGGTACAAAATATGCTTCCATAACCAAATTTCTTCTTCTTCCCCGCTCTACACTCTGTAAGTTGGTGTTTGACGTTCACCAATAAACCAGAACACCAATCAAATATCACATTGCGTAGAAATTCCACGCAAATCTCCATATAGATTCGAGAATCTATATGTTGGGCCTCACTGCCACCGATCCTGTTCATGGTACTCAGGATAAATTTCAAAGCAAATTTGGCTATCTGTCCAATCGGCAGTTTATTGTCTCTCTTCTCCATCCCTGCTATGCAGTAGGTATTTATATAGTCTTGCACAGATAAGGCTCCAACACCTCTAAATGTGCCCTTGAGGTTTAGTACCTCTCCTCATTAGGATAATCCAATAATGAAGTAGATATCATCCACTGTGATATCTATTGTCTCCCCTTGGATATTAAACATTCCCTGATGAGGATCCCAAAAGTGCACTAACATTTGGAGTAAATGGGATTGTGCGCTCATATTTGACGTGCATAAAAATTTGAGAATCCCACACCATATTAATGCATTTAGGGTCAATGGGCCCCCCATTGCTTCTCTATCCATTGCCTAATGCTCTCTTTCTCTCCAGGTAAGCACCATATCTTCATTGCATCCATCATTTTACATTAGAATGGTTTTTTCTTAACCTAGTTCACGCCACCCGCGGGTCTCTATTTAACGCAGTCATGCATGCCGGTGAGTTTAGTTCACTCAAACCCACAGTTATTTCGCGTACCCGCAACTTCAACAAATCCTACCCGCAGGTACTTAGAACCAAATTAAAAAAAAAAAGCTTCAAAAAACCTGTACAAATCTTTAAAAAACTATCAAATATGCAAAGCAAAGGGATGATTGTTACCTGCAAGTGACGGTTTCCGAAATAGTCCTCCAGATCGATCGTATGCAACACACGAAGTTGTAGGTTTTTTCCTCTTCTCAAAGGTTAAAATAATAAATGTGGGTTATTTTATGTTTTGTTTTGATTCATAGTAAAAATATTTTTATTTTTTACCCACTTTATATAGTTACTAAGCCCTTTTTGTTATTTTTATTAATCTAAATGACATTCATTTATTTTGAATAGGTAAAAGTACTGTTCGGATATCCACATCATCTTTTTCAGGATCTTGCATGTAATTAGGGTTTGCATGCAAATTCTAGGGTTTGCATGCACTTTGCATGCATCCCAGTCACCAGGTTGATGCCTCTAGCACCTTAGCCACCTTATTCTAGCACCCGGGAGCTTCTCACATAAGTTCTTTAGCCCTCCTAGTCAGGAAGGTGCCCACTTCTCACCTACTACCAGAGAAGGGCACACTTCTTCACCTACCACTTCAGTTACACTCAGTTAGCTCCGATTCTCCTTGATATGAGGCTAGTTTCACTCCTAACTGACTATTTCACTCCGATGGACCTCCAGATTGACTAGATGACTTGTTCTGACTTCAATTAGCCTCCCATGTGCCCTCCATTGAGCCCACTTCCCTATATCAGTGCTACACACTTTAGTTACACATGTTACGCTCAGTTAGACTCAGATTGACACCTGGATGACTAGTTCTTGTGCATTGATGACCACCATTGATTGATGATGAGGACTCCTAGTTGGAGTCAAGCTACTCCATTCAATGATTCGAATGACCTCCTTAGTCAATTCAAATTGCTCAGTCATTGTCAGATTATTGTATTGTAATTATTCACCTTCATTGGGATATTGAGCACTGATGCATGCTTTGCACAGTTTTACACCATTTTTTTTTCTGAGTTTCATCTATTGTGATTGATTTACTTGTTCATTAGATCTGCTGTAACTAATTTTACATGGTATTAGAGCCATTGCAAGGACAAGATCTCATTTCTACAGGTGTTTATACAAGAATATTTGAGTGAATTTGCTCAAAAATTACAAAAAGTTTTGGCATGAAAGATCTCAAGGGCATTCGCTCCTGTGCATGCAAAGCTTGAAAATACTTCCAATACCACTCCAGAAGCTTGAGTTTCCACATAAATCCTGGATCTGATACATTGGACCCATTCAACATTGCTTGATCTCCAATCCTAGGTGTGATGCAACTCTAGAAGGGTGGATTGTTCGACCTCATTGTTCTTCGTTTTATTGTGATTTGCAGGTTATTGTATCCATCAATTGCATTCGCTACTTTGCCCTTGCAAGCATTTCTACATTAGTGTGCACTCGCTCCTAGCAATGGAATACTCTTCTTCAAATCCTATCCTCACCCCATTCAATTATTTTGATTGGAAAGATGATATGGAGATCATATTAAGTTCAAAAGGTTACTACCGAGTCACTCTTGGTCTTGAATTGGAGCTGAACACCTTGTCAGATAGAACCAAACACTACAACAAGCTTGATGAAGCTTATGGTCTTCTTTGTCTCTCCATCTCCAAATATCTTCACTTCCGTCTCAGCAGATTGAAGACTCCAAAAGATATATGGGAGCAACTTGAAACACTATTTGGCAAGCAGGACGAGCTTAGGGCTTTTCAATTAGAGAATGAATTGATTGCCCTTAGTCATGAGAATTTTGAGACCATTAATGAATTCTTCACAAAATTCAAGAACTTGAACATGCAGTTGAAGAACAGTGGAGTTATCAAAGAGGATAAGCAATTGATCCTCTCCATTCTCAGCAAGCTTGGTAAATATTATTTGGTATTTGTCTCTACTTTCAATTCCGGTCGGCTAACTACCTTGAATTGGAAGATGCCTACCTTGAATGCCTTCATTGAGTCTGTCACAAAAGAGCATGATAAGTTGATTCAAATGGGGTCCATAAGCTCCAAAGATTCAGACCTATATGTTCAAGGACCCAAGATTTCAAATGGTAAAGGAAAGCAAAAGAAGGAGAACCCCAAATTCGAACCTCACAAGCAAAGAGAGAAAGGCAAACAGATGAATGCACCATCCAGTTCAAAGTTCAAGCAAAAGGGAAAAGAAGGTAACCAAAAATCTAAATGTACTTATTGCAACTGTGGCTTTCATCCCAAAAGTTCATGCATGAAGAAGACCATAGATCAAATGGCCCTCCTTTTGGAAAAGAATAACATAACTCTTCCTGACGGTGCAAAGAAGAAGGATAGGAATGATGATCATGAAAGAAGACAAGCACTCATGGCAACTGTTTCGAAGCCCACTACTCTCTTGATAGATTCGGGTGCATCGAATCATATGGCTACAAATATTGATTCTTTTTCTTCATTCGATCAAAACAGCTACATCACCATCCATTTGGGAGATGACTCAAAAATTTCTTTAAAGGGAAAAGGTACGATTCATGTAGATCATGGAAGCTTTCAGAATGTTCTCTATGTGCCTTCCTTGGATTCAAATCTTCTTTTTTTGTATCAAATGACACACACTGGTGAACCGAAGCAACTTACATTCATCCCTAATATAGTTGAAATTTCTGATATCAAAAGTGAAAGACTTGTTGCAGTCAGAAAGGTGAACCACATTGCAAAATGCTATGAGTTTTCACACTTTATTCCGCTTGCTAAGCCCACTGCTCTTCGCACACATGGTAATGAGGTTAGTAGGATTTGGCATGAAATATTTGGACATCTTAATTATAAGTATTTTCTGTTGTTATCAAACAATTCCGTGGTAGATGGTCTTCCACAACTCCGTTCCTCGAAGGGAATATGCACTGGTTGCATTATTAGGAAGCACCCCAATCACAGATTCGACTGCGAAAAAGCTAGCAGAGCTTCTGCAGTTTTGGGGCTGATACATTCTAATATTAGTGGTCCACTGCCCCATATGTCATTAAATGGTTCAAGGTATGTTTTGACATTTATTGATGATTTTTCCCGCTTTACATGGGTATTTTTTCTCAAAAACAAGTCAGAAGTGCTTGGAAAATTCAAGGATTTAAAGGCTTCTGTTGAGACCGCCACTAATCAAAGCTCTTAGATATGATAATGGTGGAGAATATATCAAGGTTGAGTTTCTGCAACTTTGTTCCCAAAGAGGAATTCATATCCAACATACAGTTCCCTACACACCCCAGCAGAACGGTGTAGCGGAAAGGAAAAATCGGTCACTGAAAGAGATGGCTACATGCATGATTGAATCAAAAGGTTTGGCTGCAAATATTTGGGCTGAAGCAATCAATGTTGCTGCATACATACAGAACCGTGTTTCACATTCATCTGTCAAAGGTATGACTCCTTTCAAAGCATTCTTTGGTCAGAAACCGAATGTATCAAATTTGAGAGTTTTTGGCTCTACTGCATGGGCTAGAATTCCTTCCAAGAAAAGACGAGCTTTGGATCCACAAAGTATTGAGTGCATACTAATAGGATATGGGGAAGAATCAAAAGCATATAAACTCATGGATATCAGATCTAAAAAGATATTCATAGAGCACAATGTGCAATTTGAAGAACCGCTTCAAGAATTGCAACTAGTCGAGGAAGAAACTGTCGTTTCACCGCCTTCACCAGAAGAAGATCTGTGCAGCGATAATGAAGGTATGACTTCTGATATTTCTAATATTTTAGCATCACATGATGATCATGACATATTAGGTTCAGAATCCAACCATTATGATCCTCCTCAGTTACCAAAGTGGGCCCAAAACACTCTTCAATCTGCTGGTTCGAACCTTGGAAATCCTGTTGATCCGAGACGAACAAGAGCAGACTTTTAAAGAGAAGGTATGGATGTTTCAATTTCTGATCCTACTTCCTAATATTTGTTATTTGATGACTAGTTCATATCCCACATCATACTATTCTTCCCATCGATGTCTGAGATGGCAAAGTGCCATGGATGAAGAGTACAGTTCTCTTCAAAAGAACAATACATGGGAGCTAGTTTCTCTTCCACCTAGAAGAAAATTAGTGAAGTGTAAATGGGACTACCACATGAAATGTTAAATTTTGAGCATTAATTCACAATACTCTAGGATCTTTGCTGAGAGAATAACATATACAGTATATCAATGCATGACAATCACAATATGACAAGCATCACAAGAATCAAAAGCATGATAGACAAGAGACACAGAGTTTCCGTGGGGAAAACCCTAAGGTGAAAAACCCCACAACTTCCTCAGAGATAGAGAGGGCAATGGCTCAACCAAAGTACAACCAAAATACACTAAGATAGTCTCCTAGTAGCAGATGATCCTCCTCCTCACTAGTGCGCCACTTTCTGAGTGAGAGTGAGATACTTTTCCGAGTGAGTAAAATAGAGATCTCCGATCTCTATTTATACTAACCTTTTTGCCCAGTGACCTTATGGGGATGACTTGTCTAGCTAGGTACATCCACATTATAATATATATAATTCAGGGCCGACCCTACATGGTGTTCTAATAACCCACCAGCAAGTACACACACTTGCGACACTTGTCAATCCACATGACGACACTTCCTTATAGAGGAATGACACATCTCTTATAAGGGTACAATAAATATATATAAAATACACAGATGAAATACATTCCGAAGTTACATATACATCAACATAAAATTTGCTGCTGATGGATCTATCAACAAATACAAAGCAAGGTTGGTGGAAAAAGGTTTCTCCCAAGTCCAAGGAGTGGACTACACTGAGACCTTTGCACCGGTTGTAAAGATGGATTCCATTCGCCTTGTTTTGGCTATTTCTGCATCCAAGCACTGGGAAGTGCACCACATGGATGTGAAGAGTGCATTTATACATGGAGATCTTGCTGAAGAGGTATATATGCATCAGCCAGAGGGCTACACATCAGATCCATCATTAGTTTGCAAATTGAAGAAATCTTTGTATGGGTTAAAACAGGCCCCAAGAGCTTGGTACGCAAATATGGACTCCTTCCTTCTTTCTCAGAATTTCCAAAGATGCAAATCTGATCCGAATGTGTATCTTCAATGAGTTAAAGGTAATTTGTTGGTTATTGTACTTTATGTTGATGATCTTTTCATTACTGGTAGCACTCTTAGTTCAATAAACAAGCTAAAAATTGTCTTAAATCTAGCTTTTGACATGAGTGATTTGGGCTTGCTGAGTCACTTTTTGGGCTTGGAGATAGCTCAAAATTTTGATGGGATCACTATATCTCTGAAAAAATATGCTTCCGACCTGTTATTGAAGTTTAATATGGCTGAATGTAAGGCAGCCCCATTCCCATTCCTCTCAGGAATCAGTCTTGATGAGGGAGATTCTACACCGCTTGCAGATTGCAGTATGTATCGACAGTTGATTGGTTCACTACTTTATTTGACACACTCAAGGACTGATATTTCATATGCCATGAGTGCCATGTCAAGGTATATGCAGCAGCCCCATGAGCTTCATTGGAGAGAATCCAAGCAGATCTTGCAGTATGTGCAAGGTACGAAACATTTTGGCATACATTATGCTACATATTCTGATCTTGATTTCATTGGTTTTACTGATTCAGATTGGGTAGGTGATAACATTGATCGGAAGTCCACTTCTGGTTATGTTTTCATGATTGGTCATGGAACTATTTTCTGGTCTAGAAAAAAGCAGGCAACCATTGCACTTTCTTCAGCAGATGCAGAATATCGAGGGGCAGTCAATGCCTACATTCACGCAGTTTGGCTGCAGGGTATTCTTTCCGAATTTGGTTTTGGTGGCACTACTTCGATTGTCCTATTTTGTGACAATCAAAGTGTTATCAAGATCTCCACAGATCTAGTTCAGCGGAAGAGGACCAAACACATTGAGATTCATATGCATTACATTCGATAGTTGGTGCATGATCACACCATCATTTTGCAATATTGCCCTACTAATGAGCAAAATGCAGACATCTTCACCAAGAGCTTCACTGAGAAGAAGTTCTCTTACCTCCGTTCACTGTTGGGGGTGATTTCCATCATGGTGGACACAGATTGATCCATTATTATGCTTTATCTTGAGGGGGGCTTTCTTCCCACTGGGTTTTCCCTCTTTCCTCAGTTTATTTTCAGCATTTTTTGGATTATTGTATTGGGGTGACCTTTGGTCTTAGTTACCAGGGCCCCACATTATTTTTTGCACATCATAGTTGTTAACTCCTAAAAAGTGCTCACTAGCTTATTCCCTTATTCACATGACCCATTTGTCCACTTTTCCACCATCTGAGCCTCTGAAACTAACAAAAGCTCACCAAAAGACCTTAGTACACCCCTTTTTTCATTAAAAAAGATTATTTTTCCTGAAAAGCATAAAAAACCCTCAAAAAGGGTCCAAATTCCCAAAAATATTAAAAAGGGAATTAAAATATTATTTTTATTCAAAAAAGGAAAAAGGAGGGAAAAGTACCTAAACCATGTTGGTCAATACCATTTGGTTTCCAAAAAACCACAAATGGTATTCCCCACCACCAAAACCTATAAAAAGGTGATAGGGGCTCCTCATTTCACATCCATCCATTATCTCATCCTCATGCTGCCGAAATCTCCCTTGAGCATTTTTGGCCATTGTAAGCAACCTTGGAGAAGGAGACCTCTTGGAGCTTGGAGCTGCTCATCTTGGGAGTTGCTCAACATCAACCTTCACCATTGAAGGTATTATCGCAAGCACTTGCTTGCCCCCCACTTTTCAATACAAATTCATTTTTTAATATTTTCTTGTTCTTGTTCTTTAAATGTTTACACTATTTGCTTAAATTATTGCATAGATCCATGATTAGTTTAGTTTATATTAGATTGTTATTTATTTCTATTGAAACTGCTGCTACTAGTTAGTAGGTGCCCATAGCACTAAGCCTGGTTGCAAAACCGGGCCAACAGTTTTTGGCGACTCCGCTGGGTTTGAACAATAGATCTCTAGTTTTGCTTTTAATCTTAGTTTTTTATTAGTTTTTAACCTTTTGATCCATAGATCTGCCATCTTAGACAACAGATCCATTGCTGCTCTAAGATTTGGCCCCATTAACAGCCCGAAATTCTCAAATTTCGGGTTCGTTTTTCGGCTTCCGTGCACGGCTTTCGCCTCGCGGTTTTTAGCCTGACAGTCGCGCAGTCCATCGCGACTTTTCGGCTTTTTTCCGCGCGGTTCACCGCGGCTTTGCGGCCTGTTTCCGTGTTGCACATCGCGGCTTCGCGGTCAAAACCCGCGCTGCCCATCGCGACTATCTGACAGAAACCCGCGCGGTCCATCGCGACTTTTGGCCCAAAACCCGCGCGGTCCATCGCAACTTTTAGCCCAAAACCCGCGCGGTCCATCGCGACTTTTAGCCCAAAACTCGCGCGGTCCATCGCGACTTTTGGCCCGAAACCCGCGATGTGATTTTTTGGCCGCGCGGCTCAATTTTCAAACGACCATATCTCCCTCTCCCGAACTCCGTTTGAAACGATTTTTTTTTTCAAATTGGGTGTTTTCGATCAAGGAATCCAAATAGGCTATTAGATTTAAGAAATTTTTCATAGAAATTTATCTAATATTGTATTTTAGTGTTATTTGTCACTTCAGTTCACCCATTTTGGCTCATATTTTACAGTACTAAGATTCCAACATTGTTTACAGCCATAGGAACATTTTACTATTTAGAATGCACATGTGAAAGAAGTCTTTTTAAAAATTTTCATCAATTGAAAGAAAGATCTATTTTTGCATTTTATCTAGATTTAAAATTTTTTGCTGTTTGCTTCTTTAATATTTTGCCCATAGCAATTATTGAAAACGAAATCCATTTATTTCGAAAAGAAGTTATATTATTTGCTTTCCTGTTTGAAAGATCCTTTGTTTTTCGAATAGTCCTTGAAAAACATTTAATTTCCATTTATTGAAAAAGTCATAAAATTTGCTTTTGTTTTCAAAAGATCCTCTGTTTTTTGCATACTTAGCATTTACTTTTTTCAATTTTCAGTTTAAAATACCACACGTGCACCCAATCAAACACTAATTTTAAACTGAGCCCTAAAAACTTACCCTAATTTCAACCCACTTTTAACCCCACTTGGGGAACGCTAAAAGAACTTTGTAGCTAGGTAGTATTGAGGGGATAGGTGTTCCAATAACACCCCTCAATTCTTACATCTGAGACATAGTTGTTGTCCTTTAGGGAGCTAAAATCTCTTAGTATTTATTGGCACGGTCACAACCGGTTTGTGGGAAGGCCTCTCCCCTAGGAGGGTTGAAGTCGCGAGGATGGTTCCGGAAGCCTGAGTGGAATACCGAAATCCATTCAGTAACCGAAGGGCTACCATTCGCAGTTCTCGGGATATCCCTGTATTGGGATATTGTGATCAAAGGACCAAACAACATATTTACCTTTTCTCGACGCGTCATGAACGGAGTATCCTAGTAGCCTTTCTTTAGGATTGATTACCCGGTGTCCTTCCCGATAGGGGGATATCTAGCCGTTGTCTCAACACTCATATTGTCTGACTTGGATTTCATCACCTTGCAGAGGATATCGTTTGTTGAGTCACAATACTCTTAGTTAGGTGTTTGCATGATTCAGCCCACCTTTGGTCTAGTTACACCTATTTTTTTTCTAGGAGCTGTTTGCATGTTGGTATTCTGACCATTTGTTGCATCCCTCCACTTATTGTAGCACAGCTGCTAGAATAAGTGCCTTTTTTGAGGTTGATTTTTTGGCCTGAGAGCCTTCATTTTCACTCCCCTTCTTGCACCCTTGGTTGCATTAGGGTTTTGAGTTTTTTATACATTACCATTTTACACATACAGATTTTGACACAAAAACTTATTTTCTCACCATTGAGAATTTTAGACGCTCTTGTCGTCTACAGGACGAACTCCCAGAGTTCAGTCTACTTGGCTCGCCACGTCACCGACGCCGAGCCTTATCCCTTGACTCGACACATCGTCGGTCAACTAGGCAGTCATCCGATTCTGACACGCCTCACTTCACATTTGATTTAGAGGCAGAATCCGAAAACCCCATAGAGTTATTCCCAACCAACATTATGTCTGAAACACCATTTGATCCACTTTTTACCAGCACCATAGGAGAGACGTCTACTGACCCTTCCACTGCAGTTCCATCCATGGCAACACCTACCCCCCTAGGTATGCCTAATATGGCGGACACTCCACATTTAGGAATGCCCAACACAAGGCCACCTCCTGTTATAGGAATTCCCAACACAGGTCCACCACCTGTTATGGGTATGCCCAACATAGGGGTCACACCGCCTCTAGTTTCCACAAACCCTATCGCAGGAATCACCACTACTATTCCTAACCCTGGTGTAACCCATGTTGTACTAGGAAGCGCTGGCCCTTACCATACCACAGGTATTGGAGGATATATACCTTCAATACCTAGCATACCTTTAGGTGCTACTGGACCCCCACATCATACCACCATGACTAGGCATGTCCCAGTCCTAGTCACTACATCTGCTAGCTTACCGTATATGGCGAGTCTGAACTTGCCAGATTTAGCCAGGCTCACCAATGACCCTATCAGACATGATCCTGCATGGCCTCACATGCCCACCAAACTCCCTTTTGACATCCCTAAGTTTGACTGTAAGGCAGGTGAGGACCCCCAGAACCATATCATGTCCTTCCATCTATGGTGTTCCTCCAACTCCATAGTGGATGACTCTGTCTGCCTCCGTCTGTTACAGCGCACTTTCACTGGCTCTGCAGCCAAGTGGTATATCGAGCAGCCCCATGGGACGCATGCCACCTTTACCTCCCTTGCCTCGACCTTCCTGCAGTTCTTTCAGTTACCTGTCCGCTATGATGTGGGCGTCGAGATCCTACTGTCTTGCAGACAGAACACGGCCACCCACATCACTGATCACATTCATGAGTGGCATCGACGTCGAAGCCTTTGCAAAATCAAGTTAGACGACCGTATCTTCCTAGATTGGTTTCTAAAAACCCTTCTCCCTCTCACTGCGAAGGATGTGGCATCCGAAAGACCCCAGTCTGAAGAAGAGGCCATCCTCAAAGCCCAATAGTTTGATCTCATTTACGCCCAATCGGGTTATCTGTATACCATTATTCCAGACGCCCCTCGGGGCGAGTCATCCCAACATGATGCGCCGGGGGCATCGCATGCCGTTGATGGCATCATTGGTCGTATGGCCGCACATCCCCAACCCTTTTCCATTACACATCCTAGCCATGGTCCCAACCTCTCGCGGGCTACATCTCAGTCTGGAGCAACCAGTTCGTATGCTCCCATGGCACATCACCACCATACCCATGGACCTTCATGTCCACCTCAGTGTTTTGGTCATGCACCACCTGCATACGCCCCCCTAGCTGCACCTCAACCATTGTACTATCTAATAGCTCAGGGTTACCAACAACCCCAGCAGGCAACTGGACCACCTCCAGCACCACAGGCTTATTATCCACCACAACCTGCTCCTGCACCTGCGGCGAACCAAAATCCTCCCACTTCTCAAGGGCAAGTGTACACACAGCACAACCAGCCCCAGAACCAAAACAACCAGCGCAACCAAGGTGCGCAACAGAACCATGGTAGAGGTCATAACCGCGGTAATAACCAACAACATCAGCAAGGTCCTCCACCTCCCAATCCTCCGCAGAATAACAATGTTGCTCCTCCCAACCACAATCCAGATTGGAATTCTAAGCAGCCTAGAAATAATAACCTCAGAACAAACCACCCTTGTTCTATCTGCGGGGTCTATTGTCATTACACGCATTCTTGCCCACATTTGGAGCGAGCTCGGCAACTCTGGACCAACGATGCCCATCGTCAAGGGCAAGCGGCTCCTCAGCCGCCACCCAACCCTCCACCACCTCAACATCAACCTTTGGTGCTGCAAAACCCCTTTCCAAACCAGGGTGTAGTGAACACTCAGCTGTTAGCCCCCCCTCAGGGAAACGTGCCACCACAGCAGATCACTTATGCAGCCCCTGATCAACCCATGTTCGATTCAGGTACTCACCATTTGTTGATGATGTCGACTGCCGATGCTAACCTCCAAACTCGTTGGAACCAATATGGCTCCACTTCTGAAGCCCCTCCCGCTGACAAGAACACTAACCTTAATCCCATAGATCAAACGTTACGTATACCTCTGGCTCCACTTGATGGCGCTTCCAAAGCACCTCGCTTCCCACTTCGTCGCATCAACAGTAATCCCAATGCTCACGCTGCGTCGAATTACAACATTGTCGATGACTTAGCCCAGTCTCCTGCAGCCATGTCTGCTTTCGAAGTTTTGAAAAACTGTCCTTCGCAGTGCAAAACTTTGCTCTCTGCCATTGGCACCATTGACCCCAATGATTCACAGCTGATCGCATTAGATTCAGACCAGTCTGAACCATGCCTGCCTTCCTCTTTAGCTTTCCAAGTTTCCGTTTCTGTTCGGAATCTTGTTATCCATCGGTGCATTATCGATGAAGGGGCCTCTACATGCGTCATGTCCACTTTCGTTTGGCAGAAGTTGGGATCCCCTACTCTCCAGCAGTCCACCACTGCATTGCAAGCATATGACGGCCGTTCGGCACAACCCCAAGGTCTATTAGCTAATGTCCCCGTCCAGCTGGCAGGTAGAACCGTCCTCATTGACATTGAGGTCATCAATGCCCAACTAGACTATAACCTTTTACTTGGTCGCAGCTACATGTATGCCATGCGGGCTATTGTCTCATCTGTATTTCGCACCATGCAGTTCCCCCATGAGGGACGCGTGGTCAAGGTCGACCAGCTCACCTATTACGATCCCAAGGGCCCCACCACACCTGAAAATGTTCTCCCCATGGTTGAACAACCTGTTTGTGGTGCGACTACCTCATTCATTTCCTCAATAGGACCTGGACTTTACTCCGAGGCGCCGATGACCTCTACATTCCAGGCCATTCCACCATCGTCACCGGAGACCCACGTCGCGAACCTCTGTACTCTTTCACAGAATACACAACCACCCGGTAATCAACCACCTTTGTTCCCTAAACCACCATTGGTCCCTAGTCACATCGGTGTTACACCCATCCACACAATCCCCTTTCTATTCCCTCCTTCGGGCGTAGTAAGCGCTCCGGTTATGGCTACCCCTACTCTCCCCGGGTTAACATTGGGATTACCTGTGTGGTATATTTCGCCTCCCGTTCCACCGCCGACACCAAATGTCATCCTGCAACCGGTGCAACCCATTGTTACTTCTACCCAACCACCTTCCGGTATCACGACTCCTTCGTCATCGACGAATCCCCTTCCACTCATCAGACCCACTGGGGGCAGAGGCCCGCAACCATACACTACGGTACCCCCACCCAAGGCAGTTAAACCTCCCCCCGTGTTTCGTGCTCCTCCCAAATGCTCATTGTGTGATGAGTTAGGCCATCCAACTCATCAGTGTCCACAGTTACCTGCATTGCAGGAACACATGCAAATGCTGGACGACGACCCCAACATCCCGGTGGTCAAACTAGATCCAAACCCCATGCCTCGTGATAAATCACTGCGTACCAACCACCCATGTGCGATATGTGGTATTTACGGCCACTACTCCCATAACTGTCCTGACATCCCAGATTACAGAGCAGCCCTCTACGAGATGAACAATTTGGACCTTGAGACGGCACCCCCTACTATCGAGGAGATCTACCCTCCCGCATCATCCTCATCCGGAGAGATTAACACCATTTACACGGTTTCCACTGGATACCCCTCTGTCCGGTCGGCCCCTTCAATTGATCCCTTAGAAACACATGTTCAACCCTTTCAAATCGATGAGGAAACCACATGTCCACAACATGGGGGCAGTCCCAAAACCTTGCTTACTCATCATCATCGTGATTCTCGTCGGAGATACTGGGGGCATCCACCCCACAAAGGGAATCCCCCATCATCATATCATCACTTCAGTATGCCACCACAACCCACAGCCTCATGGTATAACACCCCGCCAGTAGTTGCTCAATGCCCTATTGATCTCTCTCTGAGACAACATCTGCACCACATTGACACCTCTGAGTTAGGGGGCATAATAGATTACCTCGACCCCGGGATAGGGGGCATGATCAATCATTTTGAACCTTCCCCATCATCTCTATCTCAACACCTCAATGAGCCCATCGTTCAAACCAACACATATGTGATCCACAATCACAAACCCCATGCACATAGCATGGGGGCAGGTCATTAACCCTGCTCACTTTTTCATATTCGTGATCTCAACCATTTTTGAGGTCACGTGTCACTTGTATATTTCAGTTGATTTGATACACCTAGTATTTTGCCCCCACGAGTCATCATTTCTCCCCACCACTACATCCTTCGCTTGGTGGGATCACCTTTATTTGTAGCCATTTTTTAACCTAGTTCTTTCCTTTAACCATTCCGGAGTCCTTATGACCTCAATTTTTCGCACCATTTGCACTGCCGGATTCATATTTCCGTGCCCGTGATGATGCTTGAGATCATTTCTCGCTCTCACCAGGACAAATATCAACATTGTGTCCCGACACCTTGTCGCCCCAGTTTGCGTACCACTTCGGCTGCTCTCCGTTTTTGATATATTTTATATCGTCGGATTCAGTTTTCCGCGCTCGTGATGATGCTTGAGATCATTTCTCGCTCTCACGCCCATACTTTTCGGCCATTTTTTCAAAATGCCCTTTCATTGCCTCGGTTTGCGTGCCACATCGACCGTTCTCCTTGTTCAACAATCCTTATGTCACCGGATCCAGTTTTCCGCACTGATACTGATGCTTGAGACCTTTTCTCGCCCTTATCACTCCCTTTTAGTTCGGTATAATTTTATCCCTTTTTCGGGCCGAGCAACCCCTTTTACGAAAAAGGCACTTAGGGAGTTTCTGTTAAGCTCTTTTCTGACTCCTAAAACAATGGAAAGATTACCGAGCAACCTTGCTTCCTTTCATGCTCGTTAAACGTATCTGAAAGGGCATCTACCTGGTATAAGTTTACCCCTTTTCCGGACCCTGTAGACTAATTACGAAAAAGGAATACTCTAGTCACATCTGCTAGAAGAGTTCTCCATCTGCATCATTTTATGCTTTTTCGGGCCTTGGAGACTAAACTACGAAAAAGAACACCAATGGAGTCCACTTACCGCTTTCAGACTCTCTAAACATGAAAGCAACCATGAGCATGAGCCGTCCTGGGCTCACAAAATCCACAGGAACGTACCATTTTAGAGCACACTTTTATCCCTTCTTGGAGCTCATTAAAACTACGAAGAAGGAATCAATGGTGCCTCTTGGCGCCACGACAGATCACATCTACTCATTAGACAGCTTCCCCATGTTGGTCGCCTTTGTTCAGAGTATTCTACAGTATGTCACCTTGATAATCCCTCGACGGCACCTATCAGCTCGTCCTCCCCCCCAGAGTCAATATATACCATTCAGTCAAAGCAATGATCCCCACACCTACAAGTCAGTTCCCCACGCTGCCAGGTCAACCATCTCATCATGCTCTGAACAAAGGAAGTTTGAGTCTACCCACTTTTGACCCAGTTATTTCCCATCCCCACAAGTATGTCAGTCCTACCATCAGTACTACAACACTTCAGTTTTACACCTCGTGCTCCTATCAAGGAAACATCATTGCCTTGTTAGTTGCTGGTCTCCCTCTGTTGACGACAACCACATTGATTCCAGAAGATAGACCTAGAGGTCCCTGTGTCTTGGACTCATCACCATTTATGATGAGTGCCTACGAATCATTTCGAGAGGAATCTTCAGTGCCTCTCCAAATGGTTGTTTCTCACATGCTCGACTTCAACACCTTGATCGCATCGTTGAGACTCGCACAGGGTATTCGTCCGTTTCACTTATTAGTCGAAGACCCTGGATACCTCCTAACTCCTCCACATTTGAGAGTCTTCCTATGGATAACACCAGTTACACTTTTTCTATAGATATCCGAGTTGCGCATGGCGATAGTATTCAGATGTACCCCAGTTTCATACTCCCTTGAGTATACAGTTACATTATTTCTCAGAGATGACTCATAGTCTTTGAGTCCCTACAGATGTTGGACACCTTCAGTTTCAGCAGTTCCTCAGTTATTCTAGTGTATCAGTTATTGAGATCCGTTATGATCAGGAGTACATCCCAAAATAATGTCCCCCCTGGACCATTATGGTGTACCAGTAGATTCTCTATGTATTAGATCCCCCTTCTTGGGACTAATTGTTATGTATATGTCTTGATACGAGCATGGGAATGCCCGCCTCGTCCATTATCAGAGATTACACCTCATTCATATTGAGGCCATGTAATATTTTTTGTTTCTTGCAGCTTCCAAGGGCCGTGGCTCCAGTCTCCAATCGGTCTCTTCTCCTTCCCAAACCCATGAAAAAAGACAAAAGAACTATGATGTCTATCGGCCATACAATGAGCTCCTGCCCTCACACATCAGGGGGCAATCTGTTAACACCTAAAAAGTGCTCACTAGCTCATTCCCTTATTCACATGACCCATTTGTCCACTTTTCCACCATCTGAACCTCTGAAACTAAAAAAAGGTCACCAAAAGACATTAGTACACCCCTTTTTCCATTAAAAAAGATTATTTTTCCTGAAAAGCATAAAAAACCCTCGAAAAGGGTCCAAATCCCCCAAAATATTAAAAAGGGAATTAAAATATTATTTTTATTCAAAAAAGGAAAAAGGAGGGAAAAGTATCTAAACCATGTTGGTCAATACCATTTGGTTTCCAAAAAACCACAAATGGTATTCCCCACCACCAAAACCTATAAAAAGGTGATAGGGGCTCCTCATTTCACATCCATCCATTATCTCATCCTCATGCTGCCGAAATCTCCCTTGAGCATTTTTTGCCATTGTAAGCAACCTTAGAGAAGGAGACCTCTTGGAGCTTGGAGCTTCTCATCTTGGGAGTTGCTCAACATCAACCTTCACCATTGAAGGTATTATCGCAAGCACTTGCTTGCCCCCCACTTTTCAATACAAATTCATTTTTTAATATTTTCTTGTTCTTGTTCTTTAAATGTTTACACTATTTGCTTAAATTATTGCATAGATCCATGATTAGTTTAGTTTAGATTAGATTGTTATTTATTTCTCTTGAAACTGCTGCTACTAGTTAGCAGGTGCCCATAGCACTAAGCCTGGTTGCAAAACCAGGCCAACAATGATTCAATCCCTCTTGTCCACTAGGGACCACTTCTCGAAGACATCTGTCTACAAATCTATTCAGGGACCGAAGTCCAGGGATGATACAATCCCTCCTCGTCCACTAGGGACCACTTCTCGAAGAAATCTATCTACATATTTATTCAGGGACCGAAGTCTAGGGATGATACAATCCCTCTCGTCCACTAGGGATCACTTCTCGAAGACATCTGTCTATGGATCTATTCAGGGACCGAATTCCAGGGATGATACAATCCCTCCTCATCCACTAGGGACCATTTCTCAAAGATATTTATCTACGGATCTATTTAGGGACCGAAGTCCAGGGATGATACAATCCCTCCTTGTCCACTTAGACAAAGTCTAAGGACCATATATTGACCTCATCGTCGGAACCGGTAACCTCATCATTGACCTCATCATTGGAACATTTAACCTCATCATCAACACAAGTGTCCTCATCATCGATACAAGTATCCTAATCATCGATACACGTATACTTATCATCAATACAAGTATCCTCATCATCGAACTTACCGTCGATATAGGAAATCTCATCATCGATATAGGTATCCACATCATCGACCTTACTGCTAATGTAGGAAATCTCATCATCGATACAGGTATCCACATCGATACCAGTATCCACATATCATCATCGACCATATCACTCCCTCTTTCGAGGAGGGTCCTTCTGAACTACACCAAGCTTGCCTCGGAAATACTCAAACTTTACTCGAGACAGGGATTTGGTCAATATATCAGCAACTTGTACGTCAATGCTCACATAATCGAGCTTTACAGCTCCTTTTTGCACCATATCCCATATATAAAAATATCGGATCTCTATGTTCTTTGATTTATCATGGAATACTGGATTCTCTATCATCTTGATACAACTCTGGTTGTCACATAGGATCACAATGGGTTCCATCTCTAAGTCAAACAATCCTGATAACAACTTCCGAAGCCATATCGCTTCACAACTAGCAGAGAAAGAAGCTATATATTCCGCTTCAGTTGTGCTGAGAGACACACTAGACTGCTTCCTGCTAAACCACGAGATCATGGCAGATCCCAGACAATAACATCCACCCAATGTGCTCTTTTTGTCTAATACACTTCCTGCCCAATCATCATGTATGTAGCCATACAATCTGAAGTCATGATTTCCAAGATACTATAGACCAAAGTCTACCATACCCTTTAGTTACCTCATCACATTCTTTGCAGCTATCAGGTGAACATGTCTGGGCTTAACCAGATACTAACTCAAGGTGTTCACAGCAAAGCATATATCTGGCCCAGTATTCATCAGATACATCAATGATCGAATCATCTGTCTGTACAGAGTTACATCCACTAACTCTGATGAGTCATTGGCTAACAGCTTCAAGTGGGAATCCATGGGAGTGGCCATAGCCTTACATTCCAACATATTCAATATTTTCAAGATTTCCATAGCATACTTTCCCTAGTTGAAAAAGATTCCTTCTCAGCCTTGCCTTACTTCGAGACCTAGGAAGTAGTGCATCAATCTGAGATCTTCCATCTCAAACTCTGTGGAGAGCTTCTTCTTGCACTCGATAATTTGTTTCTCATTTCCAGTCAGAAATAGATCATCCACATATAAAAACAATATGACAAGTTCATCATCCATAACCTTGAGATAAACATTAGGATCAGCTTTACTTTTGGTAAATCCCAAGCTTGTCAAAAAACTGTCAATTCTTCCATACCAAGCTCTGGGAGCTTGCTTCAACCCATATAATGCCTTTTTCATTTTACATACGTGGGTTCTTCTATATCCCACCTCAAATCCTTGTGGTTGTTCTATGTACACTTCTTCTTTAATCACACCATTTAGGAAAGCTGTCTTCACATCCATCTGGTGTAATTCCCACTTCATCATGGATGCAAGTGCCATGATGGTTCTAATGGAAGTGTACCTTGCAACTGGAGCAAATGTCTCTTCATAGTCAATTCCCTCTTTCCGAGAGAATCCTCTGGCCACAAACCTTGATTTATACTTTTCAATACTACCATCCGCAGCATGCTTTATTTTGTATATCCATTTGGAGGATACCACACTTTTGTTCTTTGGTTTGGGAACTATATCCCAAACATCATTCTTCATTATTGATTGGTACTCCTCCGTCATTACCTCCACCCACTCTTTCTTATGAACTGCCTCATCATGACTAGTGGGTTCTTGATCTATAGGATCACACATCAAATCCACATAACTGGAGAATGGCTTTGGTTTCTTGCTTACTCTTTTGGAACCTTCAAGAGCTCCATACTTTTCTGCTCCCTGAATAATGTCTCTTGCCCATGTTGGCTTTCTCTTTCTTGATATGTTTAAGATAGGGGGTTCTTGAGGTTCTAACATGTCATCCTCTTCTGGTGTTTTATCTTCGGGAATGGGTGCAACTTCTGCAGTTCTAGAAGGTGCATATTCCATATATACTTCTTCATACTGGCACTTCCTAGATCTTTTGAGAGCTTCTTCTTCATCAAATGTCACATCCCTACTAATTTCCATATGATGGAATCCTGGGATGTATATTATGAAGGCTTTGGATGCTTCACAATATCCAACAAATATTCCCTTCTTTCCAGAAGGGTCCAACTTGGTTCTCTTTTCTTTCGGTATGTGAATATATACTGGGAACCCAAATATCTTAAGGTGGCTTACCTCATGCTTCTTCCCTGTGAACACTTCTTCTCGAGTCTTGAATTCAAGGGCATTATGAGATAGTCTATTCTGCACATAGACTATTTTCCTGGCTTCTTCAGCCCATAGATGCATAGGTAGATCTTGATCATGTATCATTGTTTTCACTGCTTCCATAATGGTTCTATTTTTTCTCTCCGCAACACTATTTTGTTGAGGGTTGTAGGGAGTGGTTAGTTCCCTTCTGATTCCATCTTCTTTACAAAAGACTTCAAAATATTTTGATGGATATTCTCCACCATTATCTATCCTGAGTGTCTTGAACTTCTTTTCTGAATGATTTTCTATCAAGGCTTTGAATTCCTTGAACTTTCCAAAGACTTCATCTTTTCCTTTTAGAAAGTATATTCAAGTCTTTCTTGAATAATCATCAATGAATGTAAGGTATTATTCATATACACTCAAAGATGTGGATGGAATGGGACAACATACATCTGAATGGATCAATTCCAAAGTACTTTTAGTCTTTGTTTCACTCTTTGGAAATGGGTTCTTTATATCCTTCCCTTTTTGCACATCCTTTGCATGTACCTTTATGATAAATCTTCAAATCTGGTAGTCCTATAACTACCTTGCTCACATGAGATAATTCTTTGTAGTTAATGTGAGAAAGCCTCCTATGCCATAGCTCACTTGGGCTAGTGGCTTCATGAACAAGGGAAGCTTTTGGATGACCCTTGAGTTTGTACAGACCTCCTTCCTCTTCACCAATAACAATTGCATCCTCAATTGATTTCCCTTTGGGCCAGATGAGTACTTGTCCATATATGAATGCAACCCTATAACCTTTCTTATCTACTACTAAGATAGAAAGTAAATTCTTCTTCAACCCTGGTACATATAATATTTCCTTCATCTTCAATGGAGTTCTAGAATCAAGCTTGTAGCTTGCTTCACCAATTACCTTGATGGGATATTTATAGTCATCTCCTAAAGATACCTTCTATGAAGAGGTCTTTTCTTCAAGTCTTGAAAAAGTATTCTTTTGTCATGTCATGTGCTTTGAAGAACCACTATAAATAAGCCATGTATCTTCTCCAGGTGTTATTGACTCAGAGAGTGTAGAGAATAGAACATACTCTTCTGCATCTTCTTCTTCTACTTTAGCTCTCTTCTTTTGAGGCCTTTCCTCCTCTTCTCCTTCATTATCATCTTTTCCTAGATGTGCTTGATGTTTTATGTGGTTGAAACCTGTTGATGTATATGTAACTTCGGAATGTATTTCACATATATGTATATTGTATTCCTATAGAGATGTTATTATTCCTCTATACGGAAGTGTCGTCATTTATATTGTAAGTGTCGTAACTTATACTTGATGGGTTATTAGACCACCTTGTTGGGGTCGGCCCTATATAAGTCATGTGAATCAAAGGGTTATTAGACCACCTTATTGGGGGTCGGCCATGTGGGTCAAAGGGTTATTAAACCACCCTAGTGGGGGTCGTCCCAGTTAGCATTATGTTAAGTGGTTAAGTTGAGGCCAACCTAGTTGAGTAAAGGTCAAGTCAAGTTAGTGTATAAATAGAGAGTGTGTCTCTCTCATTTTACACATTCTATTCTCTCACTGACACTTGGGAGAGTGGAAAACTTGTGGAGGAGGAGGCTCTGCTACTAGGAGAAGACTATCTCTTGTATTCTGGTTGTATCATTGCTCTATCTATCACTGAGGAAGTTATTGGGGTTTTTCACCTTTATGGTTTTCCCCAAGTTAACTCTGTGTCTCTTGTGTACTTGCATTATTGTGTCCATGATTGATATGTTGTAGATTTGTTGTACATGTTGTTCTCTTAGTTAAGATCCTAGATCAAATTGAAGTAAATTCTAAAAATTTAACATGGTATCAGATCTAGCCTGAAAGAAGGCATGATATGGCATGTATGATACTTGTTGCACTTACGATGCTAGGGATTGATATAGCAAAAACCAGTCATCATAGCACTTTCGCTATAAATCCGTTTTGGCGAAGTTTTCAGATCTGAAACTTTTACAGGTCGAAGATCAGATCCCCATGTACCTTGTGTCCAAAGGACAACCTCTAATTCGTTGTACGTTGTACAATATAGGGTTTCTACCTCTTCCAGATCTGAGTCAAAATCAGGTGACCTTGGGAAAAAAGTCATAACTTGGGATAGGAAGCTCCAAATGAAATTTCGTAAAAAGTGACAGGTAGCACATAGACTGTATTATCTCAGAAACATTTTGTAGAGGCCGAAGTTGAACCAATGACATTTGGCATGTCGTACAAGTTCACTCTCCTGTATTATCCCATAAACAGATCACATTGCGACACTTGGAATAACTCTCTCTTAGAGAATCCAATTGAGGTCAGACCTGTCGAGATGAAAAGATAACATGTTGGGCTATCTCAAAAAAAAATTTCAGAGGCCTAAGTTGAACCAGTGACATGTGGCATGCCATACAAGTTCACTCTCCTGTATTATCCCATAAATAGGTCACGTTGCGACACTTGGAATAACTCTCTCTCAGAGAATCCAATTGAGGTCAGACCTATCGGGATGGAAAGATAACAGGTTGGGCTATCTCAAAAAAACATTTCAGACCCTGTGGATCGAAAAGTTTGGAGTTACACCAGAAACAATCAGGTACATATTTTTTTCAAAACAGAATTGTTTTTTAGTACCTTCATTCATGGCTTCCAAAATTTAGGGCTTTGGAGAAAGTTGGAATTTTTGTAATCGGAGACCACGGCTCGATGCTACTTATCAAAATCAAAATTTAGAGACCACGATCAGATTCTTGGTTGGGAAGAAGGCCGGGCTTGATCAAACCCCAGTTCGGGACTTTGATCGGAAAGATGGAAAATTAGGGCTTCTGCAAAAATTGGAATTTTGGAAATCTGTGACCACGGCTGGAAGCTCCTCAGAAAAATTGAAGCTTAGAGTTTTGAATCAAATATTTTGGTTGGTTGAAGCTCCGGGAAACTCAAACCCTGATTCAGGGTCCTCCCTAGTGAATCCATAAATCTAAAAGGCAATTTCGAGGGGTGAAACTTTGCATTTTTCAAATTCTGAACATACCAACTTGATCAACTCATCAAGGCGCATATTTCTATCCTTTTGGAAGTTTGAAATTCAAAGTTTGAATTTTTGGGGTTTCTTTGACAAACCCTAATCCATCTCCAGCTCCAATTCTTGAAAATCAAGTGGATTGGGTTAATCCTAGAAGAAGATGGATTGGTCACCTGCATAAGTGAAGAAGTTCCTATTTCAGAGGGAGGTGAGGCTAAGGCCTTCCATAAGAATATTACAAGCAAGCTTGACAAGTATGGCTTACAGGTATGTTTCACGGTTAAGTTTATCATATGTTTGTCTTCATATCATTACAGTACAATATTGATTAATTACTAGACTTGTTGTATCACCTTAATAGAAGATATTCATTGATTAAGGTTTTGACACTTATGATTGTACTAATGCATTGTGATGTTGTATGAGGTTTATGTTGTTTGCTAACACAAAAGGTACACCAAGAAAGTCAAATCATGTTCTAGTTCAAGAACATATGCTCATGGTGACATGAAGACAAAGATTCATCCATTGTCATGGATCACATATAAGATCTACTTTCGAGGTATGTATAACTTGGTTCTACAATGGTTAACTTATGAGACATGCAGGTTACTAGCACAAGTCAGTGAAGAGAACTAGAAGACATTATGCGGGTATGTTAGACATAACTAGCTAGCATGCTAATCCAGGTATGTTTTTCCTATATCAAGCTAGAATCCTACCTTGTGTTAGGATCTTATATTGGTGTGTTGTTGATAATGATTATTCATGAAGTCATAGGTTTGAATAATCATGGTTGTATGCATATTATGTTTCTTACCATAATTGATGATATGACTAACCAGGAGAATCATGAAGGTATAGATTTGAATAATCACGGGTTTTATGCATATTATATCTCTTATCTTGATTGATGATTCAACTAACCAAAAGAGTCCTATGATCAAATAAGAATGTGTATGAGTAAAAGAAGACTTCCCTGAAACCTTGAATACTAATGTTTATTATCTGTGAATGATCATGAATATACATGTTTAAGATTATTGTGTTTTGATAGTATTAAGATTATACTAATAAATGTGTGATTATGTATGAGACCTCAAGGATAACACAATGATGATACTAATAAGCATGCATAGTGATGAAGGATGGATGTAAGTTCAAGGACAGGTAATCCAGGAAGCAAAGATCAAGAGGGAGCACACTCCAGTTGTTCCTGCAAGAAAGCAAAGGAGCACACTTCAGTAGTTTCTGCAAGGATGCAAATATTCAGAGGGAGTTGACCACTTCTCATAATCCACATAAGAATGGAGTTGCAAAAAAGAAGCAAAGACTGAGAGGGAGTCAACCCAACAAACAAACAAAGATAAGTATTTGAATTGTCATTACTTGCATATTTTATTGTTTAAATAATACTATTCAATAATGTATATATTGATGTTCCTAGAATTAGGTTGTGTATTATGCATATTAGAATAGTTGCATTGATGAAAAATATACTAGTAATATGCATGGGTAAGTGGCCTATGGCACTGTACAACATTCCATTGCTACTTATCTAGAATGAAACCTCTTTGCTGACATGTTGGGAGTTGTGCACACTCTTAACAATTTTTTGGTAGAGATTGGAAGGCATTTAGAAAGTTACAGGATATGGATAAATATTGTATTGAAGCATTGGCTAAGATAATTGCATGCCTGTATGACATATTTCTTTATGTGTAAGAATTTGTTTTGAAAACTATGAGATGTTTTCTAATCATGCAATTTAACTTGTTGTGTAGGAAAGATCGTATGCCATCACCTACAAAAGAAGAACTACAACATTTGTTCAGCAACAAAATTATCTATTGAAGATATTGAAGTTCCTAGGATATGGGAAGAATGCCATGATCCGTCGATCATGAAGAATGTTGTTTGGGATGTAGTCCCAAGACCTGAAGGGAAGTTTGTTATGACTTCCATATGGATCTATCAAGATCAAGCATGCTGCAGATGGCAGCATAGAGAAATATAAAAGTGATGAAATATAAGATACACCAGATGGATTTCAAGACAACTTTCTTGAATGGTGTAGTTGAAGAAGAAGTGTATGTGGAGCAGCCATTTGGTTCTGAGACACATGACAGGGTGTCATATATGTGCAGAACTTGGGTATGATGCACCACTTTCTAGGTATGGAGGTGTGGCAGAGTGCAGATGGAATCTTCCTTGGACAAGGGAAGTATGCAGTAGAGATCCTAAAGAGGTTCGGGATGATGGAATGCGAGGCTATGGCATTGAACCTGAATATTATGTGTGATTCTTCATTTGAACCGGTTGATGTCACTATGTATCGTCAGATGATTGGGTCCTTGATGTACCTGACGAACATGAGACTAGATATTTGCTTTGCGGTGAACACATTGAGCCAGTTCCTGACAGATCCGAGGAGTGTTCACCTGGTTGCCGTAAAGCATATTATGAGGTACCTGAAGGGTACAGTTGAATATGGGCTCAAATATGATGCGAATCAAAAGTTTAACCTGTAGGGTTCTATTGATTTAGATCGAGAAGGCAGTGCTGCAGATAGGAAGAGCACATATGGGTGCTGCTTCAGTATGGGATCAGGTGTGATCTCTTGGTTTAGCAGGAAGCAGTCCTGTGTAGCACTGAGTACAGTTGAGACAGAGTATGTTGCAGCCTATTCAGCTAGTTGTGAGGCAGTATGGCTATGAAAGCTACTGTCTGAGTTATTTGATCTCCCGTTGGATGCTACTGGTATCTTTTGTGATAACCAGAGTTGTGTGAAGCTGTATGAGAACCCAGTGTTTCATGAGAGGTCGAAAAACATAGAGATCAAATATCACTATATCAGGGATATGGTGCAGAGAGGAGCCGTGAAGCTCCTGTACATTGTGACAGACGAGCAGATTGCAGATGTGCTGACGAGGCCACTAGCCAGGGTGAAGTTCGAGTACTTCAGGGAGAGGCTTGGTGTTCTTCAAATTGATGACACTTCGAGGAAGAAGTGATGGACACATTTGCAGAAGCCATTCCAAGTATGTTGGAAGGAGGATCCTTCACATGGCTGTGGATGTAAGTGTTGGATGATGAGCATTAGGATGATGCTCCAGTTACTGCTCTGTGTATGCATCATGTTGGATGATGGATATGATCAGTTGGATCATTTATATGTATATGTATGTACGCATCATGTTGGATGCTAGATATAATCAGTTGGATCATTTATATGTATGTATACGCATCATGTTGGATGCTGGATATGATCAGTTGGATCATTTATATATGTACGCATCATGTTGGATGCTGGATATGATCAATTGGATCACTTGTATGTATTTTTGTATATGCATCATGTTGGATGCTTGGACCATGTATCTGTATATGTATAAGGTGGATACATTGTATGATCAGGTGGATCATGTATGGTGATGTGGATCATGTATGATATGTATTAGGTAGATACTTGGTATGCATCAGGTAGATGAATTGTATGATCAGGATGATCATGTGTACATTAGGTTGATGTATGGTGAGTATCAGGTTGATACTCTGTGGCCGTGGAACAGGTGTGCAGATAAACATGTAATTTATGCCCTGGAAGATTTGCAGATAGTCTTTCAAGGTTTTTCCTATGGCATGTAATTTGTACCCTGGGATATCTGGAAAATGCTCTTTCGAGGTTTTGCTTGGGAGGACATATAATTTGTGCCCTGGGAGATCTGTAGATAGTCTTTCAAGGTTTTTCCTATGGCATGTAATTTGTGCCCTAGGATATTTGGCAGATGCTCTTTCGAGGTTTTGTCCTATGGCATGTAATTTGTGCTCTCGGAGATCCGATAGGTTGAGCTGTGTGCTCGTAATCAGTCCTAGGATGCTCTTTCGAGGTTTTTCCATGACCACATGTAATTTGTGCCCTGGGAGATCCAATAGGTTGAGCCTTGTGCTCGTAATCAGTCCTGGGATGCTCTTTCGAGGTTATGTGGTGACCACATGTAATTTGTGCCCTGGGAGATCCGATAGGTTGAGCCTTGTGCTCGTAATCGGTCCTAGGATTCTCCTTCGAGGTTTTGTGGTGGGGTCACATGTAATAAGTCCTGGAGATCTGGATAGGATAAAAAAGGCCTCAGATGCTCTTTAGGGTTCTTGCTAGTCAAGAGACTCGTTTAAGGTTTTGTGACGCACGTAATAAGTCCTGATATTTCCACAGTATGGCCAGTGATGACGAAGACCTGCAGGTGGTGGGCCTACATCTAATATGAAAAAGGACTGGCTCTATAGAACTTCCTATGACGAGTAGATTCAGAGATTGATTGAGATAGCAGCAGCAGTGACGATGATGATGACTCGATGATGATTATCCAGTGACGATGATCTAGAGAAGATGACTTGTGCTAGAAGACCTGTGTCGAGAAATACCTTCCTATATGTATATTGTATTCCTATAGAGATGTCATTATTCCTCTATAAGGAAGTGTCGTCATTTATATTGTAAGTGTCGTAACTTATACTTGATGGGTTATTAGACCACCTTGTTGGGGTCGGCCCTGTATAAGTCATGTGGTTCAAAGGGTTATTAGACCACCCTATTGGGGGTCGGCCATGTGGGTCAAAGGGTTATTAGACCACCCTAGTGGGGGTCAGCTCAGTCGGCATTATGTTAAGTGGTTAAGTTGAGGCCGACCTAGTTGAGTAAAGGTCAAGTCAAGTTAGTGTATAAATAGAGAGTGTGTCTCTCTCATTTTACACATTCTATTATCTCACTGACACTTGGGAGAGTGGCGCACTTGTGGAGGAGGAGGCTCTGCTGCTAGGAGAAGACTATCTCTTGTATTCTGGTTGTGTCATTGCTCTATCTATATCTGAGGAAGTTATTGGGGTTTTTCACCTTTATGGTTTTCCCCAAGTAAACTCTGTGTCTCTTGTGTACTTGCATTACTGTGTCCATGATTGACATGCTGTGGATTTGCTATACATGTTGTTCTCTTAGTTAAGATCCTAGATCAAATTGAAGTAAATTCTGAAAATTTAACAAAACCCTTCTTTTCTTTGAGAGACAATCTCTAGCAAGGTGTGCTAATTTGTGAGAAGTGAAACATTGAAATGAGGAGTAATCTCTTCTTTGATTAGTTCTTCTTTTCTTTTGAAATATTTGTGCAGGTTGAGACTCCTTGTGGCTATCCTTCTTGAAGTTGGATTGAATTTTTCTTCTCTTGGTATGAGTGGCTAATGCTTGATCATCTTCTTTGAGCAAGGCCTCTCCATTGGCTACTCTAGCTTCTTCTTGAATGCAATCCTCCCATTTCTTTTCTGGCACACATGATTTGGCTGAATGAGTCCCAAGTTCTAGTGAGACCATTGAGAGTAGTCATGACTAGTTCATCTTCATCAAGGTTGTCTCCAATGGCTTCTAGTTGTTCCTTGAACTGGGAGACCCTTGTGAAGTAATCTTGAATAGATTCTCCTTGATTCATATTAGTGCTCTTCAATTGATTTCTCAGGTTCATCTTCCTATTGATGTTCCTACCTTCATACATTTTGGATAGGGCATCATACATCTCCTTTGGGGTCTTCTTGGATGCCACTTGGGGAATCAAGTGGTCCTTGATAGAATCAACAATGGTTCTCTTTTCCCTAATCAATTCCTTCTTATACTTCTCTTTAGATTCATCTTCCATAGGTTCTGCAACCTCATCTTTGATATATTTGGCAAGATCATTTCCTTCAAGAATGAGACCAATATTATATTTCCATGCTCGGAAATTCTCTATACCCTCTAGCTTGTTTTCAAGCTTAGTGCTTGGATCCATCTTATCCAAGAGGTCACAAAAATTGAAGTTTCTCAAAATGTAGAATAGATCTTACCAGGAAATGTGCTTGATTGAAGTGAGATGATTGGTGTACTCTTCTTCTGGAAACTTCATCTTTTCACCCTCCAAATTTGACAAGCAACTTTCGGATCTACAACAGGTTTTCTGGTTCACACTTTTTCTGGTTCATTGGTGCATAGTTGCGCAGTTTTTCTGGTATACTGGTGCACAGGTGCGTAGTTTTTATTATTCATTGGTTTTTTGGTTTTTTCTGGTTTTATGGTCCAAAAGTCAAACTAGGGTTTGACAAAGCCCAGGGTTCTACCGACTCAAAAAGTTCGATCTAAGGCTCAGAATTTCAATTTTGAGGAGGAGCATCCAGCCATGCTCTCGGAATCCAAAATTCCAACTTTTGCAGAAACCCTAATTTTCACTAGAAGAGGAGAGAGAGGTATTTTCACCTTGTGAAATATGTCTTATTCAGGCTAGCTCTGATACCATGTTAAGTTAAGCCTAAATTAACAAGCAAGATCACTGAAAGAAACACAATCACAAGATAGACAAAGATTTACCCTGGGAAACTCTCATGGGGTAGAAAACCCATCAAATCTTTCCTCAATATAGATGATCAACAATTACAAATATGTAATCCCCAAACAAGCGATCCTTCTCCTCCTGTGCAGATCTCTCTCTCTCCTATGCGTCAATCACAAGTGAGTGAATGAGTGAGTTAAATGAGGAACACACCTCATTTATTTATACTCAACTCCTAACTGAATTTTCACCCTAACTGGGCCAACTTCTCCGAGGAGAGTCTAATAACCCCTAAATAACTAACTCAAGGCGGACCCCATAGGGGAGATCTAATAACCCTAGTTACACCATTCTCTCGGAGGAATAAACATCTCTGGATACATGATAAAGTCCCAATGGAGGAATGAAACATCTACGGAATAATAATATTCTTAGAAGTTACATAATTTCAACATTCCATCCCATGCTTCATTTTCTACAAATTGAACATCTTGATTGATAATAACTTTTCTTGCGACAAGGTCATACAACTTGTATGATTTTGTGTCTTTAGAATACCCAACAAAGATACATTTCTGTCCTTTATTGTCTAATTTCTTTCTCATCTAATTTGAAATAAGTGCGTATGTGACACAACCAAAATATTTTAAATGTGAAACACTATGTTTCATACCTGTCTAGGCTTCCTGAGGAACTTTGTTCTTCACACTCTTCGTTGGACATCGATTCATGATGTATACATCAGTTTCCACTACCTCATCCCAATATTCATTTGACAAGTGCATGGCTGGCATGTTGATGTATTTGTAACTTTGGAAGATATTCACTTGTATATTGTATGTATTATATTTGTACTTTATTGTATCTCCAACGGAGATGTAGTATTCCTCCGATTGGAAGTGTCGTCAGCTGTACTTGCATGTGTCCCAAGTCATATTGTAAGTGTAGTAACTTATACTTGATGGGTTATTAGACCACCTTGATGGGGTCGACCCTGTATGAGTAATGTGGGTCAAAGGGTTATTAGACCAACCTAGTAGGGGTCGTCCCAATCAGCTTTATGTTAAGGGGTTAAGTTGAGGCCGACCTAGTTGAGTAAAGGTCAAGTGAAAGCTAGTGTATAAATAGAGAGTGTCTCTCTCATTTTACACATTCTATTATTCACTCACTTCACATTAGTGAGAGAAGAGGAGGGTGCACACAAGTGGAGGAGGAGCATGCTACTGAATATATCTATCTCTTGGGTTTGATCATGGTGATCCTTGTATTGATGCTTATTCTATCTTCGAGGAAGTTGCGGGGTTTTTCACCTTCTTCGTTTTCCCTAGTGAAATGTTTTGTGTCTCTTGTCTCTTATGCTTGATATGCTGTACATGTTGTTCTTTTAGTTAATATCCTAGATCTATTTAATTAAATGATGAAAATATAACATGGTATCAGAACTAGCCTGAAGGAAGGCATGCTATGGCATTTATGGGACTTGTTGCACTTGCGACAAATTGAAAGCTAGGGCTTGATATAGAAAAACTAGTCATTGTGGAACTTTCGCTATAAATCCATTTTGGCGAAGGTTCAAGATTTCAAACTTTCATAGGTCATAGATAACATCCCCCTGTACCTTGTGCCCGAAGCAAAACATCTGATTCGTTGTAATTTGTGATTTATGATCCGTACAAGTTAGGGTTTCTGCCTCTTCCAGATATCATTCATAAACATGTGACCTAGGAAAAAAGGTCTCAACTTGGGCTAGGAAGCTCCAAATGAAATTTAGTAAAAAGAGACAGGTAGAGCACAGACTGTAGTTTCTTAGGTAAGTTTTGCAGAGGCCGACGTTGAACCAGTGACACGTGGCACGCCATACAAGTTCGCTCTCCTGTTTTATCCCATAAACAGGTAACATTGCCACATTTGACATAACTCTCTCTCAGAGAATCCAATTGAGGTCAGACCTATGGGGTTGGAAAGAAGACAGGTCAGGATACCATAGGAAGAAGTTTCTGACCCCGTGGATTCGTAATTTCAGATATCCAATAGAAACAATCAAGTGCATATTTCTGTCAAAACATAATTGGATTTTGAGCACCTTCATTATTGGCTTGTCACTGCTGCGGGGATTAAGGGCTTCGTAGAAAGTTGAAATTTTTGGAATCAAAGTCCAAGGTTGAATTATCCTCATCAAAATCGAAATTTAGAGACCAAGGTCGAATATTTTGGTTGGGTAGAAGACCGGGCTTGATCAAACCCTAGTTCGGGATTTTGATCAGAAAAGTGGAAAATTAGGGCTTCTGCAAAAGTTGAAATTTTGAAATATGTGACCATGGCTGGAATCTCCTCAGAAAAATCGAAGTTTAGAACACAAGATCAAAGCTTTTGGATGGGAATAAGACCAGGCTTTATCAAACCCTAGTTTGGGATCATGTCTAGAAGATCCGGAAGTTTCAAAGGAAATTTTGAGGGGTCAAATTTTGGAGATTTCAAAATTGAAGTATACCAGCTTGATCAGCTCAGCAAGGCGCATCTTTTCATCCAATCAGAAGTTTGAAATTCAAAGTTTGAATTTTAGGGTTTCTTTGAAAAACCCTAATCCATCTCCAGATCCAGTTTCAACAAATCAAAGTGGATTGAGTTAATCCTAGAAGAGAATGAATTGGACACTTGCATAAGTGATTAAGTTCCAGTTCCAAAGGGAGATAAGGCTAAGGCCTTACATAAGAAGACTACAAACAATCTCGACATGTACCACTTGAGGAAATATAGGTATGTTTTGAAATATGTTCATGATTAAGTTTATGATATGTTTTTATTCATATTATTGAGGTTAACACAATCTTGATTAATTTTAGACTTGTCTTATCACCCTAGTAAAAGTATGAATGCATGATGGAAGACATTCACTGATTAGGGTTATGACACTTATGATTGTACTAATTCACTGTGATGTATGAGATTGATGTTGTCCGATAACATGAAAGGTACATCAAGAAAGTTCTTTTTCAAGAACATATGACCATGGTGACATGAAGACAAAGACTCATCCATAGTCATGGATCGCATAGAAGCTCTACTTACGAGGTATGTATAATTTGGTTCTACAATGGTTAACTTATGAGTTATGCAGGTTACTAAGCACAAGTCATTGAAGAGAACAAGAAGACATTGTTTGGGTATGTTAGACATAACTAGCAAACATGATAACTAGGTATGTTTTTCCTATATCAACTTAGAATCCTACCTTGTGTTAGGATCTTATACTTTTGTATGAATGATTATTCTTGAAGTTATAAGTTTAAGTAATCAACAGTTTATACATATTATGTTTCTTACTTTGATTGATGATATGACTAACCAGAAGAGTCCTATGGTCAATAAGAATATGCATGAGTAATAGAAGTCCTCCCTGAAACCTTGAATACTAATGCTTGTGATAAATTACCTATGTGTGAAATGATCATGACCATAGATGTTAAGAGTATTTAGGATCATAATGTTTTGATAGTATTGAGATTATACTAATGAATGTATGATTATGTATGAGATCTTGAAAATGACACAATCATGACACTAGTGCACACTTAAGCGTGCATAATGGTCCAGAATGAATATAAGTTCAAGGACATGTAATCCAGGAAGCAAAGATCAAGAGGGAGCACACTCCAGTTGTTCCTGCAAGGAAGCAAAGATCAAGAGGGAGCACACTCCAGTTGTTCTTGCAAAGAAGCAAAGATCAAGAGGGAGCACACTCCAGGAAGCAAAGATTGAGAGGGTGTCCACCCAACAACTAAACAAAGATAAGTATTTGAATTGTATTTTATTATATATATGATTACTTAAATGATGTTGTTCAGTTATGTACATACTTATGTTCCTAGATTTAGGATGTGTATTATGCATATTAGGATATCTGCATTAATGAACAGTATACTACTAATATGCATGTGATGGGTAAGTGGACTATGGCATTATACAACATTCCATTTCTACTTATCTAGTATGAAACCTTTTTTGCTGATATGTTGGGAGATCTGCACACTCTTAACAATGTTCTAGTAGAGATGGAAGGCATCCAGAAAGTTACGGGATATGGATAAATGTTGTATTGAAGCATTGGCTAAGATAATTGCATGACTATATGACATATGTTTTTATGCGTAAGATTTTGTTCTGAAAACTATGAGAAGTTTCTAATCATGCAATTGAATTTGACTTGTAGGAAAGCTCATGTACAATCATCTACAAAAGAAGGACTACAACATTTGTTCCATCAAACGCAATTCAAAGAAAACTATCTATTGAAGATATTGAAGAATCTGAAGTTCCTAGGATTCGAGATGCAGTAATGGAAGGATGCCATGATCGAGGAGTACCAGTCGATCATGAAGAATGATGTTTGGGATGTGGTCCCAAGACCTGAAGGGAAGTCTGTTATGACTTCCAAGTGTATCTATAAGATCAAGCATGCTGCAGATAGTAGCATAGAGAAATACAAGGCGAGGTTTGTAGCTTGTGGCTTCTCCCAGAAAGAGGGAATAGATTATGAAGAGACTTTTGCTCCTGTATCCAGATACACTTCCATCATAATAGTTCTTGCCCTGGATGCAGTGATGAAGTGGAAGATACACCAGATGGATGTCAAGACAACTTTCTTGAATGGTGTAGTCGAAGAGGAAGTGTATGTGGATCAACCACTCAGGTTTGAGACACATGACATGGATTCATATGTGTGCAGATTGAAGAAAGCCTTGTATGGCTTGAAGCAAGCTCCTACAACTTGGTATGGTAGGATGGAAATCTTTCTATCCGGTTTGGGATTTACCAAGAGTAAAGCAGATTCCAACCTTTACTACAAGGTTGAGGAAGAAAATCCAGTGATACTACTATTGTATATGGATGACCCGTTTGTTACAGGTGAGGATAGATTGATTGCCGATACAAAGATGAATCTTGCTGCCAAGTTCAAGATAAAGGAGTTGGGGATGATGCATTACTTTCTAGGCATGGAGGTGTGGCAGAGTGTAGATGGAATCTTCCTTGGACAAGGGAAGTATACATTAGAGATCCTGAAGCGGTTTGGGATGATGGACTGCTAGGCCATGGCCACACCTATGGCATCGAACCTGAAGCTTCTGTGTGATGCTTCATCTGAGCCGGTTTATGTCACCATGTATAGTCAAATGATTGGGTCCTTGATGTACCTGACGAATACAAGACCAAATATTTTATTTGCGGTGAACACATTGAACCAGCTCCTGACAGATCCCATAAGTGTTCACTTGGTTGTTGTAAATCATATTCCGAGGTACCTGAAGGGTACGGTTGATTATGGGCTCAAGTATGATGCGAATCAAAAGTTTAACCTGGAGTGTTATGTTGATTCAGATTGGACAGGCAGTGCTGCAGATAGGAAGAGCACTTTTGAGTGTTGCTTAAGTATGGGATTAGGTGTGATCTCTTGGTTTAGCAGGAAGCAGTCTTGCATAACACTGAGTACAGCCGAAGCAGAGTATGTCGTAGCTTTTTCGGATAGTTGTGAGGTAGTATGGATTAGGAAGATACTGTATGGTTTATTTGATCTCTCATCGGATGCTACTGGTATCTTTTGTGACAACCAGAGTTGTGAGAAGCTGTTTGAGAACCCAGTGTTCCATGACAAGTCGAAGCACATCGAGATCAAATTTCACTATATCAGAGATATGGTGCAGAGAGGAGTAGTGAAGCTCCTGTATGTTGCAATGGATGAGAAGGTTGCATATGTGTTGACGAAACCACTAGCCAAATTCAAGTTTGAGTACTTCAGAGCGAGGCTTGGTGATCTTCAGATTGAAGATACTTTGAGGAAGAAGTGATGAGACACATTTGCGGGAGCCATTCCAAGCATGGTGATAGGAGGATCTTTCCATGGCTATGAATGTAAGCGCTATGTGATGAGAATCAGGATGATGCTCTAGTTCCTGCTTTGTATATGCATCATTTGGATGCTTTGTATGATCAGTTGGATCATGTATGATGATATGCATCAGGATGATGCAGTGACAATGATTAGGATGATCATGTGTGATGAGTATCAGGATGATATGCATCAAGATGATGTAGTGACAATGATCAAGATGATAATGTGTGATGAGTATTAGCACGATGCTTTGGATGACATGCATCAGTACGATGTAGTGACGTTGATCAATATGATCATGTGGGATGAGTATTACGACAATGCTCTAGATGACGTGCATCAGGACGATGCAGTGATGATGATCAGGGTGATCATGTACATCAGGATGATGTATGGTGAGTATCAGGTTGATACTCTATGGCCATGGACAGGTTGTCCAGATAAGCATATAATAGCGCCCTGGGAGGTTTGTAGATACTCTTTTGAGGTTTTGGCTATGGCATATAATAGCTCCCTGGGATATCTGACAAATGCTCTTTCGAGGTTTTTCTTGGGAGGACATATAATAGTGCCTTGGGAGGTTTGCAGATACTCTTTCGAAGTTTTTTCTATGGCATATAATAATGCCCTGGGATATCCGGCAAATGATCTTTCGAGGTTTTGTCCTATGGCATATAATAGCGCCCTAGGAGATCTGATAGGTTGAGCAGTACGCTCGTAATCAGTCCTGGGATGCTCTTTTGAGGTTTTTCCATGACCTCATATAATTCGTCCTAGAGATATGGACAGGTTGCACTAGTGACATAAAAGGCCTCGGATGCTATTTAGAGTTCTTGCTAGTCAAGACACTCTTTTAAAGTTTTGTGGTGGGGGTCACATGTAATACGTCCTGGAGATCCAAACAAGTTGTGCTAGTCACGTAAAATTCCTCGTATGCTCTTTAGAGTTCTTGCTAGTCAAGACACTCTTTTAAGGTTTTGTGACAGTCAATATGTAATAGCGCCCTAGGAGATCTTGCCGGTCATGCTTAGGCACATCAAGGATCCTGGGATACTCTTTCAAGTTTTTGTTGACATACGTAATAAGTCCTACGGATTCCGATAGGTGGTGGCACTACATCCAGCATGAAAAAGGGTTGGTTCTGTAGAACTTCCTATGATGAGTAGAATTCAGAGATAGCCCAATGATTGAGATGTCGTGTACACTAGCAGTGATGATGATGATGCTCCATGATCCAGTGATGATGATCTAGTTCCAGAATTGAAGACTTGCGCCTATATGTATTGATGACTTGTGTCAAGAGAATACCTTCCTAGTCAAGAGGGAGTGTTGATGTATTTGTAACTTCAGAAGATATTCACTTGTATATTGTATGTATTACATTTGTAGTTTATTGTATCCCCAACGGAGATGTATTATTCCTTCGATTGGAAGTGTCGTCAACTGTACTTGCATGTGTCGCAAGTTATATTGTAAGTGTCGTAACTTATACTTGATGGGTTATTAGACCACCTTGATGGGGTCGGCCTTGTATGAGTCATGTGGGTCAAAGGGTTATTAGACCACCCTAGTAGGGTTCGGCCCAGTCAACATTATGTTAAGTGGTTAAGTTGAGGCTGACCTAGTTGAGTAAAGATCAAGTGAAAGTTAGTGTATAAATAGAGAGTGTGTCTCTCTCATTTTAAACATTATGTTATGCACACACTTCGCATTAGTGAGAGAAGAGGAGGGTGCGCAAAAGTGGAGGAGGAGCATGCTACTGAGTATATCTATCTCTTGGGTTTGATCATGGTGATCCTTGTATTGATGTGTATTCTATCTTTGAGGAAGTTGCGGGGTTTTTCACCTTCTTGGTTTTCCTCGGTGAAATGTTTTGTGTCTCTTGTCTCTTGTATCTTATGCTTGATACGCTGTACATGTTGTTCTTTCAGTTAAGATCCTTGATCTATTGAATTAAATGATGAAAATCTAACATACCAACATACTGCGCGCCATCTCCATAATGGTTATGTTCTTTCTCTTTGTGACACCTTTCTGCTGCGGTGTATACCGCGTAGTGAATTACCTGTGTATGCCATGATTTTTACAAAAATTTAAGAAATCATTTGAAACATACTCACCACCTCTATTTGTACTTAAGATCTTGATGTTGTAACCACTTTGCTTTTCCACACGTGCATTGAACTACTGAAAACATCCAAAGGCATCAGATTTATGTTTTAGAAAATATATCTAGGTTTTTCTTGTGAAATCATTAATAAATGTGAGAAAGCAAGTGCAACCTCTTATGGACGGTGTTTGCATTGTTCCACAAATATCAGAGTGCGCAATTTCAAGTGGTTTGCGAGCTCTATATGACTTTCCGACTGGAAAAGTCTCTCTATGTTGTTTGCCAAAAATACAACCTTCACAAATTCTCTCTGGGTTTTCAATCAATGTAAATCCTTCCACCATATTCTTCATGTGCAGTAGCTTTAGCCCACCAAAATTCAAATGTCCAAATATGAAGTGCCACAACCAGGATTCATCTCGTATTTCTGATTGAAACGCTGCTTGTATTTATTTGTCACTGTCCTTTTCTTTCTTGTCGTTTACTTTCTTCCTTAAATGCAACTCCTGGTTTCCATTCTGAATTCCATGAACAACTTGAGTTGTTTTTCCTTTTACGTTTGGTCTTATACTCAAGGGAAACAAGCGATTGCTTGTCATCAACACTTTGGCTATTAATCAATTGCTTCGATATATTTCCTTAATCAGACAATGCTTGCCTGTCATATAAACTTTGTAACCTTTTTTTAACAGTTGTCCAATGCTGATCAAATTATGCTTTAAACCTTGAACATAATAAATATCAGGCATAGTTTTATGCTCCCCCTATTTGGTTAGAATATCAATAGTACACTTTCCCAAAACAGTTACTTGAATATTATTTCCAAGTGTGACATTAGTTTGGAATAATTTATCTAGACTAGAGAATAGATTTAAATTACCATTCATATGATTGCTACAGCCTGAGTCTAAATGCCATATGTCACTTGGACTTTCTTAGACAGTGTTGCATTCAAGTGGAGATGCACATGCTAAAAACATTGTGATGGTCAGAGTGCTGGTGTTGCTTGATTGTGTTTGACTTTGCTTTCCTTGGTCATATTGCTTCTTATTGCATTCATATGCAATGTGTCTAAACCTTTTACAACAATGACATTGAATTTTTTATTTATCAGACCTTTGTCTACTTGGCTGACTCACGATTTGATTTTGACCTCTACTAGCGACATATGCAGGGCTACTACTGCATCCTCCTCTGAAAGAACTTCTCCCTCCACCTCTAGAGTTTTATCTTCTCCTACCTCTTCCATTACTTATGGATGAATGTGTTGCAAATGAACCTTCTAATGATGTATTTGATCCGTTGATTCTATGTTCATGATTGAGGAGTGAGGCTTGTGTTAGAAAAACAGGATCGCAGAGCAATAACAATAAACAAAAATGCAAATATAATCACACACACATTACAAGAGAGACACAGATATATCGTGGTTCACCCCAACTTGGGCTACGTCCACACTGAAGTTGTCAGTCCTTATTATTATTCCATCCTGCAAAGTGAAGGGATACAACCTGCAACATAGCCACTGCACTTCCCCTTCACTGTCTCACAGTCTCACTTCTCATATCTCAGAGATCTTTACAATGCATAAAACCTAATACATCTTTCCCTAGCCATATTACAATGTCTTTTTTTATAGGGGAAATACAATGGGAAAATACCACGGGATACCCAAAACCATGGGCCCGTAAAACAGCTAGCGAAAATAGCCCCAAAATATTTTCTCGGGGGCTACGCCCCGAACCCCCTTTCTTGGGGGTGCTCCCCCAACCAGGGGAGATGGTCCCCCCTAGAACCCCATGGGGGGGCGATGCTGGGGTGAGCGTACAGTCCACCTACATATCATATAAAACTGGGGTACAAACATGGCTGAAACAATATCATCTATGAGACTGGAAGATCTAGCTCCACAACCAACAATCTCTCACTTGGAGATTGATCACAACAACTCCACCGCTGTTGTACTTGCTGAACCTTGGACTTGGAAAATTTCTCCTCTTCACCTTCATGCTAGAATGCCAACTAAAACCGAGCAGGAACTCAGTTTCTCTCTGATCACTACCTTTGTAAACATGTTTGCACAATTTTGGCTAGTATGTATCTTTTCCAGCTTCAACAATTCATCTTCCAGAACAGAGCGTGTGAAATGGTAATTGAGTTGTATATGTTTAGTCCTAGAATGGAATGCTGAGTTATTTGCAAGATGAATGGCACTCTGGCTGTCACTGTACAACTTGGTCTCCTTCTGCTTCTTACCCAATTCCTCCATAAATATATGCAACCAAATCATCTCTTTACTAACCTCTATAACAACAACATACTCTGCTTCCATTGTTGAAAGTGCAACAACCTTCTGCAGTTTTGAAATCCAATTTACTGTTGTTCCACCTATAGTAAACACATACCCTGTGGTGCACCTCCTGCTATCCTTATCACCTACCATATCTGCATCAACATATCCCTGTAGAATATTGTCTGAACCTCCAAAACATAATTCCTTAGTGGTGGTACCTCTCAAATACCCGAGAATCCACTCTATTTCCTTCCAATGTTCTTTACCTATATTGTTCATACATCTACTCACAACTCCCATTGGTTGTGCAATATCTAGTCTTGTGCACACCATGGCATACATCAAGCTGCCAACTGTTGATTGATAGGGAATCTTGGACATGTAATCTGTCTCTTCCTGTGTCTTGGGACACATTTCCTTGCTTAGACTGAAATGGCTGGACAAAGGTGTACTTATTGGTTTTGCATTTTGCATTTTGAACCTCTCCAACACCTTTTGTATGTACTCACTTTGAGACAATGTCAATTTGCGATTTTTCCTCTCTCTCATTATTCTCATACCAAGGATTTGCTTTGCAACACCCAAATCCTTCATCGCAAATTAATTAGCTAGCTTACTTTTGAGTACATTTATATCCTATATGTTAGACCCTGTAACAAGCATGTCATCCACATACAATAACAAGATAATATATCTTTCATTGTCTAGCTTCTTGAAATAAACACAGTGGTCAGAATGACATCTACTATAACCTTGTTCTATCATAAACTTGTCAAATTTTAAATACCATTGCCTTGGATCTTGCTTCAAGCCATACAAACTCTTTTTCAATCTGCATACCAAGTTCTCCTTACCTTTGACCTCATACCCTTGTGGCTGCTGCATATATATCTCTTCCTCCAAATTTCCATGGAGAAAGGTTATTTTTACATCTAAATGTTCAAGATGCAAATCTTCTACCACGACTAGACTTAAGATAGTCCTAATTGAGGTCATCTTAACAACAGAAGAAAATATTTCATCAAAATATATACCTTTCTTCTGTGCAAACCTCTTTACAACAAGTCTGGCCTTGTACTGCTTCTTGCCTCCTTCTTCCTTCAACCTGTAAATCCATTTGTTTTGCAATGCTCTTTTACCAGCAGGAAAATGAACCAAATCCCAAGTCTGGTTTCCTACCAATGAGTCCATCTCCTAATTCATGCCTTGCTCCCACTTCTTTCTATTTTCCACCTGCATTGCTTCTTCATAACATTCTGGTTTACCAGCATCAGTCATCAAAAAATAAAACATTGAAGGAGAGTATCGTTCAGGGAGTCTGCTTAACCTGGTATATCTTCTTACAGTTATAGGAGTTTCAGGCACTTGCTACTGTTCTTGATTTTTTGGCACCTTTGGAACTTTATTTTCTGTAATTTCATCAAGTATTGTGTACTCTGTGTTTTTCTTTTCCTGTTTCTTTCCCTGCAACTAATCTTTATACATGACCTTTTCATTGAATATGACATCTCTACTTCTAATGATTTTGTGATTTTCATAATCCCATAAATGATAACCAAAATCATCAACCCCATATCCACTAAAGGTACATTTCTTGGATTTAGCTTCAAGTTTTGTTTTATTTTCTTTATCAATATGGACAAATGCTTTACAACCAAAATTTCTCAGAAATGAGTAGTTTACCTTTTTATCTATCCATGCCTCCTATGGAATACCACCATCCAAAGCACTTGAAGGTCCTCTATTTATTAAATAAACAACAGTATTTACAAAATCCACCCAAAACTGTAAGGGCAACCCTGCATGCAGTCTCATACACCTTGCACGCTCCATGATCGTTCTGTTCATCCTTTCTGACACACCATTTTCTTGCGGTGTTCCTGGGACTGTCTTCTCTCTATGAATCCCATGGTATGAACAATAACTATCAAACTCCTTGCCGCAGTACTCACCTCCATTATCAGATCTGAGACACTTCAACCTTTTTACTGTCTCATTCTCAACCAAATCTTTCCACTTCTTAAAAGTAGCAAACACATCAGATTTATGTTTAATGCAATAAACCCAAGTTTTCCTAGTTACATCATCAATAAATGTAACATAATAATGAGAGCCACCAAGAGATTGTACCTGATATGGTCCCCATACATCTGTACGCACTAGCTCTAACTTTTCATTCTTCTTCTGTTTCCAAACCCTAAGAAATCTAACTCTCTTATGTTTTCCATAAACACAGTTTTCACAAAATTCCAAACTTACCTGCTTCAAATCTTGCAGCAACTTCCTTGAGTGGAGAATATGCATCCCCTTCTCACTCATGTGGCCAAGCCTATGATGCCACAATGCTGTATCTGTTCCTATGGAAGCTAAATAGATAGAATGGTCAATATTATGAAGACATAAATACAACATACCTACTTTGTCTCCTTTTTCTATCACCATTGATCCTTTAGTGATCTTCCACCACTTTTCTCCAAATGTAGATAGACAGCCGCCATCTCCCAACTGCCCTATTGAGATCGAATTTATTTTCATAGTAGGAATATGCCTAACATCTTTTAACAGCTAGTCAGTTCCATTCTTAACTTTTATCCATACCTTACCCATTCCAACAATTTTACATGGCTCATCATCACCCAATAAAACATGTTCAAAATCGCCAGGAGCATACTCATGAAAGTATTTCCTATGGGGTGTAGCATGACATGAAGCTCCTAAATCTACTACCCAATAATCACTAGTATTATCTAATGCAAGAATCAAAGCATCTTGTAACACATCACCTGTTACATTTGCTTCCTTGGTAGTTTCCTTTTGTGCATCTCCTTTCTTCTTTAGAGATCTGCAGTATTTCTTCAGATGTCCTTTCTTTCCACAGTTCCATCACTTTATTTTTCCCATTCTGGACTTGGATCTGCCCTTTTTAGACTTGCCATGATTACCTTGGCTCTTTCCTCTCTCCTTTTGTCTTCCCCTGCTCTCCATGGTCAACGCATTACCTGATGTCTTATCTGTGCTTTTTCTTCGCATTTCCTCGCTAAGAATAACACCAATAATATCATCAAATTTCAAGGTGTTTGAACCATAGACAGAGTTGCTTACAACCATGACCAAGCTACTCCATCTTTCTGGCAATGAACACAAGATTAGAAGAGTCCTAGCCTCATAATCAAAGTTCACACTTACAGAACTTAGCTGATTTGTAATCGTATTAAACTCATTTAAATGATCAATAACAAATCCACCTTCAGACATCTTCATATTAAATAAACGCTTCATTAGAAATACCTTGTTGGAGGCCGAGCTTTTTTCATACAGCTTACCCAGTGTGCTCATCAAACCCTCCATTGTCGTTTCCTTTGAGATATTGAAAGCCACCGACGAAGCCAGTCTCAGTCGTATTGTTCCCAAAGCCTTTCTGTCAAGAACCTTCCATTCTTCATAGCCACCGGTTGCTTTGCTCTTCCTCCCAACAGTAGGAATAGATCCTTCTGGTACAGATAGTCCTCCATTTGCATCTTCCATAACTGGAAGTTTTGGCCGTTAAACTTATCGACCTTAAACTTTCCTTCTTCCGCCATTGCTCCCACTCGAACCAGAAACCCTAGTTTCCTGCAGGTTTATCTGCCAAATAGACCTTTGGCTCTGATACCAATTGTTAGAAAAACAGGATCGCAAAGCAATAACAATAAACAGAAATGTAAATATAATTACACACACATTACAAGAGAGACACAAATATATTGTGTTTCACCCCAACTTGGGCTACGTCCACACTGAAGTTGTCAGTCCTTATTATTATTCCGTCCAACAAAGTGAAGGGATACAACCTGCAGCACAACCAATGCACTTCCTCTTCACTGTCTCATAGTCTCTCTTCTCAGATCTTAGAGATATTTACAATGCATAAAACTTAATACATATTTCCCTAGTCGTATTACAATGTCTTTCTTTTATAGGGGAAATACAATGGGAAAATACCATGGGATACCCAAAACCATGAGCCCACAAAACAGCTGGCGAAAATAGCCCCAAATTTTTTTCTCGGGGTTGCTACCCCCAAACCCCCTCCGGGGGATCGCTGGCTCTCGGACCCCCCATCCAGGGGGGATGGTCCCCCCTGGAACTCCGTGGGGGGGCGATGCCCCCCCACACCCCCCCACTGGGGTGAGTGTACAGTCCACCTACATATCATATAAAACTGGGGTACAAACACAGCTGAAACAATATCATCTATGAGACTGGAAGATCTGGCTCCACAACCAATAGCTTGCAACTCATCAACAGTAAATTGGGACAGATCTTTGTTTTTCTCCAGGGTAACAACTCAAGATTCAAATTTTTGAGGAAGACTTCTAAGAAGTTTTTCAACAACTCTTTGGTCATCTAGATTTTTTCCATGAGACTTTATTTGAATAATCAGACCAATAACTCGAGTATAAAATGATTCTACTGAATCTGTATCTTTCATTGATAGAGATTCAAAATCTCTTCTAAGAAGTTGTAGTTTGGTGGTCCTTACATTGTTCAAACCTTGATAGGAAGTTTCTAGTGTATCCCATGCTTCCTTAGCTATCTATGTTGATGCTACTCTTGGGAGTATGGTTTCATGTGTTGCTTGATGTATGTAGAACAATGCATTTCCATCTTTCTTCCATTGTTCCCTCAAGACATCCTTCTCAGCTTGTGTGAGATTGTTATATGCTGTTAGATCCGCTAGTTTTGCATAGCCATTTTGGACTATTTCTCATACATCTTGACCTCTGAACAAATCTTTCATAGTTAGAGACCAATATTTATAATTTTTACCTGAAAATAATCGAGTTTGCAAATTTGACATTTGTGCCCCCGAATTAGAAGCCATTCTTAATTTTAATTACTTTTCCCTTCTTGTAAATAGATTTTCTACTCTTCGTAAACCAAGCTCTGATACCATATCAATGGAAACACCACTGCGCAGACAATTAAAAATTAACCACCCAATAAATATATATTTTCTTTTCTTTGCTTTGGGACTTCAATGGACATACAATAGGAAACCCCAATTTTTACTTCGACAAAGACTTCACTTTGACAGGCATTTACTTCAACAAGTAAACTTTACTTCGATGAGTATTTACTTCACGGACTCTTGGCTTCTCGGAATACTTTACTTTGTAGACCTCTTAAATTCGTCTCGACCGGCATTTACTTCGACAAGTAAAATTTACTTCGACGAGCATTTACTTCGCTGACTCTTGACTTTCGGGAATACTTTAGGGATAGTGCAAGCTAATGTTGGCCACTCATGACGCGTTAGTCGTAATGGAATCCTGGAAAAACAGAAATCTGAACGTTAAAAAACAATATTAGAACTACCTACACAACTTTTTGGAATATGGCGCAAGAAGATGAAACGTAGACAATCAGATTACCTTCCAGAATATATAAATATTATTTATGGAAATTAAGTATAACTCCCAAAAAATGGGGTTCTCTTAAGGTTAGTATGTTATTTTTTAAGAAAACATAATGAATATGTTTGCGTTAGTTCCCTGGTTCGGTATGCAAATGGTGGAATTTTGTGAAAAAATTATATACAGTCATAGATAATAGGCCGTTCTATTGCAGCACTATTTTTCCATATTTATTTATTTTAATTTTAATTCTTTTTTAATTAAGGAAGTCAGCCAAGCCCTAGAATGACTAGGTCGAGTGTTAGTCCCCGACATCATGGTCTTAACATAATTAATGAACTTTTTTTTTAAGGATCTAGGTCTTTGTGTGTACTTGTGTGGGTTCTTTTCAGTTTTCAAAATAGGTGAGCCAATCAAAAGTTATAGACAAAAGAAATAACCTACTTTTGTGTAATATTGACGTTAGTGCAATTGAAATCAATTAAAAAATAGAAACAAATAATAGATTTAATAAAAAACTACATATTCGAAATATGTACACATAGTTCTACAAGTGTGTGCAATTCCATTAGCAGTAGACTAGTGTAGCATACGCAGAATCAGTCTCGAAACATAAGAAGTTATAGAATAAGATGTATTTTGTTATAACACAGTCCCCCACTTGGTTTGGTAACCCGAACCTAAAACCATAGCGGCCAAGTCATCCACCACGTTGGTGGGAAAGGAATTACCCGCCAAAACTTAAAAATTTAAATGGCACGTGCGCATTGTTTTAGATGCGTGCATGCATAAATAACGCGTACGCACTAATAGTGTGTACGCACTAATAGTGCGTATGCACTATGTAGAGCGTACACGCTATTTAGAGCATACGTGCTATTTAGTAAAATTATACCAAACCACAGCTCAAGCACATATGCATCCATACAAAAATCCTATTGAATGGATGAAGATGATGATGATGAAGATGATGATTATGATGTTGATGATGATGATGTTGATGATGAAGATGATGACCAATATGATGATGATGATGATGATGATGTTGATGATGAAGATGATGACCAAGATGATGATGATGAGGAGGAGGAAGTGGGTGATAACGATGCTGATGATGATGGAGATGATGATGATGATGAGGATTATGATGATGATGAGGATGATGACGATGATGAGGATGATGATGATGACGAGGATGATGATGAGGATGAGGATGAGGATGAGGATGATGATGATGATGCTGATGATGACGAAGATAATTATGATGATGATGATGCTTAGGATGATGATGATGATGATCATATTCATCATCATCAGCATCAACATCTTCATCTCCATACTCATCTTCATCATCATCCATCATCTTCATCATCATCATCATCATCATCTTCATCGTCATCATCATTATCAATGATGATAATGAAGAAGATGATGATGATGATGAGGATGATGATGAAGATGAGTACGGAGATTAAGATGTTGATGCTGATGATGACGAAGATGATGATGACGACGAAGATGATGATGACGACGAAGATGATGACGACGATGATAATGATGATGATGATGAAGAAGATGATGATGATGATGGATGGTGATGAGGATAATGATGATGATGCTGATGATGACAAGTATGATGTTGATGATGAAGATGATGATGATGATGATGGTGATGATGGTGACGATGATTACGATGATGATGATGACGATGATGATGATGACGATATCAGTCATGATCATGATCATGATCATCATCTTGTTTAAGGGATGCAATGTATCCTAATCATGGTATTTTTATCCCTCTACATTTGCTAGAGATACCCCACAAGGGTTATGTGTGGTGGTTTGAAGATGCATTCAACATCGTATCCTAAGAAGCTTCTTGAGTTGTAGGTGTTGTTCATGGTGCTTGAGCATGAGAAGCTTCTTGTTGTCCATATACCTTGGTCATACCTCGAGACCAATTTTTGGTTCACAACTAGCCTAGTCATCGCACACATAACACATTTGAAGTTGACTAATACCTTATAGATTTCATATGTGGTGGTCCAAGAACTCATTCATGGTGTTTGTACCTAAGAATCAAGAGTTAGTGTTGGAAGCTCTTGTTTTCCTCCACTAGCCATGGTTAAGGAGCCAATATAAATCCTTGATGTCCAAGACATTATAATGGAAGAAATATTCAATTCATATGCAAAAGACTCCTTGCAGAGGGATAGTGTCATGGATTCTATGTGTTATTGATGACGCTTGAGGTCTAGAATTTTCAATTAAGTACCAAGTGGAATTAAATTGAGCTCAATATGCTTAAATAAGATCTCGAGGAACCTGTTTTCATTCTTCGATGATGTTCAATGATTTTCAACATATCCATGGTCTTGCATGGTAGTCTGAGGATGCATTCATGGCATTTGATCTTTACAAAATATGTTTTTTGTCAAAATGAAATTCAAATTGCCTCTTTGATGAGTCCTCTACAAGACTTCATTTATTGCATGAATGTCACAGACTCACGAAAAATCTAAACAACACTCAATGGCATGCAACTATAACCACAAACCAAGCAGAGGTTGATTTATGCATTGATATAGAGAGGTGGTAGTAGGCACACAATATGGAGAAACAATGAGTTAGAAAAAACATTTGGACCAAAGTACCACAATGGTTATTAATAAAATTAAAAAGAACAATTTTTGGCTCAGGAATTGTCTTCAATTTGATGAGTGGTATGATGATCATGATCATGTAACCTCCCTCCATCCTTCCAAACATATGTGGTTCATCACCACGTTTCTCTTCGACACTCGCCATCAAAATACGTATAAAAATAACATGTCTTTACATCCTCTTCCATTTAAATCCTTATTGCATAGTCACAAATAAGGATTATTATGCATGCACATCCTCACCTTACAATATCAATTGGGTCAAGGCTCATAGACAACCATAAATTAACAAATGTGTCAAGACACAAAGAGTAATCCCTTCCAATAAAAATTAAGACCCACCCTTCAAACTTCATCACCGAGTCCAATTTATGCAAATATTTTTGAAGTCTGGGAAGGTTTGGCATTAAATGGTGTAAACGTTATACAGAGGCACGTGCACGTGTTTTAGTGCATGCGCGCTAGTGACGTGTACGTGTTAAAAAGATGTGTGCACGCGTTTAAGCACGTGTGCATGTGCCTGTTACTAGTTAAAAAAAATAGAGTTCTCTGTTTCCCGAGAATTCTACCAAAAAAAATGGGTTTCATTTCTTCTGCGGGTTTCAAGCTCTTACAGGTTTCTTATTGGATCACCCTCATTGATATTTTGGACACTCATTGATCTATTAGACACAAAATCACCCTTGGAATCTAACAAACACCTTCAGTGGTCTTGGAATCTAGTGGATACATTCAAGCTACCAGTTTCCATTGCAAGTGGAGATCATTTCAATAGGTATGGTGAATTGTAAATAATTATTTTCATTCACAAGATTTGAGATTCTCCCATGCATTTTTTTTTATCATATGCCTTCAGCAATATCCATACATAGACAACAATAAATTGGACAAGAAGACATCCCAAATTCACATATAAAAAAACTCATATGAACACTAGACAAGATGAAGTATGCAACCTCCTCATTGTGTAATTAGTTCCCAAGTTAATTTTTTTATTTTCACCTCATATTATGCTAGAAACAAAGACTACACACTCACTAAACATGACTAAAAATATCACTTCAACTCATCATCAAAACCTCAACTCTCTCATCTCTTATTCAATACCATTGTTTGGAAGGAGGATATCTGTAAGTATATGCACCTTTCCTTTCTCTATGAATCCAAATATGATAATATTCATCCATATTTACCGTCCTTACAATATCCCCTCACCTTTAATAATGATTTTTTTTCCAAAAACCAAGACTTTCCCACTTCATGCTCTATCCAACATGATCATTGGTATAGTCACTAGTTCCCCACTTTCCAACACCTTCCTACCCTAGATAGTGCACATTGAAAGGTCAAATTATATCCCCCCAATCACCCTTCCCAAGACCATGATCCTTGTTAGAAACCTTTTCATCCTCCTTAAGGTTTTTCACAATACAAAGTATATATTCATTCTGTTGTGATGCATTGTTGAATTCAACCATGGGTATTTTAAACTCAAAATCACATTCTATCATCTCAAGGTTTATAGATAAGGAAATAGTTTGTTGTTGTTTCTTCAACTTCTTAAGGTGTTATATAACCTATTAATTTATGATGGTAAAGGAGATTGCCTCAAATGGAAGGATATACCATTCCATTATGAAGACAAAGCAATCAAACTAGGTGCAAAATTTAGAATTGATAACATTAAGGGAGAAAGCAAAAAATTCAACTAATTAAGGTGAAAAATATGATGTAAACCAATAAGAATTCCTTGGGGGAATTTGCAACCTCCTCATTGTGTAATTAGTAAACTTATTCTCTTTACCTTATTTGATGTGGAAAAACTATCAAACTATTCCCAAGGAATCTCTAGCCATCTCTGTTGTAGGGTGTTACTACCATAATTTTTATGAATTCATGGTTAGGCAAGACATTAGTTTCTCCACTCTACACTTGACCAACCATCATCTATATTGATTGGAATTGTAAGGGATAATGATGTTTATTTGAACACAAATAAACCAACATAGTCTGTAGTTGTATGTGTTAATTTGTAAAGTGGTAAGTTATGTTGGAATGTGTCAAGTTCATTGTATAATGGCACTAATATTTTATTTGTTGTTTCTTTTGCAAGAGTAGGCCTGATAGTTTTGTTAAAGAGACTTTTGGAGATGGGAAACTCACGCAATGAAACAAAAAAATATAGAAGGAATATGCCCATTGAAAAGGTTAATGACTTAAGAGAAAAGGCCAGGTTGGGAATGGAAAGATTGAAACATGGTACTATAATTTCCCTGGATCCTGCCACTGATCCTAACACAGTTGTTGACATGAAAACCTCTTGTTCAGAACCATAGGTAAAGCAGTCACATCCAACAGAGCCAACTCAAATTCCAACATCAACACAATCTCCAACCAACAATCCATCAACGAGTCATGCTGAAGTTCCTCACGACACAAGAATTTTGGGAGATGCTGCATGTGTAGAGATGGACATACAAGCCTTGCTTAATTTGAAATATCCCCAAGAAGACCACAACCATGTCGACCACACTCTCATTATGGCCCAATCTGTGAACAAGACACCACAAAAAACAAGCTTTGGTATTCATGTCTCATGTCCACCCTCCCTACCTCGACTGTCCAGTGCAAGAAGAAGAACTCCTAGACATATTCATGTGGATGAAAGTGCTATGTCGGGGCTTGAAGGTAAGTTTCCAAAACACACTATCGAATGGCAATGCAACAAAATTGTCAAAGAATATTTTGAATCCAAAGGTGATGCAGGTAAATGTCAATTATTGCTATGTTTGTTAAAGTCACGTTGTTTAGCTATTGTTAGGAGAATTTTGGGCATAAAGATGGTTAAAAGTTCAGAGGCTAGCAGTCATATAGTTAGAAATCTCCAATATGCATTTAATTTGATTGGGAAGACGTCTCGTACAAAATATCTTTGTGCGGCTCGTCGTGTTTTATTGGAATCAGTTGTAAGCAAGTCCACAAGGCAACGTTGCTTGCTATGACACACTTCTCACATACTCAAATTAAATAGAAAAACTATTAAAAAGTACTATATTATAAGAGAAAATCTTGACACTCCGGGTGGAAATGATTGTTGGGATTTTGTTGGTAGGTTTCCTCGTGCAGATAGGAAGCTAATTGATGCTGTTACGGAGTTAGTACAAACGTTTTGGCATGATCATACTAGACCTTCATCAAACCAAAGAGACGTGATAAAGATGAGAAAATGTTATACTGAATGTGAACCCCATGTTAAACACTTACTTGACACCACATAGACTGAACTCTATGAGAGATTCAAAAATGAGCACACACAATTGAACCTGGTCCAAAGGTCCTTTGAGAAATGCAAACCATGGTACATTCGTATATGCATTGATCGAAACACCTGTTGTTGTAGATACCACATAGAATATGAATATCATTATGACACATATAAACATATATTTTGTGATTTGCATACTAACATTGTGCAGGGCTGCAATGGATCCATACTACCACCGAATGCATCAAGAGACTTTATCCACAACATCATGTGTCCAAGGCCCGAAGGACAAAAATATTATGAAAAATTGTGTCTATATGGGACATGTTATAGGTGCAGTGGTTTTCTCTTTTGAACCATTGCATTCATGAAAGCAAGGAGCATGAATTTGGCAGGATAGGCATGGATATGCAGAGCTTCAAGTACGTAAACTATCAGTTTGACAGTGCCAGGGAAAGTAAAAGGATTGCATTAGTGAAGTCACAGGTACAAATGAATATTGCATATTTTTCATATTACACATTCAATTTATGACATATACATTTTTTCAAAGGCCACATTGTAATATTTCCCTTGTTTTCATGGTAACAGGTACCGGTATGTGACTTCTTGACGGAGTTCTATGAGAAAACATAGCAGTATGTTCAACATGTGCATGTAGAGCGATGGCAAGATGAGTAGTACAGAAAATGCAATGACACATTTCCTGTTGGAACCATAGTGTCAATTATGGATTTTGCAGAAAATTACACCCTTCAGCCAAAAAATGAAATCAAGAGTCAATACTACCATTCAGAACAAGTCAGCATCATGGTACATATTATGTATAGGCATGGGACAGAGAGCAACAATGACAAGAGGATAATACTGAAGGAGACAAACTTTTACATAAGTGATGATAGAACCCATGATCTACATTATGTGCAACATTGTTTTCGAATTTTCTATGATCAGTTGAAGGAGAGAGATATACAGATGGATCAACATTGGATATTGACAGATGGTTGTGCGGGCCAATTCAAAAATTCTTGAGTATTCCAATGGATGAGTATTTTGCATAAGATTTATAGTGTGCCGCATATCTGGAACTATTTTGAGACCGAGCACTACAAAGGCAAGCATGATGGGGTTGGTGCATGCATCAAGACTGCACTACGAAGGGAAGAGATAAGGTTTGATAGGGAACCTCATAACCGAGATGCATAATCCATAGTTCAATGATGCTCTGCAACATTTTCAGACCGAGAAAGAGATCAACAAACATCATCAGTGGCAGGATGTGTGGTAAGAAATTTTTGGTGAGTGGTTGACATAGATCGATCGCGTTCCTATAGTTGCAGCATAGTACAAGGAACACGTGGATTTCATCCAGTTCAAAGCTCAAACAACCCCTTATTTTAAATATGGACGCGAAATCTTGCATGCTTTTGCATCCCTTGCAGTAGTGGCAAATGGGATGAATGTGAATGCATGTACTGGGTTAATGAATCTAATCGTGTGTCACTTGTAGTAGACCAAAGTGCAGTTGTTGAAACAACCCAGTTAGAGGAGGGTCAGTCAGCTATTTCGACAGACTACAACCATATCTCAGATCTTGTACAACTAGGACACATATACGCAGTTGTTGCCCCGAAAGACAATGAATGGGGCATGGATTATTGGTTTGCACGGTGCATCCAAGGTAAGCAAACTCTCTATGCATCATTAATTGACGATGAAGGCATTGAATTACCTATTGGCTCGATGGTGGTTAAGGGGGAATATCTTACACTAGATGGGAAGTCAAGAAAGACTAGTGGGCATGTATTCATGGATTACAGACCAAGTTCAGTGGTGTATCACTTCACAAACTTGATCATTGGCACAAACATCCATCTTCAGACAATGTCAAGCAAGAGCTCAACCAAGGTACGCTACTACCTGCCTCATTCAGAGCACGAGAGATTGATGGAGACAATTAGCAATAGAGAGGATCCAGATGGATTTATTGAATGAGGCCAGTCAACTTTACATAAGAGAAATAATTGCATCAAAGAATGTTATGTTCTACAGAAAGGTATGTGTAGTTTTATGTTATTTTGTTGGTACATGCATTTTCTATTGATACATATATACATACTGTAATGTCCCCTCCTACCATACAGAAGGATAGAGAGGACGTGGTGCTCAATCCGAGCAATTAGCCCCTTATTCATTGAATTAAACTCATTGATACAAAGCACTGTATATGTGCATGCTATAGAAACACAACGGAGATTAAGTAAATCCTGTTGAATATCTAACATACATTCAGAATTCTATGACAGTCATTAAATAAAGACCTCTGCAGAATTATAAAAGATCATATGGAAATGCATAATCATTTGAACACACACAGCAGAAGTAAATTCATTGGCACATCCATAATACATCCCAACTAATCATCAAAGGAACCATTGCAAAGTTTAAAACACAAGAGAATACTTATCTTATGCGAAAGTAGTCCCACGCAATTGGCTATGCAACTGCAACGTTCCACCCAACCATAGGCCAGTGTGCTCCTCAATCTCTTAGCACCACTGCCACCCCCGAGCTGGGCATGATCTCTACAAGGAACTAGGGAACCGCAGACTCACACATAGCCAAGCATACACCAAGATGAGCTAAGCCAATCTGCAATTGGGTTTATCAGGCTGCTAGGACATGGAAGGGAAGAATTGCTAAGCTAGTGAGCTCCAGCACAGAGCCAGGGATAACCTTGCAAGATCTATCTAGCTTGGCACCCACAATACCTACACACCCAGCACAAGGAAGTATTCTTTTCACTACTGTACAGTCCCTCAATCCATACCTTCCCTATCTAGTGCTCTCAGGGTATGCATAGAAGAGTAACCAAAGCCCTCTTGATCTTCTTGAGAGGTTGTCTCCCCCACTAGGTTTATCAAGCCACTTCTGTCACTACCACTCCCAGAACTTTAGTTCACAGGTTCAAACCAAAAACGAGGATGCACACAACAGCAGAACACAAACACAATTATGGGGCAGGATAAAACGTTTTTACAGTGAGAGGCATGAGATGGGGTTTTAGCTAACTCAGGAAAATGTGGGAACCCACAAAAACGAAATGGGAAGTTGGGGAACAACCCAGGGAAGCCAAATCCGTTTTAGAAAAACGTCCTTGAACATTCAGGGGCAAAAACGACCTCCATACAGTCCCCAAATCGTGGCCCTTCTCTCCCAAGCTGCTGTATATGCAAAAACGAACTCCCAGGCATGGAAAAATGTAGGATTTGGATGAAAAACGTGTAGGGAAAGACCCAGCTAGCTCCAACTGCGTGAATGAGTGAAGACTGCCCATTCAGGATGGCTTTGAACACCATTTCGTGGGTGATTTCTTTCCCAAGGAGACAAAACACAAATTTCCAGGTTGATGGCTTGCCCATGCACAAAATTGGCTGCCATACTTCTTCATTTCCAAGGCATTAACTGCCTTAACCAATTTCTTGGAAGAATTAAATGATTGGGTGCATGAGACAAAATGGGTAGTTGGTGGTTTATGGGTTTGCCCATTGACACATGGATTGATACCATTGGATCAAGGGTTTGGATAATCCCCCCCCCTTTCCTTGTAGAATCATGCCCCATCTCTTTTGTTGCATTGCATAGCTAGTTGGGGTTTTTCCATTAAAATTCGTATTTACATGATGTCTTATTTACATTGTGCCCATCTCGCACAAGAACCATAGGCATCTATTTTTAATTGCCGATACATGAAATGCTAAATCAATGGTGGGGCCTTGGCCTTGGGCTCCTCACCATGATTAAATTACAATATTTACATCATTTACGATTTAATACAAAGGGGTTCAAAATGGGGACATTACACATACATACATGTCTTTTCCATACATATATGCATACATACATAGAGATACATACATACATAGAGATACATACATACATACATGGAGATACATACATAGAGATACATCCATCTCCCATGTCATCATTTCACCCTTTGTCATTAATGTTTAGAAACCTAATCTATCCCTAGAAACTTAGTCTAGCTCTAGAAGCACTAATATAACCCTACAAACCTAATCTAACCCTAGAAATCCTATAAAGCTAAACTAACCCTAGAAACACTAATTTAACACTAGAAAACTAAGCTAGAATACTATAAACCTAATCTAGTCCTAGACACCTGAACTAGCCCTAGAAACACTAATCTAACCCTATGAAATTGATCTAGAAACCTAGAAACCTAATCTAGCCCTAGAATTCATGAACCACTACATGTACCCTCATTAGGGGGTATTTGGACTCCAACTGGGTATACTAGTATGATAGATTCCTTACAATTATGACAATTAATAGCTTTGCTTTTTCAGTGTAAGGTTATGTTATATTTTTTCATAGTTATGACATATTACTCTTAGACATTATGGCCTATTTATGATGAGAATTACACATTCTATTAAATAAAGGAAATAATCTCTTCTCATGCAAACTCTAGCCATGTCTCTTCCCTTATCTTCACCAGTGGTTATATCTTCATGATCCCTACCATATAACTCCTAGGTTTCCTCGGCATACCTATAATCTCTAAAACATCTATGAATCCCTCATTGGCTTCAACAACAAGCTTATGTTAATCAACCAACAACCATTGATGTCGAGAGGTCTACACACAAGTTAAAGAAAAAAAAAAAAAAAACTCCTAACATTGGGAACAAATAGCCAAAACCAACAATGCAACTAGAACACAATGACCAAGGGAACTTCAAAATGCAACACCTCTCCAAAAAATAAGTTTCCTTAGACCTACCTCATCTGGTATGAGAGAAGCTGCTTTAGAGACCTAGAGACCTCCCTACCACTTCTCTCATTTGGTACGAGAGAAGTTGCTTTAGACCTACCTCACTCATGTCAATGCTTTAGAAGTTGCTTTAGACCTACCATTTCATCATCATCATCTTCATCACCATCTTCATCACCATCACCATCATCATCAACATCTTCATCATCATCACCATCCTCATCCTCATCAACATCCTCATCATCATTGTCATCTCTAGGTTCCTCATCAACATCTCCATCATCATCATCTTCATCACCATCATCATCAACGTCTCCATCATCATCACCATCATCATCACCATCATCATCACCATCATCATCAACATCTTCATCATCATTGTCATCTCTAGGTTCCTCATTAACATATCCATCATCATCATCATCTTCATCATCATCATCTTCATCACCATCACCATCACCATCACCATCATCATCAATGTCTTCATCATCATCACCATCATCATCAATGTCTTCATTATCATCACCATCATCAACATCTTCATCATCATTGTCAACTCTAGGTTCCTCATTAACATATCCATCATCATCATCATCTTCATCATCATCATCTTCATCACCATCACCATCACCATCATCATCATCATCAACATCTTCATCATCATTTTCATCTCTAGGTTCCTCATAATCATATTCTTTGTCATCACCATCACCATCACCATCACCATCACCATCACCATCATCATCAATGTCACCATCATCATCACCATCATCATCACCATCATCATCATCATCAACCTCTTCATCATCATTGTCGTCTCTAGGTTCCTCATCATCATCTTCTTCGTCATCATCATCTTCGTCACCATCACCATCACCATCACCATCATCATCAACGTCTTCATCATCATTTTCATCTCTAGGTTCCTCATCAACATCCCCATCTTCATCATATTCTTCGTCATCATCATCTTCATCACCATCACCATCACCATCATCATCAACGTCTTCATCATCATCACCATCATCATCATCGTCAACATCTTCATCATCATTGTCATCTCTAGGTTCCTCATCATCATCTTCTTCGTCATCATCATCTTCATCACCATCACCATCACCATCATCATTAACGTCTTCATCATCATCACCATCTTCATCTTCATTGTCATCTCTAGGTTTCTCGTCATCATCATCTTTGTCACCATCACCATCACCATCACCATCATCATCAACGTCTTCATCATAATTGTCATCTCTAGGTTCCTCATCAACATCCCCATCATCATCATCTTCTTCGTCATCATCATCTTCATCACCATCACCATCACCATCACCATCACCATCAACATGAACGTCTTCATCATCATCACCATCTTCATCATCATCACCATCTTCATCATCATTGTCATCTCTAGGTTCCTTATCAACATCCCCATCATCATCTTCTTCTTCATCATCATCATCTTCATCACCATCACCATCACCATCACCATCACCATCACCATCAACATCTTCATCATCATCATCATCAACATCTTCACCATCTTTGTCTACTCTAGGTTCCCCATCAACATCTTCATCACCATCACCATCATCATCAATATCTTCATCATCATTACCATCATCATCATCATCAACATCTTCATCAGCATTGTCATCTCTTGGTTCCTCATCAACATCTCCATCATCATCATCATCTTCATCACCATCACCATCATCATGAACATCTCCATCATCATCACCATCATCATCACCATCACCATAAGTGCCCAGTCGACGATTTTACAAAGTTGACCCTTGTGTGCAAAAATTGCACACTCCCTTACTGAGCAAAACCCTAGTTTCCAAGATGGACCTACAAGATGACACTTGGACCACATGACCGGAGGAGAGAAACACCCCTAGCACTATCCCGATGTCATGAATCCAACGGATTTGATAGTTTGTTGATCCGAGCCACGGTCGTCATTCTACGGCAAGAAATGATGACCACGTCCCCCTGAGCTCTGAAACGACAACAATAATATGTCAACTTTTCTTGACAATTATACAAGTATAAAACATAATTTAAAAATAAAAATAGATTTCAAATCTTATATAACTCACCGCATGCGAGACTGTAAGTCATGAGGGGGTATCCCTCCTCCGTGCTCCTAGTCTCTCAGCAATGCCACCCTGAAACATTTAGAACAATCAGATAAATGATGAAATTAGATGCATATAGTAATTTTCGTAAAAATTCAACGAGATTTTCATAAACTAGTCAATCTCTCCGTGAACACAACCGGTTGGTCTTCAAGGCTGGCGGATGGAGCAGTCAGCTGGACAACTTGCTTCGATGCTAGAGTTGACTGTATAGGGGAGGATGTAGCCACATCGACGGTGGCTACACCACTGGGGGGCACAGTGGAAGAAGGGGGGGTGGCAGAAGGAGGCATGGACTGGGGTGGGCGAAGTGGAGGTGCATGTCTAGGGCTATAAACCCCAACTAGCTGTAGTATGGGTCGGGGCACCCTGGAAGGGGAAGCGAGTGTGGTGGGGAATGTCAGGGGGGGGGCGAGTTCTATGTTGCGGTGGAAGCATAGGTGACTATGGATGGGTTGTGTGTTGTGGTCGGATGGGGGAGGGTGGGAACATGGGAAACTGATACGGAGGTGGAGTTGGATATGAAACGTAAGGGGGAGATGGATGGAACTGTGGTGCTGGATAGGATGGGGGGGTTGGATGGAAGGGGATGGCATAGGGGAATTTTGAGGTCTAAAATGGGCCTCATAAGAGATATAATAAAATATTGTGAGTTTGTCATTTTGTGGGGAAGGTATATTTACAATTCACCTCTTGTACTACAATTCATGTAACTATGGTTAAGTTAAAGTGAAAAAATGTGTACAAATAAAATTAATAAAATATCATCTTTGATATGACTATAAACTTGAGTACTTTTGAAAAGGTACATGTACTAAAATAAAATACTCATAAAATAAAATATTTTACTTTTGAATTGTACACCTAAATTAAACTTTTATAAATTAATTATAAATTGTAAAATAATTCACCTTAATATTTTTATTTTAAATATATTAACTTATTCAATATAAAATTATAATTTATATTCATAAATTAAATCTAACCTTATATATAAAATTATAATTTATATTCATAAATTAAATCTAACCTTATATATTATTATATTGTATGTATTAACATAACCTTTATTATATTATAAATTTATAAATCACTTTATTATATATGGTACAATTTTTATAAAATTTATTATAACATGCTTTACAACGAATTTTAATAACGTTATTCACATAATAATTATTATATTATAATATAATATAATATCATATAACTCAATTCTTATTATAATATAATACAACTCAATACAAACTTACCACAAAAATTCATAAATTATTTACAAAAAAATTGGTTCGCGTTACAAACCTACATTTAAATAAATATTCACTATATTAAAATTTAAAAACTATAACTCTTCCTATGTTATAAACCATAACACACTCTAAAATAAGTTATGATAACTCTTTTATAAGTTATAACCAAGGAATTGAATGGTAATTCATGTTATAATTGTTCACGATATATGAAATCTATGTAAGTACTAGGTACAAGTTATAACCATGAAACCATTCCAAAAGTACGTATGCATAACCATGAAACCATTCCAAAAGTACGCAGGCATGATTTCGTTTTTAAATTTAGGTTTGACTTTTAATTGTTTATATAATTTTATATTGAAAAGTGAAAATAATTTAAAGTAAAAGTACTTTAAGCACATATTTATTAAATTTATAAGTATTTTTTTCATTATGAGTATGGTTAACCATAGATTTTCATTCACCATTTATAATTTGAGAAGTAGATAACTTTAACTCAAGCAATGCCACCTCAACTAAAATAGATGATGTCATTCTCTAGTTTCTTATTGGTTCTTATAAAGTTGATTTTGATAGTACTTTTTTTGTTTGGAGGTCCATTTTTTACCTCAAAATTCCCCTAATGGGGAGGGATGCATAGAATGGGGCATGTATGCTAGGGGATACAATTGGCATATAAGGTGGCTGAAAGGCCGGGGAGGGAGGAATAACGACATTGCTAGGTCGAGGTGCTCACACCTGCATACACATTTATAACCTCATAGTTTAATATATAAACATATAAATATACACGGACAAGTCATCATATTTGAAATTAAATTTATGCTTTAATATACACATGATACCTGCGCAGGTGGAGATCTGTTGATCCCTGGTGGCGATGGTTGGTCGCTGGAGCCTGCGAACACCTGCGTGAACACTACAATTTTTAGTCTGAATTTATAAAAACAATATTAAACACAATGCCAATGAGAATGACAACGATGGTACTTTAAAAACATGACTGCAATTAATTTATATTCAAGTTATATGATAGTGGTTTGATGGGCTTTGGATATTATATAACGTTTTTATTGTATTGGTGTAGTCCATTTGTTCAAGAATTCGTAAAGAACATGGTTGTGGGGATCATGTCCTTTGACCCACAGTGGATTGGGCCCATGATAATTTGGCAAAGAAGGTTGACAATTTATGCTTGAGGTGTTTGATGGAAAAAGTTGTCATCGATGACAACACGTTAAGGACAAAGGGGGAAGTGATGACATGGAAAAAACTTGATTGGACAAATGGTAAACATGACAAGCTTTGATGACTTGAAAAGTGGCAAGAAAGCATGACAAGTGTAGAAGACTTGAAAAAGTGGAGACATGACAAAGGATTGATGACAAGGACTTGATAATGACATTGATAACAATACATTAATGGCAAATACATGGAAGAGTTAAGAACATGGAGCATACACATTATGGAAAGCACAATGGAGATGGTGACATGGCTTGAGGGATGGAAAAGGTGACAAGTATGACAACCATGGAAAGCATGACAAGTGTTTATGACAAGCATGGAAGAAGGACATGGAAAACTAAGGACAAGACAAAGACAAGTGACAAGCAAGCAAGCTTGATGACTTGTCAAGCATGGTGTTTGATGACATGGAACATGACAATGAGGACATGCTTGGTGACAAGAAGGATTGATAACTTGGTGACATGGAGGACGATGAATTGGAAAACATAATATTAGAGGACAAAGAAAAGATGATGAGGTGGACAAGGAAGATGTGCGGGCATTTCGAAGGCCCCTTGTAGGCATTTCAAAGCACCATTGTGGGCATAATCAAAAGGATCCTGCGGGCATTTGTGGTGTATTGCGGGCATATTGATAAGGGCCTGCGGGCATTTACATGAGACCATTGCATGCATAATCCAAGACCAATACAGGCAAGTATTGATGGCCCTTGTGGGCATCAAAGTGGAGCCCACTGTGGGAATTTTTAAGAGTGCATTGCAGGCATTTTAAGGGCATATGTGTGTCTCACATTTAATATTTTGAAAGGATAGAAGGTGACATGGCATGAAATTAAAATTAAATAAGGTGACATGGCATAGAAGGTGACATGGTATGGCCATAATTAAATAAATCATATTTGATTTATTTAATCATCTTAATGATAAAACTATAAACAAAAGACAAGTTTCATAGAAGACAAGAGTATAAATAGAAGACACGTTTCATTTTTAAGGAAGCAATGTGTGAAGATTTTGGGAGATTGAGGAGAGCTTGATGAATATGGTTGTCTATTATTGTCATTGAGGACAACATTAATGGAAAATTTTAAGCTTGAAGAACACATGGCATAAGGACATGGCAACAAAGGTTGATTTGGTGGACAAAGTGATAGGCATTGGAGCCATTGGCACACCTATTGAGCCAAGAGTCAAATGACCCATACTGTGGTCATTTGAAGATGATTTGGATAAGGAGAGTACATGGAAAAGATAACTTGGATGACATGGTGAAAAATGAAAAAGAATCAATAACACACATGTCATTGGTCAAGCATAGGAAGAGAAAGCAAGCCTTGGATGGTAGTATGAGGATGAAGGACACTGCGAGCATCACCAAAACTCCAGCTGCGGGCTCATCATTGGTCAAGTAAGAATGAAAGATTTTGGAAATTTTTCTCCCGTTTCTATAATCATTAGAGGTCTAAGATGCCTAAAGTGAACATGAACAGATGTTTCTACTTTTCTTAGATTTTCATGTTTGATAAGGTTTCATTTTTTTCGTTGGATTATATGAATTTATAGCTCTCAAATAATTTAGACAGTATGATAAACACAACTGTAAAATATGATGATAATATGGTAATTACTCAGTGCTAATTAATTTGTAATTACTGAACACAAATTACTCGTAACAAGATCTAATTATTCAAAGTAAAGAAGTTACCTGTGTGTATGGTGCCACAATCTCCTCTGCTGCTGCTATGGCTCGGTCGAGGTCAAAGGAACCGATGTACCCCCACCTGGAGGATGGAGACTCGGCCCTAAATAACTGTGCATTAAAACAAATAAAGTAAACAATGTGTAATTCAAAGCTAAATATATTAAGCAATACGATATCAAATAAAATACAACAAATACTTGAACATTAAATAAAACAATAGCTAAACTGATCCATGTAGCTCCCTGTGGCATGCTGCTGCATAGGACCATGGAAAGAATGACCATAGTGAGAACAACGATGTTCCGTTGTTCCAGTAGAACTAGAAGGCCCCGCCTGGGTTCCACTTGTACCCGACATGTCCCGACCACCACCCATAGATGGTGCAGCTGTGTCTGTCTGATTGATGTCCTCCCGGCTCTGTGAAGACATAGCCACAAATGAGGTATGTCTAAGCAATGATATGTGGCATGCCTAACTGAGTCATCAATCTCGTCTAGGCCGCTACCAAACCCGGGTGGTTGAGGAGGGGGGTTTGGATATCTACTGGGTGCAGGAGGTCCTCTAAGTGGGTTGCGGTGGGCCTGAGGTCGATATTGGGAAAAGCCAAGACCGACACCCTGAAACTCAGGGATGTCAAAATAGTTTACATGGTAGCCTAGTTCTAACTCAACCCACAATTTTCGAAGAAAATACTGTGGGACCTCCAAATTGTTGCATGGGGGCTTGTCAAACACCATGAACCATCTCTTTTTCCAGTTATCTCTCCATGGATGGTTAATATACCAGTCCATGCAAACCCATCTCCTCCTCACATCTGGAGAATGTTCTGTCGAGGGAACTATGAATTTTCTATACAACTAGGATTTGGTGACGTTGAGGTCTTTTATCTGTTCTTTGGACATCCCAGTGGAGTAGTATTCCCTCATTCGAGCCCTGTATTGGCTCAGATTTATGATATCGCTGTGTGCAATGTTTATGGATTCAATAATGTTTTGCAATAATGAAGCCAAGGAAACCCGAGAGGGTTCCTTGGTGCTCTTCAATTTATCGCTCAATACCCTTAATTCATTTAAATCTTGGTGTAATTGGTCCTTGGGGTTTTCATTCGGTTCATTGTCCGTTCCAATGTTGTCTTCTGAAGGTCCAATCTCATTGGTTTCATCTGATGGTTCAGGTGTGTTTGTCATCGTGTTAGGTGTTTATGGCCTACAATGAAATTTTTTTGGTTTTTTAATGGATTGGATTTTTTTTGAAAATTAAAATTTAAATGGAAAAAAAAAAACAACAAATGAATGCTTCATTGCGCACCTACCTGGAGACAATGTTGGCAATGTGGTGGAGGTGCAAATTGGTGGCAAATTCATAGCTCATGGGTGCTCCAAGACACGTTCGCGGGGTGCTTGTTTGGCCTTCGTGCGCTCGCAGGTTTGTTGAAAATGTCAAACCCGTGAGCTCTGTTTGTTGTTTATAAAAAAACAGGTGCGCGCACGCATCATTAACATGTGCGCGCCATTTTGTGCATACGCGCTAATAACGCATGAATGCACTTTTTGTCCACATGGATGTTCGGCATTGCCGAAGCCACGACGCATGTGTGCATTTGGAAGCGTGTGCGCATCGTTTTTTTTTTTTCTGCTCACGCACTGCTGTTGTGGACTTTTTGGGTACCAGCTTCGTGCGGATACCCTTTACTTAGCAGACCTCTTAACTTTGGTGACATCTTAAATTAATTGACCCTTTTTACTTAGTGGATCTCTTAACCTCGTGGACTCTTTTTACTTCTAAGCGGATCTCTTAAAACAGGGCAACTTCGTCACATTACACAGAGATGAAATTTACTTCAATTTTTCACCTTTTACAGAGCTTGGGCTTTTAATACATTTCAGGACTATAAGCTTGAGCTCACAAACACATCGCAAACCTTTTGTTCTTCTTCTTCTTCTTTCTCTGTTACTTTCTCTCTTTCTTGTCTTCTTCGCTTATTCTGTTTTTCCAATTCTCTTCTCCTACATATATACAGACTTGATTTCACTTCACTTGAAGCTACTGAGTTACATTAAAGACTGTAATTAATTTCTATTAAAGACTATAGTTAATTTCTACCTAAGAATTTGACTTGTAGAATACAAACACAGTTGAATAAATACAAGGAAGTGTTCCTTGTGCATGAAGCCTACTCACAATTTGTCTGACAGACTCTAACAGCGACTCTGACATAGTGAGGCTCTCATTTGAAATATATCAGCTCGTAATTCATGTTTCCAACAGGGCCTAGAATTTGACGTTCCATAGAACATTTTTTCATTTTTTAGACGTATTTGACGTAACTTGAAATTTAAAATGTAGAAGTTGACGTTTATGTATATTGATAGCCCGTTAAAAAAACTTATAGCTGTCCAACTTGCCTTGTACGGAGAGATGTTAAATTACTTAAAAAATGAAAATCTCTTAACATAGTTTTGGTTTGTTAGTGAAGTTGGGTTATTATTAAACAATCTATTTATATTTTATTACTACAATGGACTATCTACCCAGAGCTTATGGTAAAAAACAAGGTGAGATTCAAGTAATTGAAGGAGGATTGTGTTATGACATATACTGAAAGAAAAATTGATCATCTATATAAATTTGCATAAAATGTAAAATGAAAGACACTCTAAAAATCTAATCGTCATCAAATTTTATTTGAAAGACTCTTAGAATTTGAAATTCCAACAATTCTAAGGAGACGTTCAGCATTCAAAGCTACCAAGGATCTCAGAATACAAATCACTTCGCTCTGACATAGTGAGGCTCTGATTTGAAATACATCAGCTCGTAATTCATGTTTCCAACAGTTCTAAGGAGACGTTCATCCCGTTCAAAGCTACCGAGGATCTTAGAATACAGATCACTTGCACAATGGGTGCGAAGCTTGTAAAGGAAATAAAAATGTGAATGAAATATAATTGTGTGTGTATATAACTAGGTTATATGGCGAGGTCGGCACAAGCCCGCCCTTCCATCGAGAATGCTGTGGAAATCAAAATATAAACAAAATCTCTAAAGGATGATGAGAGTAATAGCCGTCCCTAACCAGGTACATCGTGGCCAGTAAACCAGTCAAGCAAATAAAGACGATGATTTGGAAGGGTCTCAATAATAGTCTTTTTTATAAAAGAATAAATAAATAAACTTAATTCAGAGAGAGATGAGTGAGTCGCTGGGAAATTACAAGAATAACCTAAGATGTTTGGTAATAGAGGAGGAATGTAATCACCTTGAGGAACTTGGATTCTCGACCTGCGACCACCTGCACGCATATCATAATAATGGTCAGCTATCAAATGGCATAAATTTAAAAATATTAATTTGTGCAGCAAGAGACTATTTTTGCATACTTCGATGGTTGGATTTGCGCTCAATCCACCGATCCATCCACCCAACGCTCAACGACGTTAACTAGCGGCACGATCTATGTCATGCCCTGAGCATCTACCAAGCTGAGCATAAGTGAAAGCAATGCACAATATAAAAATATATATTTAAACATCTATACCAACGGAGAAATATGCAGAAATATAATGCCTTACACAAGTAAATTTACTGCTAAGAAAGACATGCTTGTTATAAAAGGAACGATTGCAGGAAAATATATGTATATAGACGATTTCTTTACAGTGCTCCCCCCATCTATTTTTGAACAATAACATGAACAATAATATGCCATGTGGATAGCTTTTGACTTTGCTCCATGCCCCTCGGATGGAGGGAATCATATAGTCAATTTAAGCAGCATTCGACTTTTAACCAGTTAGATTTGAGGTTTTATATTTTAACTAAAATGCCTCAACCTGCTTGAATCCAGCAAATCAATTTTTGTTGAAATTGCAATTTAGAGTGCTTAAATTGCAATTCTGAATAGTTTTAAAATTGGGTATTTAGTCTAAAACAAACAATAGATTTTGGGTAGTTTTAAAATTGGGCATTTACAATTACAATTATTAAAATTACAGAAATAACAATTTCCAATTTGTTTATGAACAATTTTTACCGACTTTTATGAAAAAATCGACCGAGAAACATAGGGTTTTAGTTGTCTTATGTCCTACTTGGATTTGAGGCATGAAGGAAGGCCTTTCTCCAGGTTGAGCATACCCCGGCAATGGGCATGTGCCCTCAATCGCTCCTTAAAAGCGAAGTATTTCCTCTCTCGGTGACCTGACAAAAGAATGATATTTGTGGGACATTATTTTTCCTCTGACAATTTCTTAATTGTAGCCATAATGTGGAATGATAGGGCCAAACTGGAGTGGTTTCTATTTCTGTCTTCGGCAAGCTCCTTGTTGGCTCCTGGAGTGGTTTCTATTTCTGTCTTCGGTAGGCTCCTTGTTTGTCCTCATGTAATTAATGGGGCTTGCTTTAATTACTATGGGTTATTAATGTTTCTCATCTGTTGTGTTATTCGTTATGCTGTAAGGGAGGGTAAGTCGATAACGTACCTCTGCACGTTGTGTTACCATTATAATATATATGGTAAATATATACATACATACAATTTGTAATACATATATTTATTTATATAGGTGTACTATGTGTTAGAATTAATGTAGAAATGATAGATTGTATTGGTTATGGTTTGCTCAAGATAGCATGGGTGGTTTAACAATTTCATAGTTTGTAGGATCTGATCCATTATTTTTGGATTTGGGTTTGGTTTTGTATTACCTATATATATAAACATTATTCATTAATACAATTGAGTTGAGTTATGTCCTCTTGTGTGTTGTGCCAGCCTTTTTGTTCTGCACCTCCTCCTCTCTAATTTCTGAGTTGGTATCAGAGTCGTTGAGCCCAGGAGTGAGTGCCTGATTGGCCTGCCCTTGTGAGAGCCCTTGTGGCCTGCTGTGAGAGTTCAGATCCTCGCTAAAGGAAGCTGCCGTTGTGTGAAGAGGCCCGTGGAGACAGTGTAGCAAGAGAAGAGCTCGCCTTGCCTGTCAAGATCGTTGCAGATCCGTGCTGAAGATTGAATGAGTGCTGGGATACAGGAGCATGCGCTGCCTATCAAAAATCGCTGCAGACCACCTATAGTGCATTGAAGAAGCCGTTGTGGGATCTCATGTGAACGAAAACCGCCAAGAAGGAGATCGCAGTCAGCCACCGGAAACAACCGCTGAGTCTGTAAGAGGAGGAGCCCACGTGGTGAAAGAAGGCCAATTGTTTATCTCTGCTGGGTAGTGAGATCTGTGCATCCTATGTTAGAGAACCAGTGAGCTGCTGACAAACAAAAAAAAGAACTGGAAATCGTTGTGCATGATAAGTCGTCTTCCTGGAAGGAGAGGTCATTGTTCAGTTGTTTGTTGTGTGAAGAAAGGATTGCTGCCTGTGTGTGAAACGCTGCCAGAAAAGGAGTCTGTTGTGTGAGGCCGCTGTATGAGGAACACACATTGCTGGTGAAAGGCGGGTGGCAGAGACAGGCACTGCTGTTTGTTGTGACGTGAAGGAGAAGCCCGACACTAAGGGCGTTGTTGTTTGTTGATCCCTGCAAAAGTGTGGTAGCTGTATTGTGAAAGTCACCATTCTGAATTGCTAGAGATCACATTGGGATCATCGCCTGTCTCATAATTTTTCCTGTCTCAGATATTAAATTTTATGTGCCTCTGAATTGCTGGAGATCGCTGCTATCACATTTGGATCGTTGCCTGTCTCTGAATCGTTGCCTGTAATTGTTGATAAACGCTGAAAGGAAGATCCGCTGCGGTTTGAGGAGAAGCAAACTAATTGAAGAAGGAGGCCCACTGTGTGTGTGAAAAAAGCTGACTGGTGTGGCTGCTAGCTTGTCCAGCTACCTACATTAAGAGGAGCAGCCTGCGTTGCTAGAATTGCTTTGTGAATTCGTTGCTGAGCCCACGAATTGGAGAGCCTGCGATCGCCTTCCTGGGGAAGACCCACAGCTATTCCCGTCAGAGCCAACAATCATAAATTCATTAGTTGTTGGTAGGCCGGCGTGGAGAAAAGAGCCAACTGGTGTGGCTTCTGGCTTTCCTAGCTTTTTGGCGTGAAGGAAACGCTTTGCTGGAGATTGCTGGCATGAATATATCAAGTTTTGATGCAGAACTGAAATTTATTGAAGAATGGATAGTCAAGCCAAAGATTGTTGCAGATTGCATAAAGACTGCAAAGGAAGAAAATAAAACTGACAAGCCAAATTATGATGAAGAAACTTTGGGAAGTGTAGAATGATAAAAAATAATGCATGAAATTAAAATGATTAATGATCTGCTTAATGGAAGATGAAGCTTGCTTGGCATTCTAGACCAAGTAGATATGGAAGCTAAAGCCAATCACTGTGTTGTTGTTGGAGAAGACACCATGTTTGTAGGTGTTGAATTTGATGATATGCATCAAAGGGAGACATTGACACTGCTGAACTATGAGCTAATGTTACAGCATTCCATTGAACAAGGCATAGTTGAAAATTTTGTAGAATTTGTAGAAGCTGAAGGCAAATCCAGGAGAGTAGTATTGCAACCGAGTTCTATAATGAAAGAGAACATAAGGAAAAATACAACAAGGCATGACGAATAGATCTCAAGAAGGAAACAAAAGAAGACAAATAAGTACCATCTCACCGCAACAAAGGTTAAGATGAAGTGGAGGATTGTAGAGTACAAGGATTGGAGTCCTTGCAAACATAAAATTAAATTGTTAAAGTTTATTAATCATTGTGATCCATTTTTACATTAAGGGAGGATGTTAGAATTAATGTAGAAATGATAGATTGTATTGGTTATGGTTTGCTCTGCACCTCCTCTCTGATTTCTGAGTGTATGATCATGTGCTAGGGAGTAACCCTAGTAAAGACTTAATTATGTAATTGAACTAGTAAGTATAGAGTTGTAATTAATTTAGGTACTAACAATTAAATGAATATATAGATATCTCCCTAAAGGCTTATTTAGTTTCGCCTTGGAGGAAGTTTATGCATCATCGAAGCGACGTGTAAAGAATTAAAGACCAGATATTGACCAAATTTGAAATAATGTATTAAGGGATAGATATACTTTAATAACAGATTGGATATGGGTACTCATACGGATTGAGCAATGTCAATTGGTCATAATTAGATACTTGTATTTAAACTGTGTATTGATCGATTTATGGTGTATGAGAATATTGAAATAGTTTGTTTGTCCATAATGGTTGGAGGATACCCCATGGTGATGGTGTAGACAGGATTATGGTACGATCCATAATATAGTTAAGTTCCTATGTGCCTGGGATAAAGACGATGATGGCGTTCACACTTATATGCGTAAAAGATGATCAAAACTGCTAAATGTATCAATACAATGTATCAATACATAGATATCCTTGCTGAAGTTAGATGTGCAAGGGAGCACGTTGATGATCGATCGTGAGATACTTATAAATTCATAAATGTAAATTATATAAATATAATGTAGGCTATCAATATCGAGCCTCTTGTAGGCTATTTAATGTGGATCCAACTGCTAACCAGCCTATCGTGCCGCATTAAATGGTCTGAATGGCATGTAGCAAGATGAATAATATTGCCCTATAATATAAGCAATGACTATATGCGTTGAAAGTCGTTGAAGCATTTTATATGTGGAGAATAGAGTTTTTGACTATATGAGTTGAAAGTCGTTGAAGCATTTTATATGTGGAGAATAGAGTTTTTGACTATATGAGTTGAAAGTCGTTGAAGCATTTTATATGTGGAGAATAGAGTTTTTGTGCAATTAGTACAATGGCAAAGGAAAAGGAGGATATGCATCATTGTTGAACTAGTTTCGAGATAAGGGAAGAAATGTTAAAGAGAGGGGTTGATGCACGACAATGTGGGATTAGGATATTGAAAGAATTAAATTGGATATTTGCAATAGAAATGGGAAGAGGCACAAGTCCAATCTATACATTTTGTAAATAAGGGGAGTTTGATGCAGGAGCATTCATGGTGTAGAAAGATATCATGTATATTTACTTGATTTCAATAGCTTAATCACATGTTCCTTAATATTTTATATATTTTATGGATTGCTACATCCATTGATGATCATAGATTTCTATAAGAGTTTTTATAGGAATATATCTAAAATTATCATCCCATAAATACTACAAATCATTTTCTATTGATTATTTGCTATGGATCATTTGCTACATAATATTTCTTAGATGCTACAAGTCTATAAGGTTGTTATAGAACATTCTTGCATGCCCAACAATTACATGAAGATAACAACACTGCATACAACCAAATTATTTGATAAAGATAGACACACAAACACACACAATTACTTAGCCCATAAAAAAATTATGAATGTGAAATTATTATTTTCCCTAAATATGAAATATATCGTATGTAGTTGAATTGTTTGGTGTTCATCTAGTAGTTCTACATATGTAAGTTCCTTGATGTGACAAGGACAAAAGAGAGGAGGTTGTGAGTTCTCAATTTACATTGTAGACATTGAGGGAAGCATGGAGCTCCAAAGAATGCCTTTGTTGAATGTAATATGGGAGCAATCCATCTTCAATAAATAAATATTGTAGAATTGTGGTTTTTTCTATGAGTAAATTTGTGGTATTTGAATTATATTATAGATTCCTAATGCATTGTTGTTTTTGTTTTTTCCATGTGTGTGGATACTTCTATTGTGCATACCTATGTGAATATTTGTTTATTTTTATGTATCAATATGAGTAGATATTTACGTCCTATTTTTTTTAAACATAGATTGTAATTGAGTATAGGATACATTCCTCAATTTTAGATAATTTCTTAAATATTGGATTCTAGAAAACCTAATTTGTTTGTATAACTATGTTCTATGGTGTAGATACAACACTTTTTTTTATAAAAATCTTAAACATTTCAATTTTTAAATAATGTAATTACATGAAATAAATATAAAGATGTTATAATTTAATAAGTATAAATAATCAACAACATTGTCAAAATCTAAATCTAATGTTTATATAGCTACTAATTCAATAATCTTACTACTAAAATATACATACAACACAATGTACCTAGCATCACATTAACTTAATATTATTTAAAAATTATAAGTAAAAAATAATAATGTCATAATGTGACTCACAATTATGTTTCATGTCCTCATCTCAATTACTATGTGCTTTATAGACGAGAGTGGATGAGACATTGTAATGTAACATTACAAAAAAAAAATGTTTTATTAATTTAATTAGTGTCATTAAAAAAACGATGCGGGGAATGATGATGTGATATATATAACCCACATTAAAAAATAATAACATGTTTTCTCTATTATCCATTTTAAATTTAAATTTTGCAAAAGCCATAAAAATGTAAAACTAGGGTAGATCTATCTTAATCTCCACCTGCAAACCATAGAGAGGTATCAAATTTCTTGAGGTTTAATTTTTTTTTAAAGTTAAGAAAAAAATTACACCTTACTAATTTTGATCCCTCTCACTTCCTCATAGATATAGATTTAAGCTAGATGTATATTGGTTTAACTAGTAAAACATGATGTCATTATAGTCACAACTTCGTATAATATAATAATTAAAATTTAATTCAATAATACCATTAAATACAATGTCCTATCACATTTAATGTAATAAATTGAAAGAAACTAAATAATAATATAAAATTGCAAAAGGAGAAAATAAGCAATTATGATTGCGATGGTTAATAGAGAAATAAGAATGATTGTGATGTTTAATTGAGAAACAAGCTGACTCGTTGTTTTTCAGGATTTCTACCTTTCAGTGTGAAGATGGACACTACCAACTCGGAGGGGTTGACAGGTAAATACATTAATTGCATTACAACTAGTTCTTACAAATGACAAAAATCGGGATATCGAAAGACATACCTTTAACCGATGGGTGGTCCTAGCTTTCACTTGATCTCCCGCTTGATGAACCTACAACACAAATGATACCTTCCTCTGCGTATCTTGACTATATATAAAGATGATGAAAACAAAATGTAATTTAACATCAAATATAATCAAATATTAAGCTAAATAGACATACAATCCAATAGACATCTGATTTGGGATAGGAAGGGTATTTCAACCTTTTTATTGTCAAAGAAACATGAATTAGTACAATATACCTAATGTGTCGAGATGTTTCTGCAACTGAGTCCTGGGCTCCTGCTCTTCACAATGACTTGGAATTGATATAAGCCTGCAATGTAGGAAGACATTGACAGACCCTCCATGTGGTTGGAAGAATAACCAATCGCGGGAGTAAAAACTCTGAGATCAGGTTCACCCTAAGGTCAAAAACTAAAACCCAACTAACATGAAAGACTCAAGTAGGTGCTATGTTCAAGGACGTGACTGACTTAACTGCCTTTGAAACTGAAAAAGATGTGATATACCCTTCTTATCCCTTATTCTTTTTGATAAAAGAATGTTCTTCTTGTGGTTTTAATGAGTCCAAGAAAGATATAAAAATCAATAAGCCCAACCATGTAAAAGTTTAACGAGCCCATGGGAGGAAGACTCAAGACCTTCTTCATTGTGTACAGAGTTAGAAGAAGAGATAGAATAATACTCTATAGTACTGATCTCTGGATTTTATTATTGAGCCGAGATATGTTCTTGCTCTCCAGTGTTTTCAATTTTAAGGAGTCTAAAAAACTTAAACAATAACTCCATACACCTACTCGTGGATTTTAATATCGATCCCAAGTAGGTTAATGCTCGCTGATGTTTTCTTGTTTATAGAGTCTGAAAAACTTAAACAATCCTCTATTTACCCTCTCGTGGATTTGACATCGAGCCCGAGTAGGTGAGTGCTCGCTTGGTGCTTTCATGTTTTGAGAGCCTGAAAAACCTAAAGAAGGCTCCGAAAGGTCCTTTTTCATACAGTTAGTCTCCTCCCCTGAAAAATTTTAAAATAATGAGGGAAGAACTCTTCTAGCCACGGATGACTAGAGTATTCATTTTTCGTAAGTAATCTACAAAGGTCCGGAAAAGGGTTAAACTTATACCTAAGCAGATGTCACTTCAAATCATTTAACGAGTCTGAAATGACAACTATACTTAGCAATCTTGTCATGTTTAAAGAGTCAAACAAGAGCGTGAAAGAACTCTATAAAGATATTTTTCGTAAAGTTTTAACGAGCCCAAAAAAGTAAACTCGTGACCTCCTTATTATTTTTAATGAGCTCAAAGGAGATAAGAAGAATGCGCATAACTTCCTTACTGTTTTTAACGAGCTCGAAGTGAAGGTGGAATAAATGCTCGTAGCCTCCTTACTATTTTAACGAGATCAAAGAAAAGGTGGAAGAATGCTCGTAGCCTCCTTACTGTTTTTAACGAGCTCGAAGTGAAGGTGGAAGAATGCTGGTAGGTGGATCAATGTCCAAATGAATGGCAGACTGCATTATAGACTCTAGAAAAACTTCATTAGAGAGAAGTATATTATCCCAGATGGAACACATATCTAAACATTCAGATGGAGTCATCACCTGGTCAATTGCTGAGACCCAGTCCCGAGAATGTAAACATAAATTCAGAGGCTTCTTCCTAGTAGCAATTGGACTCAAGGAACAATATTTCACAATATTTGATTGTGACATGGTAGTTCCTACTGGCGAGGGATACACTTGGTCTATAGTTGGGTAATAAGAGGGATCAACAAATGTAAGCTGATCGATAGTGACAATGCTTTCGTTGTGAGGAAAATGCATCACACGAAAGAGCATAGACACCATAACCTACATAGCATAAACGTAATCACGATCGAGGATCATATCAAAATCCATGGGGTCCTTTAAAACCATAAAATCAACTAAGACTATTTTTCCACCCAAAGTAACGGGTACTTGAGGGAGGAATCCCAATGGTTCACTAGGTCTTTTATCGAAAGTCAACGGCCAATTAATAGCTGGAACAAGGTTAGGAAAACCTAAATCTCTCCAAGCATAAGGGGATAAGATACTAACAGAGGCTCCTTCTTCTACAATACATCGATGAACCGTATGGTTGCCGATATCAACCTTTATCTGAAAAGGTGTAGCAGAAGGAAGGCGAGGCCCAGTTAGACTATTACAATCAAAGGAAATGATACCCGAGCTTGGTAGGGGTTCACTTGGCATAGATGCGGTGCCCCCATTTTCAGAAACATCTGAATTGGTAATGCAGAAGACTTCAGGGATAGATGCATCAGTCTCTGAAGGACTGATGGAATCGGTTGAAGATTGCATCGATTCGATCACTTCACTCTCCGAAGAAAGAGTGGGGTTGACCAAATATTGCATTGGTTCAACCACTTCATCAACCAAAGGTTGATCTGGATGTTGGGAATCTATAGACAATTCAGGGGCAGAGGATCCTTCATACATGGACCACACTCTCCGCACCTCTAGAATGGAAAAGCACAGGTGACTAAGGTGATCTCCCTTACAAAGTTTACAAGGGAACTTTGGCTTGCGTCCTATAAGCTAAGAATCCTTTACAACAATAATACTCTCAGCATGACTAGCATTGGCTGATAGCTTGCCCCCAACATGACTTGCAGTGGCTGGTTTCTCAGAAGCAGAAGAATTTTGAACTACAAACCACACTCTTTGCACTTCTGGAAGTACAGGGCACAAATAGGTTAGGTGGTCTCCCTCGCAAAACTTACAAGGGAACTTAAGCTTTTGTTTATTAGGTTTTTCGACAGTGTCAACTTTCTCAACATGACTTGCAATGGCTGATTTAGTGTCTCCAGTATGACTCACAGTAACTGGTGACTTGTCATTAATATGACCAACAGTGATCAATGACGTTTCCTCAACATGAGCAACAGTGGTTGAAGACATGCTTTCAGTATGATTTACAGTGACTGAAATTTTGCTCCCAGCATGACCTCCAGAGGCTGGGTAGGTACCCCCAGCATGACTTCTAGAGGTTGGGTTGGTTCCCTTAGCATGACCTCCAGAGGCTGGTTGCATAGGTTCAATATGATTTATAGTGACTGAAAGTTTCCCCCCAACATGACCTCCATAGTTTGGGTGGGTGCCCCCAGCATGAATTCCATAGGCTGGGTGGCGAGGTTCAGTATGATTTCTAGTGACTGAATGAGTTCTCCCAACATGACCACCATAGGTTGGGTAGGTGCCCCCTTGCTTTGGAATCTTCTTCCAATTCTTCCTCCGTCTATTCTTCTTAGACTGCTGGTTACTAGTATTACTACTTTCACCACATGAGGTAGAAGGAGGAGGAGAAGATGTTACTGGCGAAGCAGGCATAGGGTTCTGATGCTCTTGATGTGAGGTGCTTACTTGAGAAGCATCAGGAGCATGCAAGGTATTCAGAGTGGAAAAAAACCAAACCAGTAGCCCTATAGTGAATCTCGAAAGATTCAAAGTAGCCATTAAGGGAGTACCAATGTTCCCAATGAATGGAAAAGCACAAGGTACCCCTTGAACAGGGGTCCCTTGATTGGTTCCCACTGGGATGCTATCCATGGTTTCCGACTCAACGGGCCATAAATATCTAAGGCCAAAATACAAGCGGCATAAAGAACACACCACTAAAAAGGGTCCTAGGTAATCAAACTAGGAAAACAATGGAAAATACTCTCGAAAGCAAGTATGGGATGATTAAGGCCCATAACAGACTAACAGAGTATCGACGGTCAGCTACGTGGCATCCTCCGGAGGTCCACTGGGTGCAAGCGTTTGAATCACCAAATCGCCCTCCCGAGATTACTGCCAAAGGGTTACCTTCCACGTCTGTCCGAGGTGAAGTGGAAATAACCTCCCACTCTACCTATGTAGTGTTAAGATTTAATATGCTAAGACAAAAAATATCAGCATTGCATTTCATTTCACAATAATAGCATATACAGGATCACTGAAAGAACAACAAGCACAACATAAACAAAAGAGACACAGATTTATCCTGGGAAACCATCATGGGGTAGAAAACCCAGCAAAGCTTCCTCAATATAGATGATCAACAATACAGAGATGTATATCCCAAACATGATCTCCTTCTCCTCCATAGCAGATCTCTCTGTCTCACCTATCCGCCATTCACAAGTGAGTGAATAATGAGTGAGTGTGTTAAATGAGGAACACACCTCCTCTATTTATACACTACTCCGACTTGTCTTTTACATTAACTAGGTCAGCCCCATCTTTAACCACTGGGTTAAACACCCCATTACAACTGACTCCGGGCCAACCCCACTAGGGAAGTCTAATAACCCAAGTTACCACATTCCGACGGAGGAATAAACATATCTGGATATACAATAAGGTCTTCATGGAGGAATGAAACATCTCGGGAATAATAAAATACAAATATAATATTCTTAGAAGTTACAATATTTCAACACTCCCCCTTAACGAGAAGGATATTATAACAACATCTACAGGAGCAAGGAGTCATCAACTACATGATACATGATACATCTATAAATCATTGGAATCTTTCTTCATACATCATCAGTAACTCAAACAGTTACTGGAACATCTTCAATATTTTCAATACTGGATCTTCATCTTCTGCAGCACTTGAACAACTACAACAACATCATCAACATATGGATCATCTCGATCAACAACATCAACATCTGGATCCTCTCGATCAACAACATCAACATATGGATTCTCTTGATCAACAACAACAACATCTGGATCCTCTCGATCAACAACATCATCATAGCAGCATACTCTGCAATACACATGATCCAATTACAGGATGATCAATCCTACTCACTTTAGTACATAAGTCCAAGGATGATACAATCCTATCACGTGCATTTTGAACCAAATGTTCAGGGACGATGCAGTCCTATCACGTACATTTTGAACCAAACGTTCATGGATGATGTAGTCCTATCACGTACATTTTGAACCAAATGTTCAGGGATGATGCAGTCCTATCATGTACATTTTGAACCAAACATTCAGGGACGATGCAGTCATATCATGTACATTTTGAACCAAACATTCAGGGACGATGCAGTCCTATCACATACATTTTGAACCAAATGTTCAGGGACGATGCAGTCCTATCACATACATTTTGAACCAAACATTTAGGGATGATGCAGTCCTATCATGTACATTTTTGAACCAAACGTTCAGGGATGATGTAGTCCTATCACATACATTTTGAACCAAACGTTCAGGGATGATGCAATCCCGATCTACTTACAGGATGATCAATCCTTATCACTTTAAGACACCTCTCATGTCTAGGGATGGTGCAATCCCGATCTACTTATAGGATGATCAATCCTTATCACTTTAAGACACCTCAACATGTCTAGGGATGATTCAATCCCAACCACAGTGCTAGTCCTTTTTCATATTGGATGTGACCTAGATTAAATCTAGGACTTTACCACCTGTGAATGATCACCTTTTGTTGCACTGAGCAGTCCAAGAGAGAACATTACATCATTACAGGACCTGCAAATGATCACCTGCTGCTACACTGAGTAGTCTAAGAGCACACATTACATCACTCTAGTCAACCATAGAGACAATACTATTTCAACTGGGGTGTGACCTAGATCAGATCTAGGATTTACAACCACAGAGCCAGTATTATTTCAACTGGGGTGTGACCTAGATCAAATCTAGGATTTACAACCACAGAGCCAGTACTATTTCAACTGGGATGTGACCTAGATCAGATCTAGGATTTACAATCTGTGAATGATCACCTGCTAATCCAGGAGAGAACATTACATCATTACAGGTTTTGTGAATGATCACCTATTTCTATGCTGTGCAGTTCAGGAGCGCACATTACATCATTCACCAACATCTTTCTCGAAGAGAAGAGTCTACGGATCAATTTAGGGACCGAAGTCTAGGGATGATACAATCCCTCTCATCCACTAGGGACCACTTCTAGGAGACATATGTCTATGGATCAATTCAGGGACCGAGGTACAGGGATGATACAATCCCTCTCATCAATTTAGACCAAGTCTTAGGACCATTTATCAACCTTATCGTTGATATCGTCGACCTCATCGTTGGGACATGTAACCTCATCATCCATACATGTATCCTCATCATCGATACAAGTATCCACATCAATACATGTATCCTCATCATCGACCTTACCGTCAATATAGGTAATCTCATCATCGATACAGGTATCCACATCGATACTAGTATCCAAATATCATCATCGACCATATCACTCCCCCTTTCGAGGAGGGTCGTTCTGAACTACACCAAGCTTGTCTCAGAAATACTCAAACTTTACTCGAGACAGAGGTTTGGTCAATACAACATCAAATTCCTCATGAGTGCTCACATACTCGAGATTTATAACTCCTTTCGGCACCATATCCCGTATACAGAAATATCATATCTCTATGTGCTTTGACTTATCATGGAGCACTAGATTCTTATTCATCTTGATACAACTCTGGTTGTCAAACAAGATCACAGTGGGGTCCATCTCCAAGTCAAAAAGTCCTGATAACCGCTTCCAAAGCCATATTGCTTCACAACTAATAGAGCAAGCAACAATATATTCCACTTCAGCTGTGCTGAGAGCCACACTAGACTGCTTCCTACTAACCTATGAGATCACGGCGGATCCCAGACAATAACATCTTCCTGATGTGCTCTTCCTATCTGATATACTTCCTGCCCAATCAGCATCTGTGTAGCCATACAATATGAAGTCATGATCTCCAAGATAACATAGATCAAAGTCTATTGTACCCTTTGGGTACCTCATCTCATGCTTTACAACAATCAAGTGAACACGTCTAGATTCTACTAGATATTGACTCAAGGTGTTCACAGCAAAGCATATATCTGGGCTGGTATTCGTCAGATACATCAATGACCCAATAATATTTCTGTACAGAGTCACATACACTAACTCTGATGAGCCATCAACCAACAAATTCAAGTTGGAATCCATGGGAGTGGCCATGGCTTTGCATTCCAACATATCAAATACTTTCCCTAGTTGAGAAAGATTCCTTCTGGGCCTTGCCATACTTCCAGACCTAGGAAGTAACGCATCAATCTGAGATCTTTCATCTCAAATTTTGTAGCTAGCTTCTTCTTGCTTTCCATGATCTGTTTCTCATTCCCTGTCAGAAAGAGATCATCCACACTCTGCATTGAGTGATCTTTTGCATATCTATCTGCGCCATCTCCCTTCAGATGGGTCTACTGATATGAGCCTCAAGATCATTCGAACTCTGTGGTGAGTTCCTTCTTGCATCCATCTAAGAGAAGAATGTCATCTGTATATAGACACCATCTTCAACCTTGTAGCAAAGGTTTAAATCTGCATCACCCATGGTGATCATTAATCTCATCAAATTAGTATCGATCATGGGTACCTATTGAACCCATACAGAGCTTTCTTCAATTCGATTCATACTTCTTCTTCAATTACACCATTAAGAGATTGGTCTTATCTAGCCACTTGGAGCAAACATCTCATCATGATCCTCTTCCTCTTAAGAGAATCTTCTAGCCACGATCCTTCTATAGTATGCTTGATTTGTAAGTCTTCTTGTTGAACATCCATCACTCATTCTTTGGAACAGGTGTTCATCATCATAGCACATGATCTTTTCTACAAATCAAAGTTAATCATATGATTAGTAATACTTCATAATGATCAAATCATGTTGACATGATAACCTATAATGCATACAGATATGATTCACATAGTTATGCAACTACTAACACAACACTTTTCCATATCATGTATGCATATAGTGGCTATCTAGATGCCTTCCATCTCTACCAAAACATACTGTCAAGAGTGTGCACAGCTCTCAGCATGTCAGCAAAGAGGTTTCATTCTAGACAAGCAACAATGGAATGTTTGTCCAACTTACCCATCATATGCATATTAGTAGTATATTGTTCGATGCTATATGAATGCCAACATTATGCATGATATATACAAATACGCATGCAACTATTACGAGCAATATCATTAACTATTCATAGATTCAAATAACAACCCAAATACTTATCTTTTATGTTGTGTGGTTGCCTCCCACTTGATCTCTATATGTCTTTGAACTTCTATTCATTCTGTACCACTAAGCATGCTTAAGTGTGCACTAGTGTCATCCTCATGATCTCATACATAATCATACATTCATTAGTATAATCTCAATACTATTAAAACATTATGTATGGTCATGATCATTTCATACACAGGTATACTTACCTAAGATCCTAACACAAAGTAGGATTCTAACTTGATATAGGAAAACATATCAAACAATATCTTCTTTGTTCTCTTCAATGATTTAGAGACCTTGTGCTAGAACCTTCATAACTCATAATTTAACCATCAAATTATACATACCTCGTAAGTAGAGCTTCGATGTGATCCATGAGTCTTTTGTCTTCATGTCACCATGGTCATATGTTCTTGATCTAGAACTTGATTTGTACCTTTCATGTTAGCGGACAACATCATCCTCATACAATACCATAGTGCATTAGTACAATCATAGGTGTCATAACCTTAATCAATGAATGTCTTCTATCATTCACATGCATTCATATTTTTACTAGGGTAATAAGACAAGCCTAAAATTAATCAATATTGTACTAACCTCAATAATATGAAGACAAACATATCATAACCTTAATCATGGACAAATTAAAAAACATACCTGTATCTCCTCAAGTCATACATGTCGAGATTGCTTGTCGCATTCTTATGTAAGGCCTTAGCCTCTTCTCCCTCTGGGATTGAAAACTCTTCACTTATGTAAGTGTTCAACTCATTCTTTTTTAGGATTGACCTAATCCACTTAATTTGTTGAAAACTGGATCAGGAGATGGATTAGGGTTTGTTAGATAAACCCTAAAAGTTCAAATTTTGAAACGATAGAAAGATGCGCCTTGCTGAGTTGATCAAGATGGTATACTCAGAATTTGAAAACTGCAAAGTTTCACCCCTCAAAATTGCTTTTGAAACTTCGAGATTCACTTGGTAGGACCCTGAATTAGGGTTTGAGTTTCTCGGAGCTTCACCCAACCAAAAGGTTCGATCCAAAGCTCTAAAATTCGATTTGTCCAAGGAGCTTCCATCCATGGTCTTAGATTTCAGAAATTCCAATTTTTGCAGAAACCCTAATTTCCGGATTTATTAGAGAGGACCCCAAACTAGGGTTTGATTTTCCTAGAGCTTCACCCAACCAAAAATTTTGATCTTGGTCTCTAAACTTTGATTTTTCCAAGGATCTTCCATCCATGGTCTTAGATTTTAGAAATTCCAATTTTTGCAGAAACCCTAATTTTCAGATTTACTTGAGAGGACCCCAAACTAGGGTTTGATTTTCCCGGAGCTTCACCCAACCAAAAAGTTCGATCTTGGTCTCTAAACTTCAATTTTTATGAGGAGCATCCAGCCATGGACTAAGATTCAAAAAATTCTAATTTTCTCTAAACCCTAATTTTTAGGTCAAAAACTAAAAATGCTCAATATAGAATTCTGTCTCGACAGAAAGATGCGCCTTGCTAAGGAGAGTCGATATAGCCTCCTTCCTTTCAATATCTATGGAGAGAAACCCAAAAAAATGGAAGCCCTAGATTCCGCAACTACACTGTCTTCTTCTCAGGTTAGCTCTGATGCCATGTTGAGATTTAATATGCTAAGACAAAAAATATCAGCATTGCATTTCATTTCACAACAATAGCATATACAGGATCACTGAAAGAATAACAAGCACAACATAAACACAAGAGACACAGATTTATCCTGGGAAACCCTCATCGGGTAGAAAACCCAACAAAGCTTCCTCAATATAGATAATCAACAATACAGAGATGTATATCCCAAACATGAGCTCCTTCTCCTCCATAGAAGATCTCTCTCTCTCACCTATGCGCCATTCACAAGTGAGTGAATAATGAGTGAGTGTGTTAAATGAGGAACACACCTCCTCTATTTATACACTACTCCGACTTGTCTTTTACATTAACTAGGTCAGCCCCATCTTTAACCACTGGGTTAAACACCCCATTACAACTGACTCTGGGCCGACCCCACTAGGGAAGTCTAATAACCCAAGTTACCACATTCTGACAGAGGAATAAACATCTCCTGATATACAATAAGGTATTCACGGAGGAATGAAACATCTCCGGAATAATAAAGTACAAATATAATATTCTTAGAAGTTACGATATTTCAACATGTAGAGCCCTAGAGGTATGATACGAAGGCTACTGTCAATACGAGATAACCTGGGGGGACAATCGTCAGCCTATTCGAAATGCATGGGCAAGGTAGCAAAGCTTGAAGTCCGAAAGGACCCCCGTACGAGAGTCAACTCTGGTTTACGGTTGAGAGGAAAGTGAGGGGATATCCTCAACAATTCCAATCTCCCACGGCCTCATGCTTAACTCTGGTTTGAGTAGAGCATCCCAAGACTATTTGATAGAGATGGATTTACCTAAATGAAAGTCGTACTACGATTGTTGAGTAATGAAGCCAGTTTCGGATCGTTTAAGGTGATTTAAGTCCGAAACTCTAGCCTAAGCTAGTTGATGATGTGTATACCTAAAAAGAAAAATGTTGCTAATAAATTTTATTAATGGTTCTTTTTAAGGGCTACTTGTTACTCAAGGGTTGTAGTTTGATGTGTGGAATGGTTTGTTATAAAAGTAAAGTGCATGTAAAGTAATGCTTTCAAATTCACAAAAACGTTTTCTCTTTTCCGTTTATATTCTTTCAAAAATAAAAAACTAGGCAAACCTAAAATCAAACTTCTTTTTGTATTTTTCTTTTAAATATTTCAAAGCAAACTATGCTACCTCAAAATAATGCAAGACCTTACTACTAAGCTATTTGAAATTTTTTTTGTCTTTTCTGATAAATGTAAAAGAAAGCGAACTTGTACAAAAGCAAGCAAGATCTAAATGTGAAGTGTGTGTAAGACAAACATCTAAATGGTTCAAAACAAACAAATCAAAAGACTCGATGAAGACTTGACTTACCAAGTTTTTGCAAAAGAAAAACTTGAGGCTTGGAAACAAAGTGAAAAATAAGCAGGGAAAAGGGACACTCGTGATGGAAAGGCGGACCTAAACAGGTTTCTCCTAAGCATCAAAACCCTAAGAAAAAACTGAGCCAAGCAAAAAGTAAGCAAGCGAACCAAAAATGACTTTAAAAACACACAGACTCAATAGAAAGATAACTACAAAGATTTGACTTACTTGGACTGAAACTGATAAGCCAATCAGAAAGTGTCTAAATGAAGCAACCTTTCGAAAGCAATCATAAGGACTCAAACTTGAAGCCAAACCCTATTGGAAATGATAAGACAAAGTGAAAGCATTCTAAACGTTGCACCAGACAACAAACATTAAGAATGAAGGTCTGTATGACTGCAACAACAACTAGGATAACAGTATGCAGCTATGTCCAAAAGAGAATAGTGCATGAACTTCAAAAAGGGCTAGTAAGCAACGAAGACACTTAAATAAGTACTCAAGAAAGAAAACAAACTAAAAAAGACTCAAGAGAGGCCAACAAGACTCAAAAGAGACATGGAAGTCTCAGGGGTCAGTCAAGAAGGCAAAGCAATAGGATGGAAGTGAAACCAAACCACTGGAAATCAAGTCCTAACAAAAAACTGGACACTACAGGAAAATGCACTACTGTGCAGTGTAGAAACCAGTGCACACTAGGACATATGCGCTATTGTGTAGTGCATAAAGCAACGTTCATCAGGTGGTATGCGCTACTGTTAGTAAGGAAGACCAGCGCACATGTCACAAAAGGGAAGAAACATGCTTTGCAACAATGGACTGAGATGAGTTAGGCAGTAAGGAACATCTAACAAAGACCTATAAAGCTTCTCAGAGAATAAAAAACTGAAAAAAGGGATTGGAAGAAACCCTAAATTAGGTCTCCTAGAGCAGAATAACTACTGGTTACTCCCCAGTAGAGTCGCCAGACTGTTGTTCATGATTTCTACCTTATAGTGAGGAGATGGATACTACCAAATGGGTGGGGTTGACAAGTAAATACATTAATTGCATTACAGCTAGTTCTTACAAATGACATAGATCGGGATTTCAAAAGACATACCTTTAACCAAAGGCCGGTCCTAGCTTTCACTTGATCTCCCGCTTGATGAACCTACAACACAAATGATACCTTCCTCAGCATATCTTGACCATATATAAAGATGATGAAAACAGAAAGTAATTTAACATCAACTATAATAAAATATTAATCCAAATAGACATACAATCCAATAGACATCTGATTTGGGACAGGAAGGGTATTTCGACCTTTTTATTGTCAAATAAACATGAATCAGTACAATATACCTGACGTGTCGAGATGTTTCTGCAACTGAGTCCTAGGCTCCTGCTCTTCAAAATGAATTGGAACTTTCCTCCAGCATAACAACCCTTAATGCATACTTTCTAGGTCTTTCCCACTCACCCCTGTCATGGATCCTCCTTGTATTTATGGGACAAGGTAGGAAGTTTAGATCGAGAGGTAGTTGGATTGGGAAGTTGGGGAAGTTGCAGAACCAACTTCAACTAATCCCAATTCATCAAATTAATATATTTTTTATTTCATCTTAATATGTGTGCGAGTTTCTCAAGGCGTAGTGGCACACATGGCGCAACTTTTGCGTTGTGCAACAAGCACCTGCAACTTTCCAAGGTGTGCACTAGTTTCCCTTGAGGAAAGTAGGGCATACTAGAAGATGTGCGCTGGTTTACTAGCCAAGGAGTAGCGCACATGTCAAAAGATCAGGTAAATCAAGGAAAATCTCAACTGAAGAGGGTGAATCCAGTCCATACATCATCTAGGGCAATGTATCTCTTCAATCCATGTTGTCCTTTTGTGTGATCGACAGCATAATGTGATCACGGACGAAGAATGCAGATTTGACCTATAACAGCAAGTCCCTACCTTTAGTGCTTGTTTTTCAATGACTAAGGAAATAAGTCTACTAAAAATTGGTGCAAGTAGTACATGGTTACAAAAATTGGTGCAAGTAGTACATGGTTGCGAGGGATGTACCAAAAGACAACCCAAGCTAATGACCATAGGATCTTACAATGGACAATTATATTGTTTTATGGAGTACAAAAGAGTTTCATTATTAATCCCTTACTATAAGTCATATAAGTTATGACAAATGATAAGAAATTGAATTATCAAGTGTTGTTTTCTACCATTTTTATAATTTCTTTGGTTTCTAAAGAAACATTGTACTATAAATGCATCGAAATAGATTGACTTTGAAGCATACCATAGATCAATTGTTGAAAAGAACAATAAAGAAAAATTTGAGAACAAACTTTAAAAACATGTTATGTTGAAAAGAACAATAAAGAAAAATTTGAGAACGAACTTTAAAAACATGTTATGTTGAAAATAATAATAAAGAAAAAATTGAAAACAAAGTTAAAAAATTTGCTATATGTTGTTGGAATGTCATCTTTGTTGATGCAAGCCATCTAGAGGAACTAAGAAGTTATATGAGTTCATGTAGTCATATTTCAAAGATAAAATAATTATAGAAAAAAACTTAAAAATAATATTGTAAGATGAAAAATTATTTTAAAATCGCATTATATCATAAAAAATTAACTGTTCAACACATATCCATCTTTTTATATGTTCGAGGTCAGTACGCCAGCTGGATGTAGGAGATCAGAAGATGGGTCACATTCAGGACAGGACAGTCCAGAGGTTATTGAATCGCATTCAACTCCTATGCATTGGGAAGAGCTCCCGGGTAAGAAGGAATATTTGGATGGTTCCAGGCCTTATGCTAACCAGTTTGACCCAGTTCCTAACTCTCAGACTGAGGTTATCCCTAATCCTCCGCCTAAGCCTATCACTGCTGCACATATCCATCTTTTTATATGTAGACATACTTTGAAAATTTAAATAGATAAAAATAAATGAAAATTACAATATAGTTACTAGAAAAATTAATATTGTCTTTAAAAAATAAGAAAGACTTTGTTTTGTCGAAAGAAATTCACATGTTTTTATGGAAAGTTTGGTGGGTGGTTTTGTAAATGTGGTATAGATATAAATATTGTTTTGTTTTATGGAAATAAAAATTCATTGCTTGCATCCTTGAATACTCAATTTGATCATATCAATTTTACTATGGAAATCCATATCAATTTGATCATATCAATTTTACTATGGGAAACTCAGAATGTCACAAGGAAAGAAAATGGGATACTGAATAGTGAATAATGATTAGTGAGCCACCTTCTCAATTCGATGGATGTATAGAGTGCCTAGGTCTTTGGTCAGTTTTCAGTCATTATTGAGCCACCTGCTCTGTTCCACTTTAGTGGGAAACATGACCACAAAAATAGGGAAGTTGCCACCTACAACAGCTAGAACTGAATAAAGAAGTTGCCACTTGTCCATTTGCTCTCCACCCCAGGTCATTCCTCCTAGTGGGCCAGTGAATACTCTTTAACAGTCTCCTTTGGATATTTGTCTCCTCTTTTAATTATTAATAATAAAAATATTAGAGTATTTAATTATAGTCATCCTTGACCCCACTTGATTAATAATCATAAAAACTTTACAATAACTTATAACATAATGTTTTTCTCACAACATAAAATATTCAGGTTTTGGGTATGTGACAGTGGCCTACAATCCATAAGATTCAAAGGAACATTGTCGAAGTTGTGATGCCTGTCAGAGAATAGGAAAGCCATCGCGCAAAGATGAAATTCCATTAAGACCATAGTTGACACTGCAAGCATTTGAAAAATGGGCTATTGATTTCGTGGGACCTATTAAGTGTAATGTCCCCATTCAATTGTATAATAGACAATCCCCATCAATCCTACCAAGTTCCCTAGGTTGAATGGGTACATTGGGAATTGTAATAAGGGAGAAAAGGAATAATGTTTACACATTAGAATAGTCCAAGTATTTAATAAATAAGTTGAATAAATGAATCCAAGAGGAATTATAGGTGGCAAATGGTTTTGAGGACATTTGGAGGATGTGGGACCACCACTAGCTTGGTTTCTCACTGCCACATGGAAAATCTCACTTGGCATTTCGAATCCATGGGAAGGAAAACATTATTGGGTGAGTTGGTAAGGCATACACATGGAATCGAGCATCTTAGGTCGAAATGTGATGGAATAGTAACCTTCATGGAAGAGGAAGAGTCAAATTGGAGACTAGTGGACACTTGGGCTAGATTCCCTAGTCTTATGACAACAATGATGAAGCATCTATGACATCTATGACAAAATTCAGATATGAATTCTTACACCTAACCATTATGACATGTCATCCCCAAAAATAGGCTCAAGAAGGCGCTCATGGAGTTGGGGGAAGCTAAAGAGACTCCTACTCGAATTTGGGAGAAGATGGAGGGTTGGAAACTAGGAGACTAGTGGCAAATGTCGAATATTTTCTAAGTGGAAATATCTAGAAGATAATGAGAGGATTTCAACCCTTAGAAGGCTAATGTTTGTTATAAAATGTAGAAATCAAGTATGAGAATAGATTTTGATGATTTGAGAAAAATTGCATTTGTGAAGAGAGAGCTAGTGGATGACTAGTTTCTTACATTAGCCAATTTGGAGGGTGAAAGATTCCCATCCAAGTTGGTGTTTGGAGAGGCCACTCAAGTATTTCATGGTGCTTTAATGGAGTTTGTATTCGCAGGTAGTATCTACAGGAATTTTCATGGTTTGGTTTAGTGCAGCACTTCCTCTCCACCATTTCCAACTTTGAAGGCATATTCATGCTCCTTGAGGGAGGGCATTTTTGGTGAGCACTTGTACTCATTGGTTGAGCTTCATATAATATATTTCTGATTGTAATATATTAATATACCCTTTTCTTCATATTCAGAAAGTTTCAGGTCGAAATAACCACTGATTGTATGCAAAAATGTTGATTAATGAGCAAACAATGTCCATTTCCCCACTACATTGATGTATAGCATGATAATGCTGATGATTTCAAATGAATGGATGATTCTTTGATACATTTATGATTAAAATACTTCCATGGATTTATTTTACAAGTTTCATGTACTGTGCTTGATCATTTGAAGTATTTTTACTCAGATTAATTGCATTGGGAGAAGAAATAGTGTCATTTCCCCAAGGGTCGAATTTGTGATTTTTGCAGCTAACTGGGAGAGGTTTGGAACAGAGATAAAAATAAATTAATGATGCACATGAGACCTTAATAAAATACTTAATAAATACCCTACCAATGTTCATATATTCGATGTTAAATTTTCAGAATTTACTTCAATATGATCTAGGATCTTAACTGAGAGAACAACATGTACAACATATCTACAGCATATCAATCGTGGAGAGAATAATGCAAGCACACAAGAGACACGAAGATTTACTTGGGTAAAACCATAAAGGTGAAAAACCCCAATAACGTCCTCAGAGATAGATAGAGCAATGATACAACCAACCAAGAGAGATAGCCATAACCTAGCAGCAGATCCTCCTCCTCCATAAGTGCGCCACTCCTCCTTGAGTGCATGTGTGAGAAGTGAGTGAGTAAATAGAGTGCCTCCCGCACTCTATTTATACTTGACTTGAATTGCCTTTTTACCTAACTCATGTAGGCTCGAACTTTACCACATAACATAATGCTGAGTGGGCCGACCCCCAATAGGGTGGTCTAATAACCCTTTGACCCACATGACTTATACAGGGTCGACCCCAAATAAGGTGGTCTAATAACCCATCAAGTATAAGTTACAACACTTACAATATAAATGACAACACTCCCTTATAGAGGAATAATACCATCTCTATAGGAATACAATATACATATATGTGAAATACATTCCGAAGTTACATATACATCAACACTCCCTCTTAACTAGGAAGGTATTTCTCAGCACAGTTCTTCTAGCACAAGTCATCTTCTCTGGATCATCGTCACTGGATAATCATCATCGAGTCATCATCATCGTCACTGCTGCTTCTATCTCAATCAATCTCTGAATCTACTCATCATAGGAAGTTCTACAGAGCCAGTCCTTTTTCATACTGGATGTAGGCCCACCACCTGCAGGTCTTCATCATCACTGGCCATACTGTGGAATCCTCAGGACTAATTACGTGCGTCACAAAACCTCGAAAGAGCATCCTAGGCTGTTACGAGCACACGACTCTACCTATAGGATCTCCCAGGGCACAAATTACATGTGACCTCACCATAAAACCTTGAAAGAGAATCCTAGGACTGATTACGAGCACAAGGCTCAACCTATCGAATCTCCCAGGGCACAAATTACATGTGGTCACCACAAAACCTCGAAAGAGCATCCCAGGACTGATTATGAGCACACAGCTCAACCTATCGGATCTCCCAGGGCATAAATTACATGTGGTCATGGAAAAACCTCGAAAGAGCATTTCAAGATGTTATGGGTACACAAATCCGACCTGAAATCTCCCAGGGCACAAATTACATGCCATAGGACAAAACCTCGAAAGAGCATCTACCAGATATCCCAGGGCACAAATTACATGCCATAGGAAAAACCTCGAAAGACTATCTGCATATCTCCCAGGGCACAAATTATATGTCCTTCCAAGCAAAACCTCGAAAGAGCATTTGCCAGATGTCCCAGGGCACAAATTACATGCCATAGGCAAAACCTCAAAAGACCATCTACAAATCTCCTAGGGCACAAATTACATGCTTATCTGCACAACCTGATCCACGGCCACAGAGTATCAACCTCATACTCACCATACATCATCCTGATGTATCCACACTGCAACGTCCTGCTGCATGTCATCTGGAGCAACATCCTGAAGCTCGTCATCTATGATCATCCTGATCATCACTGCAACATCCTGCTGCATGTCATCATACCTGATCCACCTGATCATCAATGCATCTACCTGATGCATACCAAGTATCTACCTGATACATATCATCATACATGATCCTCCTGATCATCAATGTATCCACCTGATACAAATACAAGTACATGATACATATCACCATACATGATCCACCTGATCATACAATGTACACATCTGATACATATACAGATACATGGTCCAAGCATCCAACATGATGCATATACAAAATACATACACATGATCCAACTGATCACATCCAGCATCTACATGATGCGTACATACATACATAAAAATGATCCAACTGATCATATCCAGCATCCAACATGATGCGTACATACATACATAACAATGATTCAACTGATCATATCCAGCATCCAACATGATGCGTACATACATACATAAAAATGATCCAACTGATCATATCCAAGCAGAAACCAGAACATCATCCTGATGTTCATCATCCAGCGCTTACATCCATAGCCATGTGAAGGATCCCCCTTCCAACATGCTTGGAATGGCTTCAGCAAATGTGTCCATCACTTCTTCCTCGAAGTATCCTCAATCTGAAGCAGGCCAAGCCTCTCTCTGAAGTACTCGAACTTCACCCTGGCTAGTGGCTTCGTCAACACATCTGCAATCTGCTCGTCCGTCGCAACATACAGGAGCTTCACAGCTCCTCTCTGCACCATATCCCTGATATAGTGATATTTGATCTCTATGTGTTTCGACCTATCATGAAACACTGGGTTCTTGGACAGCTTCACACAACTTTGGTTATCATAGAAGATACCAGTAGCATCCAACGGGAGATCAAATAACTCAAACAGTAGCTTCCGTAGCCATACTGCCTCACAATTAGCTGAACAGGCTGCAACATACTCTGCCTCAGCTATACTCAGTGCTACGCAGGACTGCTTCCTGCTAAACCAAGAGATCACATCTGATCCCATACTGAAGCAACACCCAGATGTGCTCTTCCTATCTGCAACACTGCAAGCCCAATCTGAATCAACATAACCCTGCAGGTTAAACTTTTGATTCGCTTCATACTTGAGCCCAAAATCCACTGTACCCTTCAAGTACCTCAGAACATGCTTTACATCAACTAGGTGAACACTCCTCGGATCCGTCAGAAATTGGCTCAATGTGTTCACAGCAAAGCAAATATCCGGTCTCGTGTTCGTCAGGTACATCAAGGACCCAATCATCTGACAATACATAGAGACATCAACTGGCTCAGATGAAGCATCACATAGAAGCTTCAGATTCGATGCCATAGGTGTGGCCATGGCCTTGCAATCCATCATCTCAAATCTCTTCAGGATATCATCTGTGTACTTCCCTTGAACAAGGAAGATTCCATCTACACTTTGCCACACCTCCATGCCAAAAACAAATAGTGCATCATCCCCAAATTCTTCATCTCGAACTCGGTAGTAAGCTTCCGCTGCGTGTCGGCAATCAATCTATCTTCACCTGTAACAAACAGGTTATCCGCATACAAAAGTAGTATCACTGGATTGCGTTCCTCAACCTTGTAGGAAAGGTTGGAACCCGCTTTACTCTTGGTAAAGACCAAACTGGATAGAAGGCTATCTATCCTACCATACCAAGTTCTGCACACACATATATGAATACACCATGTTGTCTTGAAATCCATCTGGTGTATCTTCTATTTCATCACTTTTATATTTCTCAATGATGCCATCTGCAACATGCTTGATCTGATAGTTCCATTTGGAAGTCACAACAGACTTCCCTTCAGCTCTTGGGACTGCATCCCAAACATCGTTCTTCATGATCGACGGATCATGGCATTCCATTTCTTCATCCCAGATCCTGGGAACTTCAATATCTTCAATAGATATCTTTGTTGCTGGAACAAATGTTGTAGTCCTTTTGTAGGTGAAGATATACGGTCTTTCCTACAAAATAGGTTAAATTGCATGATTAGAAACATCTCATAATTTTCAGAACAAATTCTTACACATAAAGAAATATGTCATACAGTCATGCAATTATCTTAGCCAATGCTTCAATACAACATTTATCCATATTCCGTAACTTTCTAGATGCCTTCCAATCTCTACCAGAACATTGTTAAGAGTGTGCACAACTCCCAACATGTCAGCAAAGAGGTTTCATTCTAGATAAGTAGCAATGGAATGTTGTACAGTGCCATAGGCCACTTACCCATGCATATTAGGAGTATACTGTTCATCAATGCAATTATTCTAATATGCATAATACACAACCTAATTCTAGGAACATCAGTATATTCATTATTGAACAATATTATTTAAGAAATGACAATTCAAATACTTATCTTTGTTTGTTCATTGGTTGGACTCCCTCTGAGTCTTCGCTTCCTTGCAGGAGCTGCTGGAGTCCTAATTTGAAGTAGCTTCTTCTACACCTTTCTATTGTGGTATGTAGAGAGATGGTAAACTCCCATTGAATATCTGTATCCTTGCATAAACCACTGGAGTGTACTCCCTCTTGATCTTTGCTTCCTGGATTACCTGTTCTTGAATCTCATATTCATCCTTGCTCCCTATGCATGCTTATTAATATCATGAATGTGTTATCCTTGTGATCTCATATAAAATCATACATTCATTAGTATACTATTAAAACACAATAATCTCAAGCATGTATAGTCATGATCATTTCAAACAGAAAATAATAAGCATTAACATTCAAGGTTTATGTAGAATTCTTAAGGTTAGTCAAATCATAAGAAACATAACATGTCTAAACCTGTAATTACTCAAACCTATGACTCTTCAGGTTAGTTGAATCATCAATCAAGATAAGAGATATAAAATGCATAAAACCTGTGATTATTCAAACCTATACCATCATGATTCTTCTGGTTAGTCATATCATCAATTATGGTAAGAAACATAATATGCATACAATCATGATTATTCAAACCTATGACTTCATGAATAATCATTATCAACAACAGTATAAGATCCTAACACAAGCTAGGATTCTATCTTGATATAGGAAAAACATACCTGGATTAGCATGCTAGCTATTTATGTCTAACATACTCACATGATGTCTTCTTGTTTTTCTTCAATGACTTGTGCTAGTAACCTGTATATCTCATAGGTTAACTATTACAAAACCAAGTTATACATACCTTGTAAACGGATCTTCTATGAGATCCATGACAATGGATGAATCTTTGTCCTCATGTTATCATGATCATATGTTCTTGGACCAGAACATGATTTGTCTTTATTGGTGTACCTTTCATGTTAGTATACAACATAAACCTCATACAACACCATAATGCATTAGTACAATCATAAGTGTCAACACCCTAACCAGTGAATATCTTCTATCATGCATTCATAATTTTGTTAAGGTTATACGACAAATCTAAAATAAAAATTGTACTAACCGTAATAACATGAAGACAAACATACCATAAAATTAATCATGGACAAATATCGAAACATACCTCGATGAGTCATACCTGTCGAGATCGCTTGTAATCTTCTTATGTAAGGCCTTATCCTCATCTCCCTCTGAGACAGGAACTTCTTCACTTATGCAGGTGATCAATCCATCTTCTTCTAGGATTAACCCAATCCACTTGATTTGCAAGAACTGGACCTTGAGCTAGATATGGGTTTGTCAGAGAAACCCCAAAAATTCAAACTTTGAATTTCAAACTTCTGACAGGATAGAAATATGTGCCTTGATGAGCTGATCAAGTTGGTATATTCAGAATTTGAAAACTGCAAAGTTTCACTCCTCAATTTTGCTTTTGAAACTTCTGGATTCACTGGACGTGACCTTGAACTAGGGTTTGATGAAGCTCACTCTTCTTCCCAATCAAAATGTTTGATCCAAAGCTCTAAGCTTCTATTTTTCTGAGGAGCTTCCAGCCGTGGTCACAGATTTCAAAAATTCCCATTTTTACAGAAGCCCTAATTTTCTGCTTTTCTGATCAAAGTCCCGAACTAGGGTCTAATCAAGCCCGACCTTCTGCCCAACCAAAAATTCTAATATTGGTCTCTAATTTTCTATTTTGATGAGTAGCATCCAGCCGTGGTCTCCGATTACAAAAATTCCAACTTTCTCCAAAGCCCTAAATTCTGGAAGCCATGAATGAAGATACCAAAAAATAATTCTGTTTTGACAGAAATATGTACCTGATTGTTTCTGGTGTAACTCCAAAATTTTTGATACAAAGGGTCTGAAAATTTTTCCTGAGATAGCCTGACCTGTTATCTTTCCATCCTGACAGGTCTGACCTCAATTGGATTCTCTGAGAGAGATATATGCCAAATGTCGCAACGTGACCTGTTTTGGGATAAAACAGGAGAGCGAACTTGTACGGCATGCCACATGTCACTTTTTTAACTTCGGCCTCTGAAAAATTTTCCTGAGATAGCTCAGCCTGTTACCTTTCCATCCTGATAGGTATGACCTCAATTGGACTCTCTGAGAGAGAGTTATTCCAAATGTCGCAACATGACCTGTTTATGGGATAATACAGGAGAGCGAACTTGTACGGAGTGCCATGTGTCACTGGTTCAACTTCGGCCTCTAAAAAAGGTTTCTGAGATAGTACAGTCTGTGTACTACCTGTCACTTTTCACGAAATTTCATTTGGATCTTCCTAGCCCAAGTTATGACCTTTTTCCCAAGGTCACCTGATTTTGACTCAGATCTGGAAGAGGTAGAAACCCTATATTGTACAGATCATAAATCACAAAGTACAACGTATTAGAGGTTTTCCTTTGGACACAAGGTACCTGGAGATCTTATCTTCGGCCTGTCACAATTTCAGATCCGAAAAATTCACCAAAATGGATTTATAGCGAAAGTGCTACGATGACTAGTGTTTTCTATATCAAGCCCTAGCATCGTAAGTGCAACAAGTGTCATACATGCCATATCATGCCTTCTTTCAGGCTAGCTCTGATACCATGTTAAATTTTCAGAATTTACTTCAATATGATCTAGGATCTTAACTGAGAGAACAACATGTACATCATATCTACAGCATATCAATCGTGGAGAGAATAATGCAAGCACACAAGAGACACAAAGATTTACTTGGGGAAAACCATAAAGGTGAAAAACCCCAATAACTTCCTCAGAGATAGATAGAGCAATGATACAACCAACCAAGAGAGATAGCCATAACCTAGCAGTAGATCCTCCTCCTCCATAAGTGCGCCACTCCTCCTTGAGTGCATGTGTGATAAGTGAGTGAGTAAATAGAGTGCCTCCCGCACTCTATTTATACTTGACTTGACTTGCCTTTTTACCTAACTCATGTAGGCTCGAACTTTACCACATAACATAATGCTGAGTGGGCCGACCCCCAATAGGGTGGTCTAATAACCCTTTGACCCACATGGCCGACCCCCAATATGGTGGTCTAATAACCCTTTGACCCACATGACTTATACAGGGCCGACCCCAAATAAGGTGGTCTAATAACCCATCAAGTATAAGTTACGACACTTACAATATAAATGACAACACTTCCTTATAGAGGAATAATACCATCTCTATAGGAATACAATATACATATATGTGAAATACATTCCGAAGTTACATATACATCAACATTCGAAGGAGTTTGGAAGCATTTGGGAGGCCATTTGCATTGTTTACCCAGGGAGGATTTGATGCATAAATTGCTAGTTAAAATGCCATACATTGACTAGAATACAAATCAAATTTTCAGATGTATTTTGAGGGTTATAAATAATTTTTGAACTTAATATTCAAGTATAAATATCATTCATACACCCTTATAGAATATTTGGGAGCATTTGGGTTAATTTGGAGGCCAAAACAGTAAAACTAGTCAAAGTTCGAATTGGGGAAAATTTTGAAAATTGGGCATTTTCATAAATTTTTTAAAAATGGACATTACAAGTGGTATCAGAGAATGGTCTTTCCATCTTATGGTATTAACAATAATCCAAACAAATAAACCACCACCCTTTGAATCAATAGTTGAAGAAGTTTTGGTTGAAGAAGAGATAGTAGCAGAAAAATAGTTTTTTTCTAAAACAATGGGTAGAGAGGAGGAGGAAAAATTAAGACAGAAGGAGGAATTTATTGAAGCCTTAAAACCATGTTTTGATGGAATTACCATGAGTATTCTAGAGATGAGTAGACAAATGATGAAAAGTTTCGAATTGTTGGGTAGCCAACTTTCAAGCAAAGGGATGATAGGAGATAACAGTGGTTTACATTCAGGGGAAAATATACTAGGGAGTGAGCATATTGTTTCAAGCACGGGACCACATAATAGACCTGATGAATTCCAAAGCACACAAAGGCATACTGCACCTAATTTTTTCACACCCAAAGAAGAGCCCAATATTGAGGTGGATTATAAGAAACTAGCAAATGATTGGAATGATTTGAATGAAGAGTGTAAAAGAGGTGTACCATTCAGTGACTAAATTGATGCTATACAAAAAATGAAAAGGAGGGAAGACAATAGGAGTCCATTCCAAAACAAAGAATTAAATAGTGCTATTGGAAAAATGTCACTTCCTACTTTTGATGGTTCTTCTCAAAATTCTGCTAACACTTGGGTGCAAAAATTGGATGTATATTTTCAGCTGAATCCTATGTTGGAAGAGGATGCATTAAAAATGGCCATTTTGCGTTTGAAAGGATATGCCAATGAATGGTGGTTTCAAGGGCTGAAAACCTTGAGTCATTGTTAGAACATTATTACACCTATGTACATTAATCATTTATTAATTGATGGTTAATTAGTGCCCAAGTGATTAATTATTACATCCCTAAGTTGGTTAGCTACTAAATGGTCAATTATCATGAACTAGTTAGCAAATGTGAACAAGTGCTGAGTCAAACTGGTTGTTTGGTGCGCTCCCCAGGGCATTTAATGCATTCAGCATGCCTAGAGCGCCCTCCCCAGGTTAATTAATGCATTCAGCATGCTTCTCTTCTACCTAGGGCGCACTTGCTCAGATTGTGGACAATCTTGCCAACTTTGTCCAATTTTTGGCCAATTTTAGCTACCAAACCTCTAACCAACCAGTTTCTTCACATGTGTGAGGTCACATGGGCCTGCCCAGTCATTCCCAGCATTCACACAGCAGATTCGAACCAGTTTGGGATGGTTTGGGATATTTTGGTCAACCTAGGGGGGTTTGAGCTATTTCTAAGCTAGATCAATGTGAACACTCCAGATGGATTCGAATTCTTCCAGATTTGTATATATGGGTGTTCTTAACCTATTTTGAGGTTGGAAAGTTAATAATATTGACATTATTCACCCATTTCATGTGTATTGTTCTTCATTCATTTACAGATTTATTCTATTCTTGCAAATGTTGTGCAATCTTTCACTAGTGAGGAATCCATAGTAGCTAGGTTCTGCTGTGATTGAGATTTTACATGGTATCAGAGCTCTTGGAGCTACCATTCGAACCAGCAAGACTGTTGTAGTGGATTGCCAGAAGCAGTGGAGAAACCACATAATTCTTGAGGCCATTGCCTTGAGCTTACTGGAGAAATCTAGTGGCTCCTCTCAGGTGTGATGCTCTCCCGAATGCACCCACTATCCAAACAGGGTTCGAATCTGTTAGTGTAGATCCCTCCTGAGTGATTTGAGAGTTGTTTGCAGGTATTGAAGATCAACATTGTCAGCAAGTGCGAATTGCAGCAGAGAAGAATGGAGCCATCTCACCCAAACGTGCTCACTCCCTTCAACTATTTCGATTGGAAGGTAGAAATGGTGATTTTGCTGAGATCTAAGGGTCTCTACAGAATTACGATGGGCACTGAGGTTGAGCCAAACTCAGCTGTGGAGAAATCCAAGTTTTTTAACAGAATGGATGAGGCATTTGGCCTCCTTTGTCTCAGCATTTCGAGAGACCTCCTGTTTCATGTAGAAAGTCTAGCAACTCCAAATGAAGTGTGGCTCAAGCTTGAGACCCTGTTTGGAAAGACTGATGAGATGAGAGGCCACCAGCTCGAAAATGAGCTTGTCTCACTGAGCCCATGGAATTTCGATTCCATCCAGGACTTCTTCACCAAGTTCAAGAACTTGGTCTTGCAGATCAGACAATGTGGCATAGAGAAGAAAGAAGAACAGTTGGTGTTGTCCATTCTCTCCAAATTGGGTTCTGAATACTCAGTTTTTGTGTCTTCCTTCAACTCCACAAGGCTCACAGTTAGAGGTTGGAAGATGCCATCTTTGGCTGATTTCATGGAGATGCTAACTCAAGAGCAAGACAAGCTGGTCTTGATGGGCTCCATCAAGCAAAAAGATCAAGTTCTTGCAGCTGGAGATTCGAAATGTGGAAGAGGCAAGCAAAAACCCAGGGGGTCGAAACCTCAAGAGAAGAAGAGGAAGGATGAGAGGCCCAAATCCTCTGAGGGGGTTTCGAATCCTGTCAAGAACAAGGGAAAGAAGGCTGAGAAGACAAAATGCAGCTACTGTCAAAGAGGTTTTCATCCAGAGAGCTCATGCATGAAGAAAACCATAGACACCATGACCCATCTCCTACAGAAAAATAATATTCCTCTTCCTGAAAGTTCCAAGAAGAAGGAGTGCGTTTCTGAAGACAAGGAGAGCTGCCATGCTTTGGTGGCTAGTTCATCTCATTCACCCTTGTTCATCATTGATTCAGGTGCCTCAAGGCACATGGCTTCCTCAAGAGATTCGTTTTCTGAACTTGCTCCCTACAGTGGCCTCTCCATTCGAATGGGAGATGACTCAGAAATCCCTGCTCATGGCATTGGGAAAATCTCTATGGAGAATGGCTTCTTCTCCAATGTGCTGTATGTGCCAAATCTTGCAGCAAAATTGCTCTCTGTATATCAAATGACACATACTGGAGCAGCAAAGAAGGTGGTCTTCACTCAGGATGATGTGGAGATATCAGAAGTTTCCACCGGGAAAATTGTTGCAATGGGTGTTGCAGACCATGACATGAAGATGTACAAGTTCTCCCACTTTCTCGAGTTCTCTTCACCAAGTGTACTTTTGTCACATGGGAATGAGACCAGCAAGCTATGGCATCAAAGGTATGGTCACCTAAACTACAGATATCTTCAAGTTTTAAGCAAAGAAAAGATGGTAGAAGGGCTGCCACAAATCAGTTTTTCAAGTGGAACATGCAAGGGTTGCATGATTGGGAAGCATCCTGAAAAGAAGTATGACAAAGGGAAGGCAAGGAGGGCTGATCAACCACTTGGGATAGTGCATTGTGATCTGATAGGGCCACTCCCCACACCCTCCTATGGCTGCAGCAAATATGTGCTCACCTTCATCAATGACTACTCAAGGTACTGCTGGTTATTTTTTCTTAAGCAAAAATCTGAAGTCTTTGAATGTTTCAAAATTTTTAAGAGCATGGTTGAGAACTTCAGTGGGAAGGCCATGAAGGTTTTGAGGACTGATAATGGCAGAGAGTATGTCAATAACAATTTGCAGCAGCTTTGTCAAGAGCATGGCATTCAGATGCAACACTCAGTGCCCTACACACCACAGCAAAATGGTGTTGCAGAGCGCAAAAATAGAGCACTGAAAGAGATGGCAACTTGCATGTTGCAAGCAAGGGATTTGTCTCCCAAATTGTGGGATGAAGCTATGAATTGTGCAGCATATGTTCAGAACAGAGCACCACACAAAGAATTGCAAGGAATCACTCCATTTGAAGCATGGATGGGCCACAAGCCCAATGTCTCACATTTCAGAATTTTTGGCTCAAGGGCTTGGGCCAGAATTCCACTGGAGAAGAGAAAGGCCTTGCAGCCCCAAAGCAAGGAGTCAATCATGGTTTGGTATGTAGAGGATTCCAAGGGCTACAACCTCTTTGATCCATCCACTCACAAAACTTTCATCGAAAGAAGTGTCAAATTCGAAGAAGAAGAATTCTTGCAAGCTAGTGAACAAGGTGATGGGGAATGCTCATTTCCTCGTCTTGATGATGAAGTAAGTAGTGATTCTTTCTCTGATATTTCTGATTCTGATATTGCTGAAGATGATGTTGATATGGATTCTGAACATATCCCTCCCTCAAGGCCCAAGTGGGCAGAGAAAACAATTCAAAGTGCCGGAGAGCTTGTGGGAGATCCCCAAGATGCTAGGAAAACTAGATCTCAATTTCACAATTCCTTTGCATGTGATAATTCTGATCTGAGTGAGGCAAGTTATTTGATGATTGGATCTGATCCAATGTCATATTCAGAAGCATGTACAGACCCAAGGTGGCAATCATCCATGCAAGAAGAGATGAACTCACTCCATGAGAACAAAACTTGGGATTTGGTCCCTCTTCCTCCCAAGAGGAAACTAGTGCAATGCAAATGGATTTATAGAACCAACGTTGGATCTGATTGCTCTGATCTAAAGTATAAGGCCAGGTTGGTGGCTAAGGGTTACTCTTAGGTCCAAGGAGTGGACTATACAGAGACATTTGCACCGGTGGCAAAGATGGACTCCATAAGACTAGTTTTGGCCATTGGGGCTTCCAAGCGATGGGAGATTCATCACATGGATGTAAAAAGTTCCTTTCTTCATGGGGATCTGAATGAGGAGATATATATGCAGCAGCCTAAAGGTTTTATTTCTGATCATACACTTGTTTGCAGGTTGAACAAATCACTCTATGGGCTCAAGCAAGCTCCTAGAGCATGGTATGCAAAAATGGACAATTTTCTGCTATCTTTGGGGTTTGAGAGGTGTAAGTCTGATCCAAATGTATATATGCAGCATGTTAGTGATCTGATATTGATTATTGTACTGTATGTTGATGATCTTTTGATCACTGGTAGCTGCACCAAAGAACTTGACTCAGTTAAGAGAGCATTGCACAGTGCATTCTCCATGACCGATCTAGGATTGCTAAAACAATTTCTGGGTTTGGAGATAGATCAAACTGTGAATGGAATTTCTGTATGTCAGTCAAGGTATTCTTCAGATTTGCTGCAGAAATTTAAGATGACTGAATGTAAGTCTGCAAAATTTCCATTTCTTTCATGAGTTAAGCTTACAGAATGGGGTTCTTAACCACTAGTTGACAGTTCACTGTATAGACAACTAGTTGGGAGTTTGTTGTATCTTACACACTCTCGACCAGATTTGTCTTATGCTGTTGGGGCTGTTGCAAGGCACATGCAAGAGCCTCATGAGATCCATTGGAAGGCAGCCAAGAGGATCCTTCATTGTGTTCAGGGTACTAAGTCCTTTGGTATCCATTATGCTGCTGGTTCATCCCTTGAACTAGTAGGATTTACAGATTCTGATTGGGCCGGTGATTGTATCGATCGGAAGTCAACTTCCGGTTATGTCTTTATGCTTGCACATGGACCTATATGCTGGTCAAACAAGAAACAAAGCACTATTTCCTTATCTTCAGCTGAGGTTGAGTACAGGGGAGCAGTTAATGCAGCCACACAATGTGTTTGGTTGCAAGGTATTCTTGCAGAGTTTGGGATTGTCTTTGATTCACCCACTATTCTTTGGTGTGATAATCAAAGTACAATCAAGATTTCTACCGATCCAGTACAGAGACAGAGGACCAAGCACATAGAGATACACATGCATTACATTCGGGGTTTGGTGCATGACCGGACCATAGCATTGCAGTATTGCCCATCCAGTGAGCAAACTGCTGATATCTTCACCAAGTGTTTTACCGAGAAGACCTTCACTCACCTTAGATCCTTGCTTGGGGTGAGTGATGCATGGTGATGATTGGTGTATTTTGATATATGCCACATGTCCATTTTAGAGGGGAGGTTTTATTTCCCATGTGGTTTTCCTCCTTACCTTGGTTACATGGACAAATAAATTTTATGATGTAAAAGGTGACTTGAGCCTAGTTGCCAAGGCCTTAATTTTTTATATTTCACTAAGTCTAGATTAAGGGGGGGTGTTAGAACATTATTACACCTATGTACATTAATCATTTATTAATTGATGGTTAATTAGTGCCCAAGTGATTAATTATTACATCCCTAAGTTGGTTAGCTACTAAATGGTCAATTATCATGAACTAGTTAGCAAATGTGAACAAGTGCTGAGCAAACTGGCTATTTGGTGCGCTCCCCAGGGCATTTAATGCATTCAGCATGCCTAGAGCGCCCTCCCCAGGTTAATTAATGCATTTAGCATGCTTCTCTTCTACCTAGGGCGCACTTGCTCAGATTGTGGACAATCTTGCCAACTTTGTCCAATTTTTGGCCAATTTTAGCTACCAAACCTCTAACCAACCAGTTTCTTCACATGTGTGAGGTCACATGGGCCTGCCCAGTCATTCCCAGCATTCACACAGCAGATTCGAACCAGTTTGGGATGGTTTGGGATATTTTGGTCAACCTAGGGGGGTTTGAGCTATTTCTAAGCTAGATCAGTGTGAACACTCTAGATGGATTCGAATTCTTCCAGATTTGTATATATGGGTGTTCTTAACCTATTTTGAGGTTGGACAGTTAATAATATTGACATTATTCACCCATTTCATGTGTATTGTTCTTCATTCATTTACAGATTTATGCTATTCTTGCAAATGTTGTGCAATCTTTCACTAGTGAGGAATCCATAGTAGCTAGGTTCTGCTGTGATTGAGATTTTACAGTCGTAACCAGTTTAAAACATATGGAGAATTTGTTAACATGCTAGTAGAGAGATTTGAACAAAAAAATCCAGAATTGCCTTTAAAAGAACTAGCTCAATTAAAGAAAACTGGGACCCCTACTGAATATATGTTGGACATTCAAAACCTATCAGTTAAGGTGGCTGATGTCTCTATGGGAAGATTAGTATTGTTTTTCACTGAAGGTTTGGTAAAATCCCACAAGGCAACTACATTAAAAGATGCAATGAGCTTGACTAGGGATCTCCAAAATGTGCTTCCTAGAACAAGATTTCCTCCCAAGCCTAGCTACAAATTTGAAAAGAAACCTTGGAAAAGGGATGGATAAGATAAGAAACCTTTGCAAATAGATTCATTTGAAAGGAATAAAAAATAAGGACTAAATAGGGATAAACTTCGAAAAAAGAAACTGTGCTTCACATGCTTCCAACCATGGACACCGGGGCACAAATGTACTAAAGGAAAGGCTCAATACATATAAGTATTTTCTGATAATGAGGGGTATGATGGGGGAATGGATGAAGATGGACAGATTTCAGACCAATAAGAGGCATATGAGACAAGAGTAGAAGAGGAAAGACAAGAAGAAAATCATCCTTCACCGGACAAAGCAAGAATGGTAGTAATTTCAACAGTACCTCGCTATCATACTATCCGATGCAAGGGTGTGGTACAAGGACAAAGTGTGAAAATCCTCACAAAAGATCTAAGAGATGATGTATAACTCACAAGAGTAATTATGATTAAGCAGGAAAATAGAAGAAGAGTGAACAATACAGTATAATGAGCAACAGAATAATATGGTACAGTAGAACTCAGATAGAAGCAATAATACTTCACACACACTAATTAATTAATCACAATATGGACAAATAAATAGTACAATGGTAGAGAGGATTTGAATGCCTAAGGTGGAAATTCGAATTAGCCTCTCAGAGTGATCATAAGATCAATAGAGTGTCATCAAAGCACAACTAGGTGTCCTCATGATCATCGGAGCACAACTGGAAGTCTTCATCATCATCAGTGGAGTCATCAATTCTCAAGTAATTGTCAACCATCAGTCAAACTAACTCTGGTAGGTGTAACTGAGTGTAACCAAGTGTAACTGAATACAACTGGATTGGTAGGTGAAGAAGGGCGAGCTTCTCCCTAAAATCAAGGAAGAAGGGCGCATTAAGCAACTGGAGGGATAAAACTAAATAGTGAGAAGCTCCTGGGGGATGGCTAAGTGAGGGCTAGGTGTTGGACTGATGACTAGGATGCATGCAAATCCTAGAATGCATGCAAACCCTAAAAGTGCATGCATGACTAAAAATGTAAATGATCAAAATACTAGTGGGACTAGGATGGAGCATAGGAATATCCTAACACCCCCCCTTAATCCATCCTAGGCCTTGGTAACTAAGACCAAAGGTCACCCAATACAATGACTAATAACAATCAATAAACCAAGGAAGTGGGAAAATTTCATGGGAAACATACCCCCTCCTCAAAAAACAGACTGTAAGGCACACACAAAAATTAAATGCTCCAAACTCAAGCAGGTGTGATGCTTGGTCATATGTCTGGAGATATCTTCTTCTTGGGAAGAAGTGGATCATGCTCAAAAAGCATGTGCTTGTACTTGCTCTTCAGATCGAATGTGATGAGAACAAATCCAACAGTATGAGAATGATCCTTGAACCTGTGATTCGAATCAGCTGAGGTAGTATCAAATATGTGAAAGTGTATATAGTCTTTTGTCTTCTCCTTCGAACCACCATGGGTGAGATTATGCCAAAAATAACTATTACATGTTTGCATGAAATCAAAATCAGATTTAAGACTTAAAAAACAATTTCTTGAGATCTCCTTTGAACCAGCAGGGGTGAGATCAAAACTATCATATGCATGAGAAATTATCCTAAGCAGTAATTGCTTAGAATACAAATTAGATCCAAGACTTGAATCATGGTTTCTTGAGATATCCTTTGAACCATGAGAGGTGAGATCAAAACCACTAATTGCATGAGAAATTATCCCAAGCGAATGGCAATGGCCATAATCTTCAATAACCTTCTAAAGCATGAATTAATGATCATATAGTAGTATAAAAGAGATGATTGCTTGAGAGGAGCGAATGCATTACCTCCAATAGCTGATTTTACCTCCAAAATAATCATGTGATCATGATGTAAACCAACAAACTCTGGTGCAAGAGAGGATTTAGGACATTCTACAATATCTAGAGTGTGAGCTGGCATAGAAAGAGAAGAAAGTTTGAGCATGAGTGGAGAATCTGCAAGTTCTTTGTCAACAACTTTAATATGAGATGATACTGGTTCATGATCTGAGAGACCATAAAGAGGAGCGAATGCATCACTTTGCTTTCTTTCGAATGGATTTGGACCAATCCCTTCATTCTTTTTGCCAAAATTTTCATCTAGGTGAGCCCATAACTCTTTTGGAGTCCATAACTCTCTTGGAGTTTCAACACCATTACGGTATTGGAAAAAGAATCTCAGGTATTCAGGAATAGAAAGCATAATTGCTCCAAAGTGCATGTCACCTTTATTCAACCAGTCAATCTTCAATTCAGAGGATTTGAACTCTCTTTCAAAATAACACTCAAAGAGGTCATGGCTCTTCAAATATGCTATCATTCTTGGTTTCCATTCATCATAGTTGAATGGAGAAAGAGGAGTACTTTCTTCTAAATTCATTGAATTTGTAGAAGACCTGCAAAAACAATATAGAATAACTGCAACTTCTACTGCTGCAAAAATGCAGAAACTGCTGCACTTGAAATATTGGTAATAACATGCAAAAAACTCTCAAGAATGGAGATAAACAATACTCTCAACATGCTCTGATACCATGTGAAAATCCTCACAGCAGATCTAAGAGATGATTTATAACTCACAAGAGTAATTATGATTAAGTAGGAAAATAGAAGAAGAGTGAACAATATAGTATAATGAGCAACATAATAATATGGTACAATAGAACTCAAATAGAAGCAATAATACTTCACACACACTAATTAATTAATCACAATATGGAAAAATAAATAGTACAATGGTAGAGAGGATTCAAATGCCTAAGGTGGAAATTCGAATTAGCCTCTCAGAGTGATCATAAGATCAATAGAGTGTCATCGGAGCACAACTAGAAGTCTTCATCATCATCAATGGAGTCATCAATGCTCAAGTAACTGTCAACCATCAGTCAAACTAACTCTGGTAGGTGTAACTGAGTGTAAACTGAAGACAACTGGAGTGGTAGGTGAAGAAGGGCGAGTTGCTCCCTAAAATCAAGGAAGAAGGGCGCATTAAGCAACTAGAGGGCTAAAACTAAATAGTGAGAAGCTCCTGGGGGCTGGCTAATTGAGGGCTAGGTGCTAGACTGATGACTGGGATGCATGCAAAATGCATGCAAACCCTAAAAGTGCATGCATGACTGAAAATGTAAATGATCAAAATACTGGTGGGACTAGGATGGAGTATAGGAATATCTTAACTCAGTTAAGGTGGCTGATGTCTCTATGGGAAGATTAGTATTGTTGTTCAATAAAGGTTTGGTAAAATCCCACAAGCCAACTACATTAAAAGATGCAATGAGTTTGACTATGGATCTCCAAAATGTGCTTCCTAGAACAATATTTCCTCCCAAGCCTAGCTACAAATTTGAAAAGAAACCTTGGAAAAGGGATGGATATGATAAGAAACCTTGGCAAAGAGAGTCATTTGAAAGGAATAAAAAAGAAATACTAAACAGGGATGAACTTCGAAAAAAGAAACTGTGCTTCACATGCTTCCAACCATGGACACCGAGGCACAAATGTACTAAAGGAAAGGCTCAATACATATAAGTATTTTCTGATAATGAGGGGTATGATGGGGGAATGGATGAATATGGACATATTTCAGATCAAGAAGAGGAATATGAGACAGCAGTAGAAGAGGAAAGACAAGAAGAAAATCAGCCTTCACCGGACAAAGCAAGAATGGTAGTACTTTCAGCAGTACCTCGCTATCATACTATCCAATGCAAGGGTGTGGTACAAGGACAAAGAACTTCAACTTTGGTAGATAGAGCAGCCACCCATAACTTCATTGATGCAGATATGGTGGAGAAAAGAAAGATACCTATTGAACCATTTGATGGCTTCACGGTTGTCATTCCCGGTCACAACACAATGGAATGCAAAACATGGTTTCCAAAGCTACAACTCACCGTAGGTAACTATACTTTTGTTGATAGTTTTTATGTGGTTTATAATGCTGATACTAATGTGGTTTTGGGAGTGCAATGTCTGTATTCAATTGGAGAGCATACAGTAAATTATCAAATTCCTGAAATGAAATTCCAAGATTCAAAAGGAGTACAAAGAGTTGTGAGAGGGCATCACACTTATCCAAATCAAGTAGTGACTTGCAATAGTATGAGATATATATTGAGGCATGGGGACATAGAATGGGCTGTTGAATGTCATATTACATCTGCCAAGCCAAATATAAATGTTTTTGAACACCCAAAGTAGATAGAGAGACTTTTGCAAAAATATGAAAAAGTTTTTAGAGACTTTCCACATGATAGAACACTGGATATGGGGGTTGAGCATAGCATTATTTTGGAGGAGGGTACTTCACCCATTCAGATACCACCTTATAGACATCTTAAAAAGTTCATATATGAGATTGAAAAATCTATCCAAGAACTCCTAGAGTTGGGACTCATTAGACCAAGCTCTAACCGTTATGCTTCTTTAGTAGTGCTAGTAAAGAAAAAGATGGAACATTGAGAATGTGCATAGACTTTAGAACTTTGAACAAAAATACTATCAAGAAAAACTATCCTATTCCTAGGATTGATGAGCTCATGGATGAGATACATGGGACCAAATACTTCTCCAAAATTGACCTTAGATCAGGGTATCATCGAATTCGATTGAAAGATGAAGATGTGCAAAAGACTGCTTTTCGATGTCATTATGGTCACTTTGAATTTCTTGTCATGCCTTTTGGGTTAACTAATGCTCCAACCACATTTCAGGCATGCATGAATATGATCTTTTTCAAGCAACTAAGAAGGTTTGTTTTGGTTTTCTTTGATGACATTCTCATTTACAGTAAAACACGGGAAGATCAGTTGCAACAGTTAGAGATTGTGTTGAAGGTTTTGCAAGAAGATTCCTTATTTTCTAAGTTGTCAAAGTGTGAATTTGGGATGAAAGAATTATTGTTTCTTGGGCACATTATTGGGAAGGAAGGAGTGAAGGTACACATGGAAAAAATCAGGGCTATCTTAGAATGGCCATCACCAAAAAACATCACCGAATTGAGGGGTTTTATTGGCATATGCACATACTACATAAAAGTTGTGAAGGGATTCTCCAAGTTGACTTCTCCACTCACTGATTTGACTAAGAAGGATGCTTTCAAGTGGTATGAAGAGGCTGAAAAGGCCTTCCAAAAAATGAAAGAGGTAATGAGTATTTGTCCCATACTTGCACTTCCTGATTTTACGAAACCTTTTGTTGTGGAATGTGATGCTTCAGGTGGAGGAATAGGGGTTGTCCTAAAGAAAGGCCAACACCCCATAGCCTTTGAGAGAAGAAAGTTGTAGCCTCATGCAAAAATTTATTCCATCTATGATAAAGAAATGCTAGCCATTATGCATGCATTGGCCAAATTTAGAAAATACTTGGTGGGCAGCAAGTTTGTGGTGAAAACTGACCACAATAGTCTAAGACACTTTCTCACCCAAAAAGATCTAAATGAAAGGAAACAAAAGTGGGAAAGCAAAATCCAAGCTTATGATTTTGATATTGAATATGTCAAGGGAAAGAATAATATAGTAGCAGATGATTTGTCAAGAAGACCTTCTTTTTCTCTCATGGACATTGCCAAGGATTGGAAAACCATGCTACTAGTTGAATATGCTAAAGAGAAATTTACTTGTGATGTGTTGGATGGAATCAAAGGGGATGATAACTACAGGATTTTGAATGGGCTGATATATTATAAGGGAAGAATTTATTTAGTTCATAACTCAAAGCTCAAGTACCGAATTTTGCAAGAAGCACATGATTCTCCACTAGCTGGCCATCCGAGGATCTTCAAAACTTATAGATAGTTGAGGCAAAGGTTTTTTTGGAAAGGGTTGAAGGAAGATGTTTAGAAATATGTGAATGAATGTAAAGTATGTCAACAAAACAAATCAGAACTCACATGTCCAGCTGGGCTATTACAACCATTTCCCATTCCGAAGCAAAAATGGGACAGTATCTCCATGGATTTCATCACCGGTTTGCCTAAATATTTGGGTAAGGATTGCATCTATGTGGTAGTGTATAGGTTGACAAAATTTGCTCATTTCTTTGCTGTTACATCATCTTTTAGTGCTGCACAAGTGGCTGATATTTTTTTCAAAGAAATCTTCAGATTGCATGGGCTCCCCAAGAGCATTGTTAGTGATAGATATAGTAGATTCATGGGTGCCTTTTGTTAAGATTTAATATGATAAGACATAAAATATCAGCATTACATTTCATTTCACAACAATAGCATATATAGGATCTCTGAAAGAACAACAAGCACAGCATAAACACAAGAGACACAGATTTAACCTGGGAAACCCTCATGGGGTAGAAAACCCAACAAAGCTTCCTCAATATAGATGACCAGCAAATACAAAGATTGAAACCTTAGACATGATCTCCTCCTCCTCCATGAAAGACCTCTCCCTCACCTATGCACTATTCACAAGTGAGTGTGTGTGTTAAATGAGGAACACACCTCCTCTATTTATACACATCTCCGACTTGTCTTTTATATTAACTAGGTCGGCCCCAACTTAACCACTGGGTTAAACACCCCATTACAATTGACTAGGCCAACCCCTCTAGGGTGGTCTAATAACCCTTTGACCCACATAACACATACAGGGCCGACCCCCACTAGGGAAGTCTGATAACCCAAGTTACCACATTCCGACGGAGGAATAAGCATCTCCAAAATAATAAAGTACAAATATAATATTCTTAGAAGTTACAATATTTCAACACTCCCCCTTAACGAGAAGGATATTATAACAACATCTGCAGGAGCAAGGAGTCATCAACATCATACATGATACATCTATAAATCATTGGAAGCTTTCTCAACATCATCAGTAACTTGAGCAGTTACTGGAACATCTTCAATAAAGGAACATCAACATCTTCAGTACAGAGTCTTCATCTTCTGCAGCACTTGAATAGCTACAACAACATCAACATCAACATCTGGATCCTCATGGTCATCAGTATCATCATCACACAATCATCAACATCTGGATCATCTTGATCTACAACATCTAGATCATCTCGATCTACAACATCTGGATCATCTCAATCTACAGCATCTGGATCATCTCGATCTACAGCATCTGGATCATCTCGATCTACAACATCTAGATCATCATAGTAGCATACTATGCAATACACATGATCCAATTATAGGATGATCAATCCCACTCTCTTTAGGACATAGGTTCATGGATGATACAATCCAGATCAAGTTTCAGGATGATCAATCCTTATCACTTTAAGACAAGTCTCATGTCTAGGGATGATGCAATCCAGATCAACTTCTAGGAGGATCATTCCTTATCACTTTAATACAAATCTCATGTCTATGGATGATGCAATCCAGATCAACTTCCAGGAGGATCATTCCTTATCACTTTAAGACAAGTCTCATGTCTATGGACGATGCAATCCAGATCAATTTCCAGGAGAATCATTCCTTATCACTTTAAGACAAGTCTCATGTCTGTGGATGATGCAATCCATATCAACTTCCAGGAGGATCATTCCTTATCACTTTAAGACAAGTCTCATGTCTATGGACGAAGCAATCTAGATCAACTTCCAGGAGGATCATTCCTTTTCACTTTAAGACAAGTCTCATGTCTATGGACGATGCAATCCAGATCAAATATATTTTGAACCAAAGGTTCAGGGATGATGTAGTCCTATAATCAATTCTCGAAGACACCTGTCTATGGATCAATTCAAGGGACCTAAGTCTGAGGATGATGCAATCCCCACCTATCCACTAAGGACTTCATTCTCGAATACATCTATCTATGGATCAATTCAAGGGACCTAAGTCCGGGGATGATGCAATCCCCATTTGTCCACTCAGTACTTCATTCTCGAAGAAATCTATCTACGGATCAATTCAAGGGACCTAAGTCCGGGGATGATGCAATCCCCACCTGCCCACTAAGGACTTCATTCTCGAAGACATCTGTCTATGGATCAATTCAAGGGACCTAAGTCCGGGGATGATGCAATCCCCACCTGTCCACTAACGACTTCATTCTCAAATACATCTATTTGTCTACGGATCAATTCAAGGGACCTAAGTCCGGGGATGATGCAATCCCCACCTGTCCACTAAGGACTTCATTCATCGAACTCCCTATCGGCATAAGTATCCACATCATCGAATTTACTGTCGATGAAGGCAATCTCATCATCAGTGACTACTTCACTCCCCCTTTCAAGGAGGGTCCTTCTGAACTACACCAAGCTTGTCTCAGAAATACTCAAACTTTACTCGAGACAGAGGTTTGGTCAATACATCAACAACTTGTTCATCAGTGCTCACATACTTGAGCTTGATAGCTCCTTTCTACACCATATCCCGTATATAGAAATGTCAGATCTCTATGTGCTTTGACTTATCATGGAACACTCGATTCTCTGTCATCTTGATAGAACTCTGCTTGTCACACAGGATCACAGTGGGTTCCATCTCTAAGTCAAATCGTCCTGGTAACAGTTTTTGAAGCCATACCGCTTCACAACTAGCAAAGCAATCGGCTATATATATTCCGCTTCAGCTGTACTGAGAGCCACACTAGACCTCTTTCTGCTAAACCACGAGATCATGGCAGATCCAAGACAATAACATCCACCTGATGTACTCTTCTTGTCTGAGACACTTCCTGCCCAATCAACATCTGAGTAGCCATGTAATCTGAAGTCATGATCTCCAAGATAATATAGACCAAAAACTATCGTACCCTTTAGATATCTCATCACATGCTTTGCAGCTAATAAGTGAACTCTTCTAGGTTCCACTAGATACTGACTCAATGTATTTACAGCAAAGCATATGTCTGGTCTAGTATTTGTCAAATACATCAATTACCCAATAATCTGTCTATATAGAGTCACATCCACTAACTCTGATGAGTTATCAGCTAACAACTTCAAGTCAGACCTCATGAGAGTGGCCATGGTTGTACATTCCAACATATCAAATCTTCTCAATATTTTCACAGCATACTTTCCCAGGTTGAGAAAGATTCCTTCTGGGTCTTTCCATACTTCTAGACCTAGTAATGCATCAATCTGAGATCTTTCATCTCAAATTCTGTAGCCATATTCTTCTTTCTTTTCATGATCTGTTTCTCATTCCCTATTAGAAAGAGATCATCCTCATACAATAATAGTATGACAGGTTCATCATCCATAACCTTAAGGTAAAGGTTAGGATTAACTTTACTTCTGGTAAAGCCCAAGCTTGTCAAGAAACTATCAATTCTCCCTCTGTGACTGAACATCATTCACACTCTGCATTGAGTGATCTTCTGCATATATATCATGCCATCTCTCGTCAGATGGGTCTACTGATATGAGCCTCAATATCATTTGAACTCTGTGGTGAGTTCCTTCTTGCATCCATGCCATCTGTATATAGAAACCATCTTCAACCTTGTAGAAAAGGTTGATATCCACATCACCCATGGTGATCATTAAGATCATCAAATGACTATCGATCCTGGGTACACGTACAAATCTTTCATCAATTGAATCCTGGGATTTTTCTCGGTTCGCACTTCTTCTTCAATCACACCATTGAGAGAATAGTATTTATCTAGCTACTTGGAGCAAACATCTCATCATGATCCTCTTCCTCTTTCTAAGAGAATCTTCTAGCCACGAGCTTGCTATAGTATGTTTGATTTGTAAGTCTTCTTGTTGAACATCCATCACTTGTTCATTGTTCATCATTCTTCATGATCTTTCCTACAAATCAAAATTAAGTACATGATTAGTAATACTTCATAATCATCAAATCATGTTGACATGATAACCTATTATGCATACAAATATGATTTTCATAGTTATGCAACAATCTTGACCAATACTTTGGTACAACACTTTTCCATATCCTGTATGCATACAATGGCTATCTAGATGCCTTCCATCTCTACCAGAACATACTATCGAGAGCGTGCACAGCTCTCAGCATGTCAGCAAAGAGGTTTCATTCTAGACAATCAACGATGGAATGTTTGTCCAACTTATCAACCATATGCATATTAGTAGTATACTGTTCAATGCTATATGAGTGTTTACACTCAGCATGATATATTCTAGAAATACAAATGTGCATACAACCATTACAAGCAATATCATTTACTATTTCAGAGATTCAAATAACAACTTAAATACTTATTTTTTTATGTTTGTGTGGTTTCCTCCCACTTGATCTTCCATATGAATTTTGAACTTCTATTCATTCTGTACCACTGTGCACGCTCAAGTGTGCACTAATGTCATCCTCATGATCTCATACACAAACATACATTCATTAGTATAATCTCAATATTATCAAAACATTATAATTCTAAATAATCTTGAATATGTATGGTCATGATCATTCAATACATGTGTATCTAAGATCCTAGCACAAACTAGGATTCTAACATAGGAAGACATACCTGGATTAGATACATGCTTATTTATTTCTAGCATACCCAAACAATATCTTTAATCTCTTCAATGATTTAGAGACCTTGTGATAGTAACCTACATACCTTATAAGTTAAGCATAATAGAAATAAATCATACATACCTCGTAAGTATAGCTTCTAAAGACTATGGATAAGTCTTTGTCTTTATGTCATCATGATCATAGAACTTGATTTGTCTTTCTTGATGTACCTGTCTTTTGTTAGCAGACAACATCATCCTTATACAACACCACAGGTGCCTTAGTACAATCATATAACCTTGATCAAAGAATGTCTTCTATCATTCACATGTATTCATACTTTAATTAGGGTGATAAGACAATTCTAAGATTTAATCAAGATTGTACTAACCTCAATAATATGAAGACAAGCATTTAATCATGAACAAATTTCAACACATACATGTATCTCCTCAAGTCATAACCGTCAGGGAATCCTTGTAGTCTTCTTATGTAAGGCCTTAGCCTCATCTCCCCTGAAATTGGATCTGGAGCTCGATTAGGGTTTGTCAGAGAAACCCTAAAAAATTCAAATTTTGACTTTGACACTTCTTGAATGGATGGAAAGATGTGCCTTGCTAAGTTGATCAAGCTAGCATACTTCAAGTTTGAAATCTCCAAAATTTGACCCCTCAAAATTTCCTTTGAAAATTCTAGATCTTTTGGATAGGATCCTGAACTAGGGTTTGATGGAGCCCACCCTTCTTCCCAATCAAAAGATTCAATCCATAGCTCTAAACTTTTAATTTTCTAAGGAGCTTCCAGCCGTGGTCACAGACTTCAAAAATTCCAACTTTTGCAGAATCCCTAATTTTCACCTTTCCGATCAAAATCCCGAACTAGGGTTTGATCAAGCCCACTCTCCTGACCAACCAAAAAATTTGATATTGGTCTCTAAATTTTGATTTTTATGAGTATTCAGCCGTGGACTCTGATTACAAAAGTTTCAACTTTCTCCAAAACCCTAAATTCTGGAAGCCATGAATGAAGGTGCTATATAATAATTTAGTTTTGACAAAAATATGTACCTGATTGTTTCTGGTGTAATTCCTAACTTTTTGATCCACAAAGTCTGAAATTTTTTTTTGTGGTATCCTGACCTATCATATTTCCAACCCCATAGGTCTGACCTCAAATGGATTCTCTGAGAGAGAGTTATGCCAAGTGTCGCAACATGACCTGTTTATGGGATAAAACAAGAGAGTGAACTTGTACGGTGTGCCATGTGTCACTAGTTCATTTTCGGCCTCTAAAAACGTTACCTGAGATAGTAAAGTCCATTCACTACCTGTCACATTTTACAAAATTGCATTTGGATCTTCCTAGCCCAAGTTATGACCTTTTTTCCTAGGTCACCTGATTATGACTGAGATCTGGAAGAGGCCGAAACCCTAACTTGTACTGATCATAAATCACAAAGTACAACGAATTGGAGGATTTCTTTTGGACAAAAGGTACATGGGAATGTTATCTACGACCTGTAAAGGTTTTAGATCCTGAATCTTCTCCAAAATTTATTTATATAGAAAGTGCCATGATGACAGGTTTTTGCTATATAAAACCCTAACCTTCAAATTGTCTCAAGTGAAGCAAGTGTCGTAAGTGCCATACATTTCCTTCCTTTAGGTTAGCTCCGATACCAGGTTAAGATTTAATATGCTAAGACAGAAAATATCAGCATTACATTTAATTTCATAACAATAGCATATACAGGATCACTGAAAGAACAACAAGCACAGCATAAACACAAGAGACACAGATTTATCCTGGGAAACCCTCATGGGATAGAAAACCCAGCAAAGCTTCCTCAATATAGATGACCATCAAATACAAAGATGAAAACCCTAGACATGAGCTCCTCCTCCTCCATAACAGACCTCTCCCTCACCTATGCGCTATTCACAAGTGAGTGTGTGTGTTAAATGAGGAACACACCTCCTCTATTTATACACATCTCCGACTTGTCTTTTATATTAACTAGGTCGGCCCCAACTTAACCACTGGGTTAAACACCTCATTACAATTGACTGGTACGAACCCTCTAGGGTGTTCTAATAACCCTTTGACCCACATAACACATATAGGTCCGACCCCCACTAGGGAAGTCTAATAACCCAAGTTACCACATTCCGACGGAGGAATAAACATCTTCGTATATAAAATAAGGTCTTCACGGAGGAATGAGACATCTCCAGAATAATAAAGTACAAATAAAATATTCTTAGAAGTTACAATATTTCAACACCTTTTGGAAAGAAAGTTTTAGATTGGTGGGCACTCATTTGAATCCAAGTACTAGATATCATCCACAAACTGATGGAAAAACAGAGAGGGTGAATCAGTGGTTGGAAGGGTACCAAAGAAACTATGTGGGAGAGTAGCAAAAAGCATGGGAAAAATGGCTACACTTGGGTAAGTTTTTCTACAACACCACTTATCATATGTCAATAGGGATGTATCCTTTCAAAGCATTATATGGTTATAATTCACTTACATTTGCTGAAATCATATTTGGTGATAGTAGAGCCCCAAAGGCTAAAGACTGGGTGGAAGAGAGCCAAGACATTTTAAAGCTCTTGAAAGACAATTTGCAGGTTGCTCAAAATCAGAAAAACCAATATGTTGATAGACATAGGGAAGAAAGAACCTTTCAGGTCAATAATTTAGTATATTTAAGGTTGCAGCCATATAAGCAAACATCTCTCAAAAAGAATGGAGTAGAAAAATTAAAAACAAGGTACTATGGGCCATACAAGGTAGTGCGGAAGATCGAAGAAGTAGCATATGAACTAGAACTTCTGGAAGGGAGTAAAATCCATAATGTATTCCATGTTTCTTGTCTCAAGAAATACCTTGGTTAGAAAATCATCACTTCAGAAATACTTCCTCCCTTCTATGATGAAGGTTAGCCCACACTTGTTCCATAAAATATTTTGAAGACACGGGAAAGGAGGTTGAGGAGTAGAATTATCAAAGAATATTTAGTACACTGGAAGGACCTACCAAATGAAGATGTCACATGGGAAGAGGAGAAGATTTTGCAGCATCCTAATTTGCAATTGCTTGAGGACAAGCAATATTGGGTGGGGAGGATTGTAATGTCCCCATTCAAATAATTGTATAGCAGATAATCCCCATCAATCCTACCAAGTTCCCTAGGTTGAAAGGGTACATTGGGAATTGTAATAAGGGAGAAAAGGAATAATGTTTACACATTAGAATAGTCCAAGTATTTAATAAATAAGTTGAATAAATGAATCCAAGAGAAATTATAGGTGACAAATGGTTTTGAGGACATTTGGAGGATGTGGGACCCCCATTACCTTGGTTTCTCACTGCCACATGGGAAATCTCACTTGGCGTTTTGAATCCATGCGAAGGAAAACATTATTGGTGGATTTGGTAAGGCATACACATGTCATGGAGCATATTAGGTCGAAATGTGATGGAATAGTAACCTCCATGGAAGAGGAAGAGTCCAATTGGAGACTATTGGACACTTGGGTTAGATTCCCTAGTCTTATGACAACAATGATGAAGCATCTATAACATCTATGAAAAAATTCAGATATGAATTCCTAAACCTGACCATTATGAAATTTCATCCCCAAAAATAGACTCAAAAAGGCGCTCATGGAGTTGGGGGAAGCTAAACAGACTCCTACTCGAATTTGGGAGAAGATGGAGGGTTGGAAACTAGGAGACAAGTGGCAAATGTGGAATATTTACTAACTGGAAATATCTAGAATATAATGAGAGGATTTCGACCCTTAGAAGGCTAATGTTGGTTATAAAATGGATAAATCAAGTATGAGAATAGCTTTTGATGATTTGAGAAAAATTGCATTTGTGAAGAGAGAGCTAGTGGATGACTAGTTTCTTGCCTTAGCCAATTTCAAGGGTGAAAGATTTCCATCCAAGTTGGTATTTGGAGAGGCCACTCAGGTCTTTCATGCTACTTTAATGGAGTTTGTATTTTCAGGTAGCAGCTAGAGGAATGTTCATGGTTTGGTTTAGTGCAGCACTTCCTCTCCACCATTTCCACTTTTGAAGGCATATTCATGCTCCTTGAGGGAGGGCGTTGGTGAGCACTTGTACTCATTGGGAGATATTCATATAATATATTTCTGATTGTAATAGCTTCATATCCCCTGTTATTCATATTCAGAAAGTTTCAAGTCAAAATACGCATTGATTGTATGCAAAAATGTTGATTAATGAGCAAACAATGTCCATTTCCCCACTACATTGATGTATAGCATGACAATGCTGATGATTTCGAATGAATGGATGATTATCTGATACATTTATGATTAATATACTTCCATGGATGTATTTTACAAGTTTCATGTACTTTACTTGAGCATTTGAAGTATTTTTATTCTGATAAATAGGGATTATTGGAACAAGTGCCATTTTCCCAAGGGTCGAATTTGTGATTTTTGCAGCTGAATGGGAGAGGGTTGGAATAGAGATAAAAATCAATTAATGATGCACATGATACTTTCATAACATCCTTAATAAATCCCCTACCTCTATTCATATATTCGAAGGATTTTGGAAGCATTTGGGAGGCCATTTTCATTGTTTACCCAAGGGGGATTTGATGCATAAATTGCTAGTTAAAATACCATACATTGACCAGAATACAAATCAAATTTTCAGAAGTATTTTGAGGGATATAAATCATCCCTGAACTTAATATTCAAGTCTAAATATCATTCATACACCCTTACAGAATATTTGGGAGCATTTGGGTTAATTTGGAGGCCAAAATAGTAAAACTAGTCAAAGTTCGAATTGGGGAAAAATTGGAAAATTGGGCATTTTCATAAATTTTTGAAAAAGGGACATCACATTAACCCACCGGTAAAGAGTACTGGTGCGAGATATATTGTCACCGTGACTGATTATCTCACCAAATGGGCAGAAGCTAAACCAATGAAGGACTATAGCGCAGCTACTGTCATGCAATTCATCTTTGAGAATATCCTTACCAGATTTGGATGCCCCCAAATTCTAATGAGTTATCAAGGAACTCACTTCCTGAACCGAACCATTGAAGTGATGAAAGAAGAATTTTAGTTATATAATCAAAAGAGTACACCATACCATGATGAAGCCAATGGCACTGTTGAAGCCTTCAACAAGGTATTGGAAAATGTGCTGAGAAAGGTATGCAATGTAAATAGGGATTATTGGGATCTGTGCATACCAATAGTGTTATGGGAATACAGGACCACTTGCAATAAGTTGACAGGCCATACAACTTTCAGGTTGGCATATGGATAGGAAGTTGTGATGTCAATGGAGTACATAGTCCCAATTTTGATAATTGCAACATTCACAAGCATGGAAGATGAAGAAACGATAGAGAAAAGGATTCTACACTTGGTCAGACTGGAGGAAGATCGCTTCATTGCAGGATTTCACCAGCAAGTGCAGAAAGACAGAGAAAATGCATGGCATGATTGCCACATAAAGAACAATTATTTTCAGGTAGGAGACCTTGTCCTCCTGTATGATAGTAAATTCATGAAATTTCCTGGAAAATTTAAAATGCATTGACTAGGACCATATACTGTTATGCATGTTACTAACGAAGGAGCAGTTCACTTAGACACATTAGTAGGAGAAAATTACCAAGTCTGATAAATGGAAGCATACTAAAACCCTACCGGGATAGTCCTACTTCTTCGAACCTTTAGTGAAGTGAAGCCGCAAAAAAAAAAGTGGGAATAATCTGCTGCGAAGCACGCAAAAGAAGCCGAGCAACACAATTGACACATGGTTGATATATGAAGTGCACCACAGAATCTTGAAACACAATGCACATGAGAAGCATAATTGCGAAGTAAAGATGATGCAACGAAAGTGCGCAAAGGAGTCGCGCATAAACTTTTGCTGAGTCAAAAATGCACTTTGAGGGTGTTAACCGTTACAGTTACCATAAGGTAACTTAACCATTATCTACTTGTCGGTCGGTGAGTTAAGCCATTATCCAAGTGCCAGCACCGAAAAATATCGCAATTAAAAGAGCATCTTGTCCACTTGATCCTAATCAATAACGAAAACAACTAAGATCCGGATGACAGGCATAGCAATTAAGGCCTCATCTAACACTCACACAGCTTGGCAATGCTAGAAGATCTTAGCAATTAAGGAAACATTATCCGATCGGCTAATAATCAATGGAGGAAATGACTAAGATCTAAGCCGAGATCCGACCGGAGGACATGGCATTAAGTTCCCAAGCTTAGCCGTTTTCGACGCAATCAATGGAAAAGAGGACCACGATCCTTAGGATATTTTCCTAATGGTTATAACATTTACTGCTAGATTACCCATTTTAACATGCCGTTAGGGTAGGAAGGCCTATAAATTGACAAGTCGGGTTACATCTCAGTTTTTTACCACAGATTTTCAGTTTTTAGCAATTGTAGAAAGACTAAGTGCTTACCCGCTGAGAGCAGTAATGGATTGTTAGCATATGTCCAAAGAACGAATGCTAGAAGAAATATTGGGTACTTTCCATTGTTCTGGTTTGGAAGGAGTAATGAAGTCACCAGCAAATCCAGCTGTCCCAGAATAGGGTGGCTCATCCAGGACTTCACCACGGAATCCTACGCAGCAGCAGCAGCAGAAAGATAAGCAAAGGCAGCAACTCAAGACAAGCCGAAGGTTTCTGGTACTAAGAAGACCCCTGGACCACAAGTAAGCCCACCAATGCCAATCTGGCTCATTCCTGAATACAGTAACCCAAGGAAAAGTGACACACCAGAGTTGGTGCTTGAAAAGAATGTGCATTACAATATTCCTTTACCCCTGATATCAAACCATGTGCGGGTGAAGGAGAACTTACTTGGTAAGATACTCGACTATAAATTCGTAGATTATGATTTGTTGAATCATGAAAAGTTTCCGCAGTTCCAACCAGACAAGTATATGTATTAGAAATATGATCAAGTTACAAAGAAAACCATGGTTGTCCCAATGGAATGGGCTGATCCTCTATCCGGCTCTGGCCTGTTCAACTTGCTAAGGATCCCGTACTTTGAGTTGAGCAATGATATCAACGCTGTGGTGTGCAATCTGCTTTCATGTACACACCAGGGGTATATATGGATGGACCGTAAGGTTAACATCACTGTTGACCTTATAACCAGAATTATAGGGTTAAGAAAAAGGGGTGAAGGCCCTTCAATAGAATTTTTCGGGAAGAAAGAGGATAAGGAATTGGCCATGAGAGTAAAGGCCGAATTCGACCTAACAAAAGGAAACAGAGGTTTCATAGCCGAGTTTATTAATAACGAACCTTTGCGGCTCACAGTCCAGTTGATCGTGGGAATAATTCTAAGGCAGTCGAGGTCAAAAGAGGTTTCTGCTGCTGTAGCAGCCTTAGCTGTGAAGGCTAAGGACATATTTCAATATAACTGGGTGAACCATCTGCTCAATGAATTTTTAGGAGATGTCCAAGACACATAGGACAATGGATCACCGTTCCACTTTAGCTGGCTTCTGGTACTCATTGCTTTCGTGGGGTGGAAGAAACCATACATCAGAATGGTCTCCTAGTATTGTCGTGGGGTAAGATATGCAAAAATGTGGACCTCATCCCACCCAGATAAATAGCGGTGGAGCAACCAACAGTTGTTCACCTATTATGAGCAACTATGCGTAGTCATCAAGACAACTTCGTGCATCACTAAGGAGGTGACGACCCAATTTATTCCAAAGATGATTTTCAAGGCTGGCCTACACTCCATATACATATAGCCATGCATATCAACTATGCCAAATGAATGGTATGAGGAACAATATCAACTCAATGCGTAGAGGATCAACCTAATCCTAAATGATTGGCCATACGATTGGAAAATCGATGCACCAGCCATGCTTATCACCTCTTCTGAGGAAAGAGAGAAGGATGATCGAGAAAACAAAGCACCAGAGGTCACAATCACACAAAACCCAAAACCAGATCAAACAGTAGGAGAAAAAAGGAAAGAACTGGAAACACAAGTACCGGAGAAGCCACCGAAAAAGAATACCAAAGCTACATGAAAGTTGTTGGATAAGATGTTGCACGACGATGACTATGAGTGCATCACAATGAGTGTAACGACATATCTTGAAGACATACTTGCGCTGAAAGATGCTAAGGACTCGACATCACAAACATGCATGAATGAAAGCATCGCGAAGTTAAAGAGCATGGTTACTGGAATTGAAGAAGTCCAATGAGACTTGGTCAAAGAATCAGACCATGGTGCATGCTTAGCAACACGAAGTAAGCCACAGAGCAACCGTCCAGCCTATACTATGAGGACTCAGCTATTCAAACTTGAGCCGATGGAAATCATATACCTCACAGATGACATGGCTAATAGTGCGAGACGACTCGCACATCTGGATATTAATATGGGGTTAGTGCCCATGGAAGGATTGCATGATCTTCAGACACAAGTTTTCGAAGAACTCCACGAGAGAATTTTAGTCTCTCACAGCCAGTTCCTAAGACTGGAAGAAACTTTCAAATAGCTACAAGAAGAATGTATGATGAAGACAACGGAGCTTAGCTACGCAGAAGAAAAGCAACGCAAAATAAAGGAGGTAGTCTCGACAGTCTGTGCAAAGCTTCCCACATGTTCTGAAGATCAAGAGATTGAGACTGTCATCCTTAAGATTGGAACTGCAGTCGACAGTCTCAAAGAAGACACGAGGGAGATGGAAGAGGTCCATCAGAATAAAATTACAGAGCTGGAAAAGGCTCATAATACTGAAATGATAGAAATGGAAGAGACCCACAAGAATGGAATTGTTGAAATGAAAGTGGCATATCAAGAAAACATTGCTGAGGTAAAATCTCAACAACAATCAGGGACATCACAACATGAAGAAGCAACGGAGCAGAGGCACTGAAGGCCTCTACTGAAAGCATGTATGTAGAAATGGAAAGATGCCAAAGTCTGCTAGACTAAGTTTCTAACATATGGGATATGATGCAAGATGAACCATAAATCAAGGGGATTTAGAACGAAGTGCAGCGGAAGCAACAAGAGCTTGATAGTATTAATGCTGCCATGACGGATTTACTGGCGAGGAAGAAGATGCAGAAGTTCGCTGAAAGGAAGGAACTTCAGAAACAATTGGAGGCATTAAGAGAAAAGGAAGTTGAAGCTTCCTCAAGGTTGCAGCCATTACAAGAAGAAGCTCTAACACTTACATATGAAATAGAGCTAAGGTTTCAAGACCTTTGGGCGACAGAAGACATTATCAAAGGACAACTTTCAGAACCTATCTCGAAGGAAATGCTTAGAACAATCAAACAATGCGAGCAAGAAACAAATGAAATCATTGCGAAACTTAGCGCAACTGTTAAGGAATTCACTGCACGATCAAGAACATCAGTAGATGCGCATATGGAGGAACCTAGTCCAATTGATTCAGGGACAATCCACAAGTAAGTGTTAGGGGCCTGTTGGGCGCATGGGGGCTTCACTAGAAGGTAATATAATATCACGTTCATTCATATTGCGGTATTAAATAATCATGAAAACCTGAAAATTATATTGTTTATATATTAAGGGGAAAAGGTTTTTTTTTTATTTAATGTAACAATACAAAAATACTTTGGGGTCTTTTTTATATGGGCGGGATGACAAATATCCGCCAAATGGAGATGGTGGGACCACAGTCAGATGAGAAATCGGGTTGAGGCAAGGCTTGACCCCAGCTGGAGAAGTCAGCGTGACCCCAGTATGTAGGGAAATCATGTCTTGAGGCATGCTTGAGGCTAGGGGTTTCATGGTGAAGTGGGTTTCCAGTCGATCATAATCGAGAGATAGTGGTAATTGATTGCCAATTGTTACCAATAGCAGTCAGCTAGTTTTTACCAATATCCATGGGAGTCTCTAAGCCTCCAGGGCTTGTTATAGGCCCTCGATAGGCCTTGGGGGCTTGAATACCCAACCACTCATTCCTATTACAGGCCTTGGGAGGTTTAGGAAACCTCCTAGAGCTTGTTACATGCCCTGGGGGCTTGGATACCTATCCCACAACAGGCTTAGTTAGCGATTGGGGAACTGCAACATGCAATCTAAATGTTGTACTATGTGCATTGGCTCTAGTGACATACAAGAAGTGATCTCCTTTCTCTTCATTAGACCATTAGATGTTGCAAATCATAATGATATGTGGTCGATTAATTTCATTGTGGGTGAAGTAATGTGCATCCACAATATACATCGAAAGAAGTAAGGTGCATTGTAGAATGCATGTGGGGTCATAAGAGGGGTATCATATCAATATACTAGGTAGAAATATAAAGGGGTATAAAAAATGTTAATGAAAAATTTGATACATACAATATCTAGTTAAAATAGGGGTTTTTTTAAATTGAGAAGGCATATTGGGGGGGGGAGGTTAAAAAAACTGATTTTGGAAGGTATTTTCCAATATTTAGTGAAATTAGGGGTATTGTTTCATATGCCACGAACGAACGTGCTATGATAGCGGTTTATTGAGTGAATCCCCCGTGGTTGGGTGTGGCCCAAGTGATACATTTTTTAGCACTGCGAAGCCTAGGAAAGCGTAGTGCGAATGCGCAGCTGACATAAGCACAGTTGGAAGCATGAAGCTGGATCATCGCGTAGTTTTGCTGTTGTGCGGTGCCAGATCAACATCTAATTTTGCAGGAAAAGTACAAGATAGGTAAGGTCGAACAGCAACCTACTTTGGGTAAGTCACTCCATGGAATCCCAGGATCAGGGTAAGGAGCGACGTGGAGACAAAATAAAGCGACTTGCTAAGTACGGCAACAGAGTAGTTGGAATATCGTTAGAGAAAAACGGCGGATCAATGGCTCTAGACATAGTGGAACAGTGGAAAGGGACCTTCCAGCACGTGGTCAGGCTCACGCAGGAAGTTTTGCAGTCTATCAGAAGGGAATCCGAGTCGAGATTTGGTGCTAGATAATAGATGAAGATGAGTGGAGAAGCTGTTGACTACGACGGGATGGGTTGGCGGGGTAACCTCGTTATTTTGGGTACCTTAGGGTTTTGTCCCATATGCATTGTAACTGACGTGACCTACGGGCATGATCTATATAAAGGGAATTTTTGTAAGGGAAAGGGTTAGATTTTGATTGAGACTATATTTGAATATTGGTCTCTGTTGAAGGACTAAACATTGTAAAAAGGCTCTGCAGCTACGTGCGCAGAGACCTACTGAAGAGAGAAGAGAGTCTGCAGCTGAGTCCACAGACTGGAACTGTTGAACCCTTCCCATTTTATAATAAAAAAAATTTCTTGTGGACGTAGCTCCCATCCTGGGAGTGAACCACGTTAAATCCTTATGTTGTTTGATGATGTTTATGTGAATGTGTATTTGCTTCTGTTGAATGGTTAAGTTCCTGTTTATAAGTAAATGTATATTTTCTTTCACGTGTATTCTTCATACGGATGAATGATGAGAATAACATGTTAAGTATCAAGCATATATGTTGAATGTTAAAGATGCAAGTAATGTTGGAAATGATGAATGCATGAGCTCTTTGGGTAACACTAAGTCAATGAAGTCTGTATAAGTGTGATTCCCTCATGGCGAAGTACCAGAAGTGCACAGTTGCAATGTAACGTGTCGTATTGCATAAGTCTGTGAAAAGCATAATCTAATCTACTCTTTGAATGTGTAATCTGCACTAAGTAAAAGTCTATCAAAGATGTACAGTTTCTAAGAGGCAGCACAGTCTTTAGTTGCGCTGTCCTGTTGTCAAGTAGCCATTTTGAGCCATGTAGTCATTGGATGTGCTATTGTATAATTAATAGCCGCGAAGTAGGTGAACTTCGCATAGTCCCCCATTCCGTTGAAGCACGCATCACTCGGTTGTGGAAACTTGATTCCGCAACCTCCCCATAACTTCGCCTCAGGTGAGACCTCAGTCTGCTCGCAGACTGTTTCCAAAAGGGCCGGTGAAAAGGGGTTTTGTTGGTTCCCTAAATCGTGCAGAACCTGGGTCTATCTTGAAAAGGTAAAGAACAAGTATATGAGCCAACAACAAATAACAAATTAAAATGACATTTAATATGAAATAATTATCGCTCCTTCTATGATCGATTCTTTCTCAAATGACTATATAAAGTGTATATTCGATCTCTCATGGATAATTCTAACATGGTTTTTCTTAATCAATCAATTGATTTTAGAAAGGAGCGGTCTTTCCTTCTCCATCGATCATTCGCCTGAACATTTGCAAGTATACATCTAATATACAAACACTAATTGACAATTATAAGCATTGTATGAATTCTTATGTTAACTACACAATATTTATTGTTTTGCAGATAAAATATGTCTGGGTTGTTGAGCCTTATTCAATACCAGGAAATCTCATTCCTTGATTTCTTAGAATATCACAACAAGCATGGACGGTATGCTGAGATGGATGAACCAGATAATTTGTACCCGGATTTATATCTATTATTATCGGATGAGGAAGTAGTTCCAACTCAAGTTGGAATATTGACATATGTAAATCCCATTGCTTCTTTCTGTTTGGTAGACCTGTGATGAAATCCATGCTAATTACCTCCCAATTCCATTCTGGAATGGGTAAGGGTTGAAGTAACCTTGCTGGGTGTTAGTGTTCTACTTTATCTAGTTGACATTCTTGACACTTGGCAATAAATAGTTCTATGTCAGCTTTTAATTTTGTCCAGAACAAATGTTTCTTTACAGCTGATATCATTTTCTAGTATCCTGGGTGTCCGAAATAAGGTTTCTGGTGGACTTCGTCCAATATATCAGACTCGATATTTCCACTTTCGGGGACATAAATTCTATCTTTAGACCAAAGCAGTCCTGCCTCATCTACTTTATAATCTTTATGTTGTATAAACAATCTATTTTCTTGTATTTTCTGAAGAATTTCAATATATAAACGACCATTTTTACTTGTTGTCCTGATTTTGTCATGCAAATCAGAACCTATTTAGCTGATCGTTACCTCATATATTAGGTGAATTTTGAGACTTAAGGCATCTACAATTTTATTCTCTTTTCCTTTGATGTGCTTTATTTCAAAATTGTACTTGCTAAGGAAGGCCATCCACCTAGTCTTCCTAGCATTTAAGTCCAGCTGATCAAGAAGGTATTTCAAACTCATGTTGTCAGTTTTGAGGATGAATTTCTTTCCCATGAGGTAGTGCCTCCACATTTTCTGTGATATTTTAGGAATAGGATCACTCAACATTAGCAGACCTCACTAATAATTCACTCAAGAAGTGCAGAAAGAAGAAGAAGAAATGGAGATTCAATAATCACTCATACACAAGAAATGACAAAAAATACGTATCATACATTAGTTGTAAGCTGGCACTCTGTAAAAGTGAATACTAACTGAATACAATAAAATGGATTTGAATACCTCTAAGGTCATTCGAATTCTCCTCAATGTGTGTCTTTAGAATTGGAGACATCATCCAAACAAGTGGCAATAGTCATAAATGTCAGATAGTCAGTCAAATGAGTCTAACTAAATCTAACTGAGTGCATGGGCACCGTTGTAGGGAAGGGGTCTCCAATGTGGGCTCATGAGGAGCTGTCAATAGTCAAAATAGATGATCTAGTCTCTTTGGAGATCTATCTATGTGGTTCAGTTAGTTAAACTAGAAATCAATCCCCAAAACAAGGAATAGGTCCAGTAATCATGGAACTAACTGAAGTAACTCCTAAATAGGTGGAATAATGCACACTTGTACTCTAGTGATGAAAACAAGGGTGCATCAGTTGCTAGGAGGGATAAAACTGAGCAGAAACTGGCTCTTAGGGATAAAATACTGAGGACTAAGTGTTGGGAGACTTCCATACTGATGACTGGATGCATGCAATTGCATGCAGATGACTAGATGCATGCAAAATACAAAAATGATGGTGAGAATATTCCAAAATTTTCAAGGCGTGGATAATAGCAACCAACTCAAGGTCATGTGTCGGATAATTCTTTTCGTGTTCCTTCAATTTCCATGATTCATAACAGATCACAAAGTGCAAAAAACAAAATATCCATCAGGATCTGCAGTCCTTAGTATGGGTGAAGATGTTAATAGCTTTTTTAATTTCTTAAAACTCTCTTCGCACTTGGCTGTCCATAGGAATGTGCTTTCCTTTTTCTGCAAGGATGTCATAGGGCATGCAATCCTAGAGAATTTCTCAATGAACTTCCTATACTAACTTTCTAATCCTAAGAATGATCTTATGTCTGTGACATAGATAGGTTTAGGGCATTCTTCGATAGCCTTGATCTTCTCCAGATCTACTGCAATACCTTTCTCTGAAATGATATGGCCTAGATACTGTATTTGGGGTCTATAAAAATCACACTTACTGAATTTGGCATATAACCGGTGCTCTCGTAGGATTTGTAGCACAATATTGAGATGTTATTTATGTTCTTCCTCGTCCTTAGAATAGATTAGTATATCGTCAACGAACACTAGTAAAAAATTGTCTAAGTATTTACTGAAAAATGTTGTTCATCATGCACATGAATTTTGTTGGTGCATTAGTTATCCCAAATGGCATTACCACAAACTCGTAGTGACAATATCGAGTTATAAAAGTGGTCTTTTTTATATCTTCATCTCAGATCATTACTTGATGGTATTTGGATCGTAAGTCAATCTTGGAGAACACTCTTTTTTCCTCCGACTTGATCAAATAGGTGATCTATTCTAGGGAGTGGGTATTGGTTCTTTATAGTTAGTTTTTTCAGTTGCCGGTAGTCGATGCACATCCACATCATACCATCTTTCTTTTTCACAAACAATATGGGTGCTCCCCATGGGGACACACTAGGTTGGATGTAACCTTTCTCTATCATTTATTGCAGTTGTAATTTCAGTTCTACTAACTCAGGGGTACTCATGCGGTAAGGGGCCTTTGAAACTAGTACCGATTCGGGTACTAGTTCTATGGAGAAATCTAGGTCTCTCTTTGGCGGTAATCCTGGTATTTCCTCCAGAAATACATCTCTGTACTCTTCTAGGACACGAAAATATTCAATCTGTTGTTCTCTTTTGTTTTCTAAGTTATGAATGTTGACTACATATAATTTGCATCCCTTTCTTACAGACTTGTTGACTTGTAAGGATGATATTTGTCGGAAAGAAACTTTCTTGGGTATACCCTGTATCTTCCTCTGATTTCCTTGTTTATGTATGCATGTGAAAGTTTTGTTTAGGAAATCAAGCATGACATGGTGTTTCTCTAACCAATCCATGCCTATCAGTAGGTTGTATGCACCTAAAGGTAAAATGTTAAAGTCTTCCTCGGTTTTAATACCGTTCATGTCAAGCTGGAAATATTTAACAAGTTTAGAAATCTTCCTTTTCGTTCCTGTGGCTAATTCCACCAGCCATGGTTTACTATGTTTCTCTTTTTTTAATTTTAAACTTTCAACAAATTTAGGGGAAACATAACTACGAAATTACCATGGATCAATAAAAATGGAAACATGTGTGTTTGATATTTTACCTTCTATTTCGACCACAGTGGATTGATGGTCTTATTTGACTGTGTCCCAAATTTGGGGAAATTTCTGTTAGCCGGAAAATTGTTATTCTTTCTTCGATAGGGAGGTGGTTTGATTCCTCTCCTTTAGTTGTTGAAAGAGGTCCTTATATTTTCCTTCTTTTTATTTATGTTCTCATTCTTGTGCTAGTTGTGCTCATAGCATACCCTAGCTTTGTATACGGCCACTTCTAAGGTTTTGGGTGCATCAAACTCAATTTTGTCCCTGTAGAACATTGGAAGGCACCCTAGGAACTATTGTATTTTTACTTTCTCATCTCTTACATAAGGTACATAGTGTAACAGTTCTAGGAATCTATTGATTAATGCATCCATGGTAAGGGAATTTAGTTGTAACTCATGGAATTCCTTTATCTTCTTATCGAAAAACCTTTCTGACAAATATTTTTCTTGGAATATTTTTCTAAAGGTCTTCCACCTAAGTTCTATTTTCTTTATTTTTTTAGTGTGTCGCAAATCTTGCCACTATTTGGAAGCCTTTCCATTCAGATTGTAGATGGCCAAATGAGATTTCATGTAGCTAGAATATTCATGTTCCTGAAAGTACTTGCTCATTCTCAACACCCATTCTTCGGCTTTTTCCCCTTAATCCAGGTCTCCTTCAAAAGTTGGAGCCTTGATTTTCCTGAACTCTCCTTATAAGTTGTCTTACTTCTTGTGTTTCTTCTTACAAGGGGATAATTCATAAGAATATGAAGAATGCTCGCATGCATGGTCGAAATTTTTGGATGAGTTGGAGTGTTCTGGTGTCTCCTCATGTTTCGTAAATTCTGGGCTATTGTACCTCTCTTTGCAGTGTTGCTTATTCATAACTCTATTTGTTGATTGGGTTGTCTTCCTATGATTTTTATTTCCGGTTAAGGTTTGCAATAATGCTTCATTTACTTCATATTGTTCTCGTCTCTCATTCAAGTTATCATCCTTGAAGCTACGGAATTCAGCTTGTAGGATCTGTATTGTTTTAGTAAGTTATAAGTTTTGACTGGTTCGAGACTATCATTCAGTTCTATTATAAGCTCTTGTTCTTGAGGTGGTGAGTTCAGGTTCCCACATAGACTATCCTCTTTCTCAACATTAATGTTGTTGGTCTTGTCATGAAGAAGTATTGAATGTGCAATCAAACAGTTTTTCTTAGTTTTCTCGTTTGTGATTTTGCAGTGATTTTTAAGTAGTGTAGGCTCATAGGCGTCGAGTTTTTGAATCTGGGCTCTGATACCACTTGTAATGTCCCTCAAAATTCGACTAATTTTTGTGTGTGTGTAGGGTCTAAATAGAAGTAAGACATGTGATATCTTTAAAATTAACTTCAGCACTGAGTAAAATCATGGATAAATTGTTTGTTTTGGTTACGGTTACGGTTATTACATCGACCTTCGACATAGTACCAATTAGTAGTTTTTGTTTGACTTGTACCTTTATTTTTCGATATAGTAGCCCTATGCATATGTTTACTTACACTGATTTTTATGCTTGAATTATGGTCCTGGTTCATAATCTAATCGCTATAATTATATCTATGTTTGTTCCATAATAATTTATTGTACTTTATTACAATGGATATGGATGAGTAATGCATGTTCTTGTGGAGGGTCCCTAGGCCTACCAGCGCCTGGGCTTACTTAGCTTTTTGTAAGCTAATACATCTAAACATCTTTTGTTACAGGTGACTTTGGAAGAACTTCATGCTAAGTTTGGTCCAAGATTCTAATTTTATTAACCAACAACACAAGGTGGAAGGACCAAAGTCCTAGAGTGATAAATGATCCTTTGTACATGGTTCAAAGTCTTGACTTTAAAATCTAAGTGCCTATACTCTAAATTACATGAACTATCACTATAGAGCTTGGGTAAAATATTTGCGAATTAGTGGAGGCAATTGGGAATTGAATGAATCCCATGTGACTAGATTCATGGGAGGGATCCATGCTGGCATTCGTGTTCCCTTGAGGGTTATGGGACTTACCCTTATGCACAAATTTGCATTCGCTTTGTTTGGGGTTTGGGCGTTTGGAGGGGAGGATTAGAGGATCCTTTCCTGCTTCTTTGTTGGAGGAGAGGCCTGCACATGACCAGAGATTCGCTCTTGGTCCGTTCATAACCATTACAGAGTGTGCTTATGCTTTTAAAGAAAATCAGGAAAAGTTGCTTAACATTTCTCCTATTTTTAATTTCTTTTTTGCTTATACACAGAATATTTTAAACGTATGCTAACAGGTTTCGTTTCTTTCCCTTGCATGTCAGGAAAGTGTTACGGTGTTCGATACCTGGTCTACTTGTGGAGAGTGGGAAGTATGACTACACATGGTCCTAGTAATCCCCAGGCCCATTGGAGACCACTCCTTTCCTCGAGATACGTTGCATTTTGTATTTTGGATGTTATTGCAACTGGGTTTCGATGGCTATGCTATCAAAGAGACAAGGAGTTTTGGTGAGCCTTACTTTGCATACTATGTTGTTTTAATTTGTTGTATCGATTTATTTATAGCTTGCATTGATCTTAGGGTTTGTATTTTTCAATGCAAGCCTTTTGGGCATTTTTATGGTTACCCTTTCCAGATGGATGGAGAAGCGTATGCTTTAGAATCTTTGAGACTGGTTTTAAAATGATATTCAATGTATTTTCTCATTCGATATCCCCTACTATGTGTCTTGGTATCTAATACTAACGTTTCAGTTTTGGAAAGGGTATACTCTGTTATGTGGGTATCTATGTTGATGGGTGATGTGTTCTGTGTCTTTGTATTCAATTTTCATTCATGGATGTGTATGGGAAAATACCTATATTCAAGTTGTTTTATTAGTTATACGGAAATGGAGCCTTGACCAATCGCTTCTGCGTGGCCTTGCTATTGTATTAAGAATTAATGGGATTCGATCCCAAATATGCATTTAATAGCAACCTCATGTTGACTATGGGTGTGTGTCAATGACCTTCGTGGGATTCGATCCCAAGTCTACTCTATACAACGACTTCATGTTGAGTGTGTGTGTGTGTAGCAACAACCATAGTGAATAGATCGTTTATAATTTTTTGATTTATAATGTGTGGAATGATTATGTTGATTCTAATGTGACTAGAAGGCACATAAGAGATGATAATATTAATTTATAAACGTGGATATTTTGTTCTTTATCTTATGTCTCTTTGATAGAAAATTAAAATGTGGAAATGAATGGTAAAGTTTTATATGGATTTTGTTTTGGTATGATGTTAATATTTATAAATAGTAGAGTTTATGGGATTCACAGATGGATATTTATAGAGATGAAAATAGTTATGGTTATTAATACATAAGTTATGTTTATATAACTTCTGTTCATTTAATATATATGTTTTGTTTGATAATGTATGAGATCTGTGTATTTGATGTGAGAGTTCTATTTATTATATATATATTTAATAAACCACCCATAGTTTAGGGCTCTTTCCCGGAATCCTATTATGGGACTCTCTCTCTGCATGGGTGATAAAATGGGATTTTTCTCCTATTGTATATATTCTAACTGCTTTGGAAACATTACGGCTAGTCCCATGATCATGGATAATTACTTCTGCCAATGATCTATTTATATCAACGGGAATTTAAAATGCATGATAAATAAATTGAAAAATATTATCCCTAATAATAATGAAAAGAATGGAAATCAGCTCCAACAACATATTATATTATTTCCATATTTTTGCATGAACAGGATAAAATAGTTCAGATAAGAAGAATATGGTTCTTGAACTTAATGCATCTATATTTAACATCAAATATAATAGAAGGGATTTTGTGTAGATCCTTAATATCCCTGAATGCAACACATCTATATTTACTGACAGAAATAACATAAGAAAATAATCCAGACCTATAGTTTTAAAATCTCACAAGGAATAATAACGAAAATATGAATATACTTATCAGTCTTTTATTGTTATCCAAATCACATGGTAATTGCCACGTTCCACACAACCATAGACCTAAAACCGTTCCTGGTTTGTGCAACAGGTCACCCTCGAGCCAAACCGAGCATGGAAAGACTTTAGAAGGCCTAGGGTAGAATTTTCTATCTTCTTTACTAACAACAAAGTAGTTAGAAGGTGTGTTTACCAACCCTTTGTGTGAATATTCTATAATAGTAACTTCCCTTACTTTCCCCGCAGTCCTCTTTCTAGGACACACCAAATATCAAACAATCTAGTGTTTGAGTGCTCACGACTCACGGCTGAACCTTCAAGTGAATATAGAAACACTTCCCCCAACAATGTTCTTCTCTCTGCTACTTATAATATTTTTAAGAGGAAAGGATGCTAGGATTTAGGTTTAACTCACTTAGTTATTTGTTTGACACATTGACTATTTTTCTTTTATCTTTAATTAATAATTCATTTTATTTTAACTCACAATTTATTTTTATCTTTAGTTATTTAAAATAGGACTCTTACTCACCTAACATCTAATTGATATTTAGTTATCAACTACTTGACCTCTCTAAACTCTTGCATGCTCAGTCCCTCTTTGAGTGGCAGTCCCAGTTAGTTAGAAAGAATAAAATAATAATAATAGTTTGAGTATTAAATAAATATTCAATGTATTACTGATGCTCTAGAGCTCCCAACTCAACATCAATTAATCATCATGATTTTAAGTGCTCTAGAGAATTACTACGCAACACTTACTCAACTAATAGTGCTCCAGGGCCCACTTGCTCAACACTATTAATTCACTATCTTAGTGCTCCAAAGCTTATGCTCAACACTAGTTAAAATAGTTCATATCTTCCAGATCTCACTTGCTCACATATTTTAATAATTTTGGTGCTATTCAGAGTTCACTTGCTCAACACCCAAAATAACCACTTAGGTGCTCCAGAGTTCATTTAACTCAACACCTTTCATCAATAAAATAAGTTTGTAAGGATAAATAACTATAAAATAAAAATCATCTTTTCTTGGGATATTAAAGTGTTGAATTGTTGTTCGATCTTCAGCAGTTTTTGCGGTTGTTGTTGTAGTTGTTGTGTTGCTATGTAATGTTGGGTAGTTTGGAGTTTGTAACAGATATCTGTTGCACATTGGAGAGGTTATGTAAGGCTTCTCCAAAAGCTAATACTAAAGTGAACCTACTTTGAATCATGTTGATTACATATTCAATGTTATGAATGATATGTTTGTTGTGCACATGGATGTTCTATTTATGTTGTTGTGCTGAATGGTTTATCTTTTCATATGAGTAAGTTATATGTTTCTGCGCAATAGATGAATGAATGTTAGATCTGTAACATGACTACTTATTTCTCTTCATCATGGTTAAAGATTGCTTCCTATAGCCCCCTTAGATACCTCTTGTGAGACTTCATCTGCTTGCAGGTGAAACCGAAAGGGCCGGTGTCTTGGGATTTGTTGGTGAAGTTATGTTGAACCTTGGGTCTTCCCACTGCGTTCCAACCGTTGGCATATAAAAAATTAATTGTGGAATTTGTAAGTATCTACGTTGTTTTACTTCTCCCATTTGTTAAGTGATAGAACAAAAAAATAATTTATATTAAATCTATGATTTCTTATAGGGTATAAAAAAGGAAACAAAGTATGGAGTGGAGCCAACATAAGAGTTGTTGGTAGAAGGAATGATACATGGTTTTGAAAGAATATGTATCAATCAACTCAATTCTTTCTATGGTATGTCGCTTTTCAATTTACATTCAGGTATACTATCTATTTTAATTTTCATTAATCCCACCAATGTAGAAATACTCACTACAATTTATTTTTATGTTCGTAAATGGAAGCCGAAGAAGAGGAAAACAATACAGGAAATCAACAAAAAACTTGTCCAAATAACCTAAGTCATGCAACTAGCTCGAACATTGACAACAGTTCAAGAGAAGAATGATGATCCATATATTTTGGATGTTAATTGAAACTGTTGTATATTTTGAAATAATTTTATGTGAAAACCAAACATTTTTTATAATTTACTAGACATAGTGTCCCACTTGAAAGACAATAGGTTACAATGTCACAATTATGTGCATGTTGGCCTTTTTATTATTGTGGACTTTATGTAGTCCCATCTTGTATGGTAAAGGGCCTCTTACTGATACATAATAAAATGAAGTTTTCTATTCTATTGCATTCTTCAACGTTGTGAAATATTACATCAGTAAAATATATCGATGATTAAATGTTACAATTGATGCAAAAAATTATGAAATAACAAATTAATCCAAACATCATTTCCAAACACAATAATTCAAATTCAAATGAATACTACTATAAAAAAAATTCAATTTATGATGAATAAATGATTTAACCAAAATAAAAATAAAATATAGATATTACAATGTGGTGTCAGTAGTCACTACACACCAATAATAAAATAATCTGTGGTGCTTTCAATCATTTGAATCACACAATGCGTTTAATGCCATGTTGCACTGGTGCTCTTTAAGCAATGTAGCACTGGTGTGCAAAAAGAAACAGAGGCTTGGTGCACCATATAATACTCGTTGCATGCCTCGATGTTTTTTCTAATGATAAGCCCCAACACAATACGGTATATTAACAACACCATTAAATATACAAATAATAACTACAGTCAATGTCTCAATCAACTTTACAGATGCATTTATCTTCACTTATCATAATGGTTATTTGTAATAGTTAGGTCGCACTGATGCATTTTAAAAGTTAATAAGCACCAATGCTATTTTCAGTAAACATTATCAATGTGTTTTTAAAGTAACTAAGCATTGGTGTTATTTTTGGTATATGCACCAGTGCATTTTTAAAGTAGTTAAGCACTGATGCTAGTGATGGTAAAATGCACCCGTGCATATAATTTTATAAAACATTGATTCTTGTAATAATTTTGGTGTGCACCGGTGCATATAATGGTTTCAATTTTTCATGCACATCAGTGTTGTATGTTTCTTTTAAATTCATTGATATGTTTTGCATTTACTCAGACTGGTTCTTTTGTTTGAAGAAAGCACATTGAAAAAAACTTCTCAAAAGCCTTCACCTACCAAGTTTTTTTAGTTATAATACATTTCTGTAAAAAACTCCACTAAAACATTCGATACCATTTGCGGAGGTTGTAGCATAGGTTTTGATGAGATTTTCCCCCAATCTTGTAACACTAACAACCTCCGCTATAACCTCCACTACAAGACCTTTTCCTTTTAGTGTAACCAACACCCAGTAACCTCACTCTATATAGAAAATATTGTAGTTTTCTATACTAGGTAATAGTTCCCTACTTGGTGGTACATAACACCTCAATTATCACACACTCTAAGGCCATAGATATTTTCCACCATGACTCGGCTTAGTTCCGGTTATCTACAAGCAAATACCACTGACTATCTCCTCCCCTTTATTTGTTCCTCTTTTTTTTCATTACAACTTTATTTCTTTCAGATTTTCAAATCTCTCTCTCTCTCTCTCTCCCCTCTCTATTTCAGATGCGTGTTTCTCTTCTTTATTACATCACGATAATTAATCTATTGGCCATCCTTTTCCCCTATTTTTTAGAATATGTGTTTACTATTCTTAGTTAATTTATTAGATGATGCCACCTAAGTAGGAGTTACAATTCTAAAAGAGTCTCAAGATCATCTCTTCTTATTTCTTTATTCATTTTTTGTTTTATTCATGTTTCAATTTAATTCCATTTTATGTTTAACTTCTTTAACTATTTTTATTTGTCTTAATTCTTTACCTAAAGAGACCAGGACCCCTCATTCATCGGTGAACCCACACAAGACAACTATATATTTGACATAGTTTAATAAACAGACTAAAAACATAATATTGCCAATTACATAGTTTCATTGTTTGCAATACCTAGTTGCATATAAGGGTTGGTGAATCCGAGGTATTACATAGATTCTGATGCCCAATGTAGCATCTATGTTAACCCCCACACCATAATACAATTGCACTAGATTTTGTTGCCCGATACATTAGCTAGGATAACCAAAAAAACATAATACAATTAATACATTCCATATTTACTTAGAATATGAAACACATTTCCGAATTATTTAGGACAATAAAAATATTTTATACCCTCTTAGAATAATATATACATTAAACGATTACTTAGATCATTCCATTCCTTTTATATTTGTTTAGAATAATACATATATCACATATTTACTTAGGTCATTCCATTCTTTCAAATTTGCTTAGGAAAAATACATGCATTCCAGATTTGTTTATTCTAACAATTTCCCATAATCACATTTAACATAAAGATAGGATGCATGCATTGCTACAACAATAGAATCCATAACTCATAATTTCATAGAGCATAAAAACACACAGGTCTAGACTATAAAGGAACTCATTTGATCAAATTACTTGGGATCAATCTACAATTGTTGCGGGGATCTCCTCGATCCACCAAACCATAAATATGTAGAAAACTTACAATCCTATTTTCCCCATATCCTTCCCCAAGTTGATCCCCGGTCAATTTAGGGCTTGCATCTAGGATTCATTTCATCTTTTTATTCCTTTTTACTTGTAGATATGCATTCCATCTTACGCTCCATAGCTCTCCAACATTCTTTACTAGTTTCTATGGTTTAATCGAGACAGTACTCCTACAAACCAATAGCTAGTACTCCATCCTATACATGAAATACTATTGGTAAGAAATATACACATAGTCCCCTACCAGTTGGTATGCAACGCCTCAATGCTGTCACTCTATGGCCATAGAGAATTTTCAACCACGACTAAACTTGGACCTTGATCATCTGCTTGCAAATAGAAAGAGGCTAGGTCTCTTCCCTTTCAAATGTCCATTTTCATGATCATTAGAGATTCATATTTTTAGGTTTCTCTTTCACTTGATTTCTGTCCTTACTTCCAACTTTTTAGATTTCCCTTCTTACCTTCAGATTTGAAATTTATGTTTTGTGTGTATTCTTTTTCGTTCATTCACAAGAGAATTAAACCCTTGGCATTTTCCCCCTCTTTTGTAAAATATGTATTTACTATGCTTAGTCACTTTCATAGGTGGTAACAACTATGTAGGATTTACATATTCTAGAAGAGTCTTTTCATATTCTTGTTTTCTCTCTTCTTATTTACTTATTCTTTTTTTGTTTTTGCTTAGCTTTCAATTTAGTTAATTTTATGTTTAGTCTTATTAATCTTCTTTGTTTATTTGATTTATTTCCCTATATAGACTAGGATCCCTCATTCAGTTAGCCCCCACATAATAACAAACCAAGTGCATAGTACCTTCAAACATAAGGTTCCAATGTCCACATAATACTTAGCTTAATACAAGGGGTTGGCATTTTGGGGTATTACAATTGAGTGGGGGTTTGAAGTCTTAGAGGTGTTCAAGGTCTCCAATGGGAGGGAGAATGCTAGGAAGGTGTGAAATTGATGATGATGGTGGGGGAATTCTAAGTATGAAAAAAACCTAATTTATTCACATGGAGCTTTAGCTTGTTTTCCATTTCAGAATAAGCATTTTTATTGAATCATACTTTTAATTTGTACACATACCTTTTTACACTTAACTTAATTTTATTGAATTTTTATTTGTTTCCTTTCAAAATTAAATTATTTTATAAATACATATAAATAGGTTGAAAGTTAAATGTTAAATAAATTAGAATATAAAATCATAAGGTAAATGAAAATAAGATAATTAAAAGGAACATAAATAAAAAAAAAAAATGAGTAAAATGTTAAGTAGATTAGAATATTAAATCATAAGGTAAAAGGAAATGGGATAATTAAAAGAAATGCAAATAAAAAAAATTACCAATAAAGATAAGGTTTGACTATTCTTAATAATTATGTAAAAATATAAATATATAATTAAATGATTGTCCTAATGCTTCTTTATTTAGGTTTTTGGGCCTTTATCATTTTGAAATGTTTCTCCTTTTAAAGAGTGATACCAATTTATTTAGGTTTTTGGGCCTTTATCATTTTGAAATGTTTGTCCTTTTAAAGAGTGATACCAATTTAGTAATTAATTTGGAAAGGGTAGTCACATACGCTGATTTCTAGGTTATATTTCAACATGTAACATGTTCCTTAAATTCAATTTGATCTATTTTAGTGAAAAGTAGATGGAAAAGGCTTTCAATTGATTTAAGATTCATAATTTAATTACATGATGAGTAAATATATATATATATATATATATATATATATATATATATATATATTTTGGTGTGGAAGTGAGTTTTCTATTTATTAGTGTAGGTAGATGTGTGATTTATTTATTTTTCAACGTGTAAACTTATACGTTTCACTTAGAAAATTATATAATAGTGCTTAACTATATATAATATTTGAAAATTTTATACAAAGTTATAAACTATTTGATGTTGAAAAGTGCACAAGCACATACATATATATTCCGAATTAATATAAATATAATGATAACAAATATATTACTATAAAAAGGAGTGGGTAGTAAACATGGATGTGGGTAGACTATAGCGATTTAGATGAAGACCTTTTTATCCACTTTGAAGAATGAGGCATTGTCATGAGAGGTGTTCGAGGATGAGATCTCCTTCTTCAAGGTGATCATTATGTATTTAAAAGGCATTGGTGATGAGGGTATTGAAAATCCCAACCTTGCGTTCAAGGCAATCCTAAGAGTTATCATAAGCATCGTTTATCTCACGACAAACGTGCTGAGATCCTATCATTTCATGTGAGGTGATGGAGTGAGTTATCATAAGCATAGTTATTTCACGATAAACGTGCTGAGTGTGAGGTGACGGTGCGAGTATTGTTTCCACAAAGATAACCCCGCAAAAAATCTCAATTTCCATATTGAAATTAAGATAATGGGTTTGGAGTTGACATCTTCCATTAAGCTTTATAATGAGCTACCTCAAAGAAATCCTAAAATTTCCATATTGAAATTAATATCATTAGGATTTGGAGTTGACGTCTTCCAATGACCTTTGTAATCCCTCCTATGGACAGGGACTACTCGGATTCGTCTACTCAACCATTAAAAATATACTTATGGCATTCCCACTGTTACTGCATTTTCCTATCGGTTCCATTGCCCGTTTTCGTAGGGCAACCACTATTCCAGCAGATTTCTAAACCATCTGTAATCCCCACAGTTTCTAACCCCCTGAAGCTCCAACGGCGAAGGTTTCCACTGTTCGATTAGCCGGCCGTTTTAAGGTTTTTTCGAAAAGTTAGGTCTCGCTTAAATTCATCCCTTGCAAGACGATCCTGTCTGTTTTATCATCTCTTTATCCGGTGGAAAGGAGACGAGATACGTTTCACGCCATGCAAACAAAACAATCCTGTAGTAATTTGACGGCATAGCCATTTCGAAACGTTGTTTACCAACAGGAATTTATGGGTATTGTTTTAGCAAGCAGCAGTAGCACAAGGAGAAGCACTATCGCTCATTTCGTTAAGCTTTTTCTTTCTGTGGATTTTGCAAACAGCACAAGAAGAAGCATTATCGCTCATATTCCACATAATAAATCAAAGCAAAATTATTTGTGTAGATATTAAATTACATAATGTGAATGCATCCACTCAGTATTACCCACCTTCCCCATAGCGTTGGCAGCTTTCTAGACCATGGAGAAAAAGAAGGTACGTAGTTGAGAAGAATAAAGAAATAATGTATGAAGAAGCCATGGAAAATATTCTTTATATACCCTACAATGACCGGCAGAAGACCCGCATCCACACAGAAGTAGATATTCTGTTCCACTTTCAAACACGATTTAGTACTTTTTAGGGTATTTCCATTCAGTGGCCTTGGGTATTTGGAGACTGGATTCCACTATTCGTGTTGACCTAGCACATCCATTCACAGCGTTAATAGGACTAACTGTGGTCGGTGCTGCATCTCAAGTGGCGGCCATGATTACAGAGAAATTCCGTCAAAATCAATTGCCAGCTAGTGAGGCTAAGTGATTACAGGAGAAAGTGAACATAGGCAAGTGGTCGGTGTGGGACCTCAATGATGAATGCTGTTTTCCATTCGCCGCCGTATGTTGCTTCGGCCCGTTCATATTCGATAGACATATAAACATATAATGGTACAAACAAAAGTTTGCCCTGTTGTTGGGTTATTAGGTAGAGATGTTGGGTTATTAGGAAGAGATTTTTGGTATTAATATTTGGAGTGGACATTTTACCCATCAAACCTTAAAATTTCAGTTAATCACTTTCTTTTAAATGATACAAATAAACAGTTTAATAACTCATGTAGATATAGACATTTTGACAAATTTAACATGTAAAGATTTCTAAGTCTTGATGTTTAAAATAGACACTCCACCAATTATCAAAGATTTCATAAAAAGCTCAAAATCAACCAATCACTTTTATTTAAATCACTGTCATTAATCCCTAATCTAATCAATTTCCCTTAAATTATTGCATTAATCCCTAATCTAAATATTTTTGCTTTTAACAATCCTTATTTATCTTTATTTTATTGTTAAAATATCCTTTCACTAGTCCTCATCTCCTCTCATCTCCTCTCCAGTTTGCCAATTCTTTGATTCACCCTATTGCTTCCTCGTTTAAATCCCTTTCCCCTCTTTAGAGCAATATTCTAGGTAGGATTTAAGTTATTTTATTTATTTTAATATTTTAATTTATTAATATCCTCCATTTTAGTTGTTACATTTTCCAAGTATTTATTTTAAGCCTTAGTTTAAATATTATAGGTTTTGAATTTTTTTTTATTTTTATATTTTCTAGTTTGTTTTTGTTAAAATTTTTAAAAACTAAAATTGTATAATTAAGTGTCATAATAATATTTAATGGTAATAAATTTATTTATGAATTTAAAAAGATAATTTAAATACTTTCAAATTTAGATTTTATCAAAAAACAATTATTTAATTAAAAATAAAAATAAAAATCAGAACTTTGAATAAATAGACTACTCTTTTATGTTTTTTAATCTAAATTTTTTTATTCTCTTAATTTAATCTTGAACTCTTATAAAATATTTTCTAAAATCCCCTCTTACTTTAAAATCTTTACACAATAAAATCCAAAAACTAATCCAACAAAGTTCAAAACTCTTTACGAGGATCTCATTCAAAACTATTACAAGGATCTCAATTGACATCTTGGTGTAAGGTCCATAATATCACTCTTCACTGTGAAGATACAAGATAAGAGTGGGTCGAAGCCAGGCACTGATGATAAGGAGATCATTTTGAAAGGTAGTTATCCAATAAACCAAGCCAAGTCGAGTAGTGCAATGGCTTCATACTCTAATGACAAAGGCCATCATTTCAAAGGTAGTTATTCAATAAACCAAATCATTGGGAATGATTGGGAGAAGGGTGATTGCTAAAAGTCTAGTAGTGTGAGTAATGTAATGGCTTTATACAATACAAAACATTAGATGTTTTTAAAAAGATAGTACTTTTATTGAAAATAATAGATTTTATGTGTATTTGATTTTATAGCGAAAAAGGTTTTCAATTGCAATCTAGTAACTTTGATTGATATTTTGTTTACAGATCAGTATAAATTTATCTTAAAGGCAATCTATCAAGAATCTAGAGGGATCAAATTCCTTAAAATGCAAACCCCTTTTTTAGATGGTAAATGTTGAAGAAGCGTTTTAATTTATCTAATTTGTAATTTTATATATATGCCATTTTAAATGTTTTAAATAACTAACATATTATTTTATAATTTTTTAAAAAGAACCTCATGTATAATGTCTGTCTCTTAGGTGCATTTACATTCCACAGGACACTTTTTCTTGGTGTTCTTTGTTACCAATTTCAATAATAAAAATTATTTTTCCTTATTATTTTCTTATGAATTTATATATATTGTCATTTGTTTTGAATTTATATAAATGATTATTTGTTTGTGAAATAGTGTATACACATTAATTTATATGTTTCTTAGTTAAAATATGCTGTTTAATATTTTATTATATAAAATGATATTACATTAATGTATATATTTTATATTTTTTTAATTTTAACTTAAGAATATATATATTCTTAACTATCAAATCCATTTAAATTGTATATTCAACCTGTACAGACATGAGCAAACGCAAATATATTGTACAAAATATAAAGTAAGGCTATTTCTAACTCATAAATTCCTATATAAATAGAATTTTTGCACGACACCAGGTCCAATTACTATATACAATGTACATTGTATTTGGTCACCTTAACTTTCACTTTAGAATAAAATTTCAAAAGTTGTACAAATCCCACGATACGAATAAAATTCCAAAAATTGTACGAGTTCCAGGAACAATATAGACAGCCAACAAAATGTGAAGTATTTCATTTGTTCGTCAGCTGAATGGTCATGGCTACAAGCAAATTATTTCGGAGAAAACTAAATGAGGATGAAGACTAAATATCCGTGTGTCGATATGTGCAGAGAAATCACTGAGATTCATTCATTTGACATTTGTGACATTCCATTCCTCATCGAAGAATCATACATGATAATACATACATCATACAGAATAGCGTATAATCTATCGACTACAAGTAAAGGATTAGATATTTTAGTTAATATTATTAAGGAACTACATTGCGTTTCTGTGAAGAATCATCTTTGGATGGCATAGATGGAGACGGCGACAAAGTCTTTGGGAGTGGTAGGAGGGTGTGTCTTTTGATGGATTCTCTTTACCATATAATCTCTGTATATGAATGCTGTGTAAGCAGCTGAGCAGCTGACGTCGGTGGTAAACTGAGTAAGAGGCCTCACTATCATATCCGGGTTTGGAATAATACCATATGCAAACGAACACCGTTTTCTCTCTTTACTGTTCACAACTCGATGCACAGCACTTCTGAATCTGTTGTTGCTCCATACCTATATATGTACAGTGTACAACACAATGAAGGGGCCATGACTGAATTCCTTATAAAAGATAAGATAAATTTATGAAGAAATTAAATTTCCACAAATTTAAACACTCATTTCAAAATTTTAAGAGGTTTACTTAGTCGATTTGACCTATTAAATAAGCCTAAAACCTGAATTTTTTATTATATATTTATAAAAGAAGGCCGTTATAATCTTATCCATACTAGATTTTGATTACCTGAAGAATATCGCCGATGTTGATGACAAGGGCGCCCTTGATAGGCTTGATGTTTACCCATTTGCCATCCTTGAGAACTTGGTATCCTCCGCTCTCGTCTTGCCCCACGACCGTGATGCAGCTGCTATCCTGATGCTCCCGCGCTCCTATCTCTTCGTGCGAACTCGTGGATCTTGGATAGCACAGAACTTTAAAGGGCTCGATCTTGTCCACGCTGAGTTCTCTGAGAAAACTAGCAGGCAATCCGAGGCTTTGGGAAATCAGGCTCTCGATAAATTCCGCCGTCTTAGATAAGAATTTGAGCACCTTCTCTATAACCAATCTGCAAGTATTCCATCATCGCAAATTCAGGAGTTGCCAATCAATTAGTTTTGTGCAAAAGAAGAATGTTCTTAGTTCTTACCGAAATTGAGGCATGTCCTCCGGAAAAGCGTTGCACGCGGCTGGGCCCGTCAGGTAGTATAGATTCTCGTACGAATCCCATCTACACGGTGGATACGCATTGTAACCTGTGGGAATCTGCGGCTGATCGCCTCCCCGCGCCTGTGCTCTGACCTTCATCTTTTCTTGTGTAGGATACTCAAAGAATATACGCGAAGTAGCCAGAACTTCTTCGATAAGTTCCGGTGGGACGCCATGGTTTATGACTTGGAAGAATCCCCATTCTTCGCAGGCTTTGCCGATTTGTCTAATGATCGATAATTCTGCGGTTCGAACCTCTGACGTCTCAGGAGGATCAAACAAAGGAGCGAGATCGATGACAGGAACTTCTTCCTTGTCGTGAACAGCTTTTGAGTCCATATTTAGAAGACTCACTCCCACAAAGTAGACAAAAGCGCCTTCATTTCAGGGGAGAGCACGCTCTCTTTATACCAATAAAATGGAAATAAAGAGAGCGAAATATGTAGCGTCTCACATGTGGGCTCCTCGGATGCTGTTTTGTGTTTCCATCCTACGATTGAGACTGACGTGACATTAGTCGAATTACAATAACAGTTACTCGACACTTTCATACTACTCACATGCCTTGATATGGATTTTTTATCAAAAACATGCAATTTGAAGGATTATTGGATATGGATTTTTAATGAAAACTTCCGAAACTTTCGGATATTTTTTATATATTTAGATTTTTAATCAAAATGATATATCGACATATTTTATTAAAAAAAAAAAATCATTTATCTTTTTGGAATTTTATAAAGTTATTCAAATTTTTAAAATTTTAAACTGTAGGCTTATCTCAAAATCAATACATAATGTGGATATCATTAATTTAAATATAAAACTATTTTTAAATACTTATTTTGTATAAGTTATTTATCTTTTTGGAAATTTATAAAGTTATTCCATTTTTTTAAATTTTTAAATTTTTAAATTTTATACTTATCTCAAAATCTAAATTTTATACTTATCTCAAAATCAATACATAATGTGGATATCATTAATCTAAATATAAAACTATTTTTAAATACTTATTTTGTATGATATATAGATATAGATCCATAACCAAAACACAAAAAAGTTGCGCCAAATATCCCCATCCTTGCAGACATAGATTCTATAAAGCAGATAGATTCTATAAAGCAGATAAGGTGACGTGGAACTCCATTCTAGATATGTATCTTGACAAAAATTCACAATGATCGCAGCGTTTCTAGAATTCATTGAGCCCCGCCCCTATGGATTGATTGGCTTGTAAATATTTAACAAATCAAATGACACCGTATCATGAAAATCAGTGATCGTTATCTGAAATCCTGTATGTGAAAGGGATGGAGAACAGATCCATTTGAACGCTCGCAAGTTGCCTGCGTGTTGATTCCCAAATCGGTCGTAGAAATGCCACTTTTTGCAATTGAGCATGGCTTAAAAAAGCCATTGACTGATAACGTGTAAAGTGTAGGTTGCCATAAGTATGAATGTGGATATTTTTGTACGAGTATACATTTTTCCAAGGTTTCTGTAGCATGTGAATATATGTCAGGTAAGTTAAAGTGTCCGAAGCAAAATAAAACATTGCTCGCCGTAACCTCGTAACCATGACCTGCCGTAACCATGTTTGCTTCATTAATGCATTCACACAACTTTCGTGCTCAAGTTCTTATTGGAAGCCGACAGTGTATGTTGTGAAAGCAGCCTACTATCTTCTTGCTATTTTCGTATTGCATTTAGACCATATTTGTCCTTTCCCTGGGATGCTATTTTCGTATTGAATTTAGACCATATTTGTCCTTTCCCTAGGATGTTGTCGTTTCCCTAGGATGTACGTTAGCCATTTAGTTATGTTTTTCGCAACAAAGTTGAATATATAGAGCATAAAGTTATGTTTTTCGCCAAAAAGTTGAATATATAGAACATGTGAGTGGGTCTAATGATTAAGAACATGTGTTATCTTTGTGTTAAAAAACGTTTCTTCAATCACTTGGATAAAACATATTCGATTAATAGATATAAAGTTAAAGCATACGTTTTACCTATATAGAAAAGAGTATACTTCTCTGAATTTGGTTGCATGGACATATAGTCATTCATCTTACACAAAATCAATTTACTTGCATCTATATGCTTTTGCATAAGTCAAAAGAATTATATTAGAGTTTCTCTTGCTGCGTATACACTTAATTTCGTAAGATCATCGTGCAATCAAATGTAACAATGGTACTGATCCTAATCTTGATTCGATGTGCAGGACATCTCGGATGTGAATCCCTCAGCAACCCAAGTAACTTATGTATTTCGAAACCGCAAAGCATTTGAATCTATTATTATTAATATGTATTAAATCTCATTATAAGATTTTCTTGCAGGTTTTTTTTGTTTTGCTGTGGAGTTGGTCGTGGCTCAAAATCTCCTCGACGAGCTGCTTGGATCTCAAGTAAGTAAAGATCAGAACCTACGTAGGCCCTTTGATACTTATTGAGATCATGATTTATAAGGGAGTATCACACATGCTCTTTATGAACTATTTAAACGACCGTGTTTCATGAATAGGGACAGTCTTAAATATTGATAAGTCATGGAATAGATCCATAGGTAGATATTCTTACGGGCAGTCCTAAATCTTGATAAGTCATAGAATATATCCCTAGGTAGATATTTTTATGTAGCACTTTGATATACTTGAATACAATATTTAAATTTCTTATTTGGGTTGATGCAAGGTAATGATACCTATTTATGACACTTATTTGCAATGGTATGCTGGAAAAACAGAAATCTTATCATTAAAATGAGTTATTAGAGGTACTTACAAAAGTTTTTAGAATTAGGTGTAAAAAGATGAAACGTAGAAAAACGGATCACCTTCAGGAATATATAACTTTTATTTATGTCAAAGTGGTATAACCACACCAAAATGTCAATATTTTAAGATTGGTACGTTATGGGTCAGTGCAAGCTAATGAGGGTCACTTTTGGCACGTTAGATGCAATAGAAAACTGAAAAAGCAGGCATCCCTCAACTTACTTGGATTTTTTGATTTACTTACGGAAAATATCTTGCATTGAGTAAAAAAGATGAAATGTAGGAAATTGAATCACGTTTCTGAATATATAACTTTTATGTATTGAAAATTTGCATAGCTATGTCAAGTTTCAGTTTTCCTAACAGACACTTTTTATTTTTCAGGCAAATGATAAGGTATATGTTTTTGTGGGTAGAGCCTTTGAGGGCCTAAATGATGGAATCAAGCTACAAAAATCGGCATGCATGTAGAGAACACATAGCACTTGTGCGCCATTATTTTTCGAAAATTAAATTAGTAATTTTATAATTTTTTTATAATTGTCTAAGTGATCAAACCTCAAAAATAGTACATCTTTTGTGGGTAGAGCCTTTGAAGGTCTTAATGCAAAAATCTTGAAATGGGTTTTTCATAGAACGTGGAGGTTAGTGTCCTCTTGTGCACCATACAATTTTTTTTTGAAATGATTGAGAATTGAAAAAGTTATGGAAGAAACACTAACAATGTGTTTCACGAGTTAAGGAGGTAGGACAGAAAAGAAATTGAAAGAAAATAGGAAAAATTAATATTTCAAAATAAAAGTTACATATTTGGAATCTGCAGAAAAAATGCTATTTGTGTCTAAGATTTCGTCAAAAATAACTCTGTGTAGCATATTGTAACGAGTGGCTAAGCACAGGCTTCTCCAGAAACTGGAAGAAATACCCAATTAGCTTTGGTTTTTCATTAACATAGCACAGGTTTGGAATTACCGAAGCAAACTCCAAAGCATACACATAGGATTATTGTTGACATGTGAGCATGTGACTCGGCCTGTTTAAATTCAAAAATATTGCCGCGCTTTTAGATTTAAATAACGCGTACGCGTTATATAACTAAATAACGCGTGCGCGTTATATCAATAATTAACGCGTACGCGTTATATAACTACATAACACGTACGCGTTATATAGTTACAAAACGCGCTCGCGTTATTCAAATCATAAAATATATGTTTAATACTTGAGAAAGAGGGGGTGTAGAAGTCAAGGGAAATTTTGTTTAATATTTGAGAAGGGGTGGGGAAGGGTTAAGGGAATCTATGGTTAATATTTAATAGGGGTGGGAAAGGGTCAAGGGCTTAGAAGGATGTTGGAAGCTTGAGTGGGGAGAGATGAAGGGAATGAGAACATGATGGGCTACAGGGGGTGAAGGGAAGTGGAGCTTGAGAGCACTATTAGGAGTAGAATAGGTTCTGAAGAGGTATAGGGTTAGAAGTTGAAAGTGAGACTTGAGTGACAAGGGGGATGTGAGAGAGAAATAAAGAATACAAGGGGGGGAGAGACATAGAGCGAGGGAGGGAGAGGGACAATGGGGAGGAATGGATTTGGAGGGAGTGAGAGATAGATGGGGATAGAACGAAATAAGAGATAGGAAGGGAGGGACAGAAAGTGTTGGTGGGAGACATGCAGAGAGTGGTGGCGATGGAGAGAGAGGGAGTGATGGAGAGATTGGGATAGGTTGAGGGAAAGATGAGGGAGGGATAGAAGGTGAGAGACAGGCGATGAGAGAGGGAGGGAGAGAAGGTAGGGTGAGGGATGGAGGGAGAAAGTTGGAGATAGATATGGATGGAGGGGGTATGGGTTTGAGAATGGAAAGTGACATAATGTGTGTGTATGTGTGTGTGTTTGAGAGAGAGAGAGAGACAGAGAGAGAGACAGAGAGAGAGAGAGAGAGAGAGAGATTGATGGTTGGGGAGAGAGAGACTAGAGGGAGTTGTGAGCATCATATTCTCCATCAGCATCATATTCTTCATCATCATCATCTTCATGACCATCATCGTCATCATCAACATCTTCATCATCATCACCATCATCATCATCATCATCATATTCCTCATCAAATCAAAATCTCCATCATCATTATCATCATCATGATCATCATCTAAACATCACCATCACCATCATCATCAACATCTTCATCATCATCACCATCACCATCATCATCAAAATCTTCATCGTCATCACCATCACCATCACCATCACCATATTCATCATCATTGTCATCTCTAGGTTCCCCATCAACATCAACATCTCCATCATCATCATCTTCTTCATCATCATCATCTTCATCACCATCATCATCATCATCAACATCTTCATCATCATCACCATCATCATCATCATCATTATCTTCCTTGAATCAGATCAACATATCCATCATGTCACCATCATCTTCTGAACATCATCATCTAAACATCACCATCACCATCACCATCATCATCATCATCTTCATCATCATTACCATCACCATCATCATCAACATCTTCATTGTCATCACCATCATCATCATCATCATCATTGGCATTTGTAGGTTCCTCATCAACATCTCCATCATTATCATCTTCTCCATCATCATCATCTTCATCACCATCATCATCAGCATCAACATCTTCATCATCATCACCATAATCATCATCTTCATCGTCATCAGGTCAACATCTCCATCATCATCATCTTCTTCATCATCTTCACCATCATCATCATCATCATCATCTTCATCGCCATCTCCATCATCTCCATCATCTCCATCATCATCACCATCACCATCATCATCATCTTCATGACCATAAACATCTTCATCATCATTGTCATCTCCCCCTTCCTCATCAACATCTCCATCATCATCATCATCATCATCATCATCACCATCTGAACATCACCATCACCATCATCGTCAACATCTTCATCATCATCATCATCATCATCAGCATCATCATCAGCATCAGCATCATCATCAAAATCTTCATCGTCATCACCATCACCATCTTCATCATCATTGTCATCTCTAGGTTCCCCATCAACACATCTCCATCATCGTCATCTTCTTCATCATCATCATCTTCATCACCATCATCATCGTCATCTTCTTCATCATCATCATCTTCATCACCATCATCATCGTCATCAACATCTTCATCATCATCACCACCATCATCATCATCATCTTCCTCATCAGATCAACATCTCCATCATGTCACCATCATCTTCATCTTCATCATCATCATCATCATCATCATCATCATTACCAACACCATCATCATCAACATCTTCATCGTCATCACCATCATCATTGGCATCTGTAGGTTCCTCATCAACATCTCCATCATCGTCATCATTGGCATCTGCAGGTTCCTCATCAACATATCCATCATCGTCATTTTCTCCATCATCATCACCATCATCACCATCATGATCTTCTGAACATCATCATGATCATCATCTAAACATCACCATCACCATCATCGTCAACATCTTCATCATCATCGCCATCAGCATCATCATCAAAATCTTCATCGTCATCACCGTCACCATCTTCATCATCATTGTCATCTCTAGGTTCCCCATCAACACATCTCCATCATCATCATCTTCTTCATCATCATCATCTTCATCACCATCATCATCGTCATCAACATCTTCATCATCATCACCATCATCATCATCATCATCTTCCTCATCAGATCAACATCTCCATCATGTCACCATCATCTTCGTCATCATCATCATCATCATCATTACCAGCACCATCATCATCAACATCTTCATCGTCATCACCATCATCATTGGCATCTGTAGGTTCCTCATCAACATCTCCATCATCATCATCATTGGCATCTGCAGGTTCCTCATCAACATATCCATCATTGTCATTTTCTCCATCATCATCACCATCATCACCATCATGATCTTCTGAACATCATCATGATCATCATCTCAACATCACCATCACCATCATCGTCAACATCTTCATCATCATCGCCATCAGCATCATCATCAAAATCTTCATCGTCATCACCATCACCATCACCATCACCATCACCATCACCATCTTCATCATCATTGTCATCTCTAGGTTCCCCATCAACACAACATCTCCATCATCATCATCTTCTTCATCATCATCATCTTCATCTCCATCATCGTCCTCATCAACATGATCTTCATCATCATCACCATCATCACCATCATCATCATCATCTTCCTCATCAGATCAACATCTCCATCATGTCACCATCATCTTCATCACCATCATCATCACCATCATCATCAACATCAACATCTTCATCATCATCACCATCATCTTCATCAACATTATCATCTTTATCATCTTCATCTGCATCATGATCATCTTCATTGTCATCACCCTCCTCCTCCTCATCATCTTTATCATCTTCATCTACATCATGATCATCTTCATTGTCATCACCCTCCTCCTCCTCATCATCTTGTGCACTTATGCACTTAGGGATTAATATTTAGAAGAGGGTCTAAAGGCCTTTATGGGGGAGGGGCTCTAGGAACAAGGTAAGACAGAGAGGGCAAGGGGGAGGGATAAAGGCGTAGAGGGTTAGTGATTAAGGGAGAAGAAGGGAGAGAGTGCTATAGGGAGGGATAATGACGAAGATAAAGAGAAGGTGGAGAGATGGAGAGTGGGGTGGTAGAGACATGGCTGAAGGGAGAGAAAGAAACATGAAAGAAACATGTAGGGAGAATGAGGGACACATATTTAGAAAGAGATAGGGGGTATCTAGGGATTATTGGGAGAGAGCTAGGGGGTATTAAACCATACAAAACATTTGTTTTGTATGCAATCATATAAATTATTAGTTTTCTTTGATTTTGTTCGTTGCCCTAGCCGTGCACCTAACCTATTTATTGTGCTTGACTATATCGCGTTCGCGTTTTTTAACTACATATCGCGCACGCGTTTTATATTTATAAAACGCGTACGCGTTTTGGAACTCCAGAAATAATGGACTGTTGCTGTCCGAGAGCAACTTCACTCTGTCCGAACGAAAGCAACAATCCCGCGATTTTTCAAACAGCACGAGCCCGCGTCTGAAAATTTTCACATTCTACACCAACTCCATCATTTTTTTTTATGCAGGTGCAGCATTGAGGACATCTTTCATGGTTGCTCACTGTGGTGTTGGGTTATATGGCCATATTTGAAGAAAATAATTAGCAAGCTTGAAGAATCTCCAATTGAAGAACACCAAAGATAAGGCCTTTGAAAGATTCATTTTGCCTATATTTGAGGAGCACACAAGGTAAGATATCAAGCTTCAAGACCAACAAGGAAGAACTTCCATTTGCTTATTATTGAAGAGCTTGTAATTGAGGAGCAACAAAAACAAACTATATTGAATTGATCATTGTGGTGATGGGGAATGCACGTAACCGAGTAAACAAATCCACAAGGAAGAAGAGACCTCAAGAAGTCATTGAAGAAGAGAAAGAAAAGAAAAGAATATACATGATGAATCGGAGGCTTTCTTTGGAAACTAATCCAAATCCAATTGTAGAGGATACCATGGTTCATCCTATTAATCCACGACAAGAGGGACCTTCAATTTCCACAATAGTTGTTGAACAAGCACCCCATGGAAGTAATCAAGAAGCAAAACGTAGGTGCTCATTAGGGGATGTTTCAATTCCCACTTCAAGTCAAAGTGATAAGTTACCATCTCAAGATGAAGCTCACGAAGAAACACACAATTTGCTATCCGGATGTGGTTATACAAGCGATGAAGTCAGAGAGGCGTTGGACATTTTGCCTACTGTTGAAGAAGAGAATGTTATCCACACCATCGATGAGGATGTTGGACTTCCACAAGGGGATGTTGGACTTCCACAGACCATGGATGAGGATGTTGGACTTCCACCATCCAACTACCAGGAAGAGAATGAAGGACACCAAGCTACTACTGAAACGCCAGAGCGTCTTGGTGATGCGCTACATGGTACAATTCCAACCCCCTTACCTCCATTAGCAAGCACACGTCGAAGAACTCCGAAGCGTATACAAGTTGATGAAAGACTTATGAATTCCATTGAAGGTACGCTATCTAAACGTAGTATTGCTTATCAAACTCAACAGATACTTGATAAATATTTTGTTTCTAAATGTGATGGAGATAAATGTAGATTATTTTTATCATTGTTAAAATCTAGGAGCATGAATGTTGTTAGGAAAAAGTTAGGGATAAAGATGATAAAGAATTCTGAACCAAGTTCTCATATAGTTAAAAGCCTAGTAGATGCATTTGGTAAAATTGGTAAGAACACACGTTCAAAGGACCGCAATGCTGCTCGTCGTGTGTTGTCACAATCAATTGCAGATAAGAACACCAGGGCCCTTCGTATTCTCAGGCCTACATCGAAACTAGTTAATTTGAATGTAAAAACCCTCCGTAGGTATTCTATTAGAAGAGAACATCTTGACACAACCGATCAGACAGATTTTTGGGCCTTTGTTGGTCGGTTGCCACGTCGTGACATGAAGCTAGTTGATGCAGTAAAGGGACTAGTGCATAGTTTTTGGCATGATCACACAAGGCCTTCTTCAAACCGAAAGGATGTACTAAAACTAAGAAGGGGTTCAAAGGATCGTGAGCCACATACTAAGCATATTCTTGATATAACACAGACAGAGCTTTACGAAAAATTTAAGATTGAGCATAGACAATTGAACTTGGGGCAAAGATCTTTTGAGAAATGTAAGCCATGGTATGTTAGAATAAATACTCTTCGTAACACTTGTTGTTGTAGATACCATGTAGAATATGAATATTACTATGAAACATTTTTGTACATTCGTCGTGTGTTGCATACTAACATTGTGCAGGATTGCTCCATGACAATACCACCGACTTCATCAAGAGAATTCATTCATAGCATCATGTGCAATAGGCCCGAGGGGCAAACATACTATGCAAAATCTTGTTTGGATGGAACATGCTCCAACTGTGCTGGAATGGCATTATTTAGCCAATGTATGCACGAGAATGGAGACAGTGAATTTGGGAAAATGGTTACAGACATGAAAAGTTTCAAATATATCAACTATGAAATAGTCCCAGGAAAAGAAAGCAAAAAAATACAATTGGTGACATCTCAGGTATGCATTTATATCTATAAAATTATGTTGTAACGGTTACATTTCAATCCTTACTTACAACAAAAAACTGACATTGAGATCATTTTGTGTCACCAGGTACAAGTTAGTGACTTCATCAAGGAATTTATTGAAAAGACACATCAATATGTTCAGCATGTCCACGTGGCACGATGGCAGGATGAGAAGTTTAGAATATGCAGAGATACATTTCCCCTTGGTACTATACTTTCAGTTGTTGATTTTGCCGAGAACTACACTCTGCAACCTCAAAATGAGATCCAAAGTCAGTATTATCACTCTGAGCAGGTTTCCTTGATGGTTCATATCACATACAGGCATGGCCCAAATAGCACTGAAGAGCAAAGAGAAATTCTGAAGGAATATCACTTCTACATAAGTGATGATAGGTGCCACGACTTCCACTATGTACGTCATTGCTTCATCATGTTCTATGATCACTTGAAGGGAAGGAACATACAGATGGACCGACACTGGATTTGGTCTGATGGGTGTGCTGGTCAGTTCAAAAATGCACGCATATTTCAGTGGTTGTGTTCATTGCATAAAAACTACAAAGTGCCACATATGTGGAACTATTTTGAGACTGGGCATGGTAAAGGAGAGCATGATGGAGCCGGAGCATGTGTCAAAACAGCCCTACGAAGAGAGGAATTGAAAGTATCTACAGAATCTACTATTCTAAATGCTCAATCTATAGTCAGGTGGTGCACGTCAGTAATGGGAGAGGAATCAACTATGCGAGTAGAATCCACAAGAAAGAGACATGTGGAGAGATTTTTTTGGGAGGTGGTAGACATAGATCGTTCACATGCATGGGAATGCAAGACTGTGCCTGGGACTCGTGGCTTTCATTCGGTTCGAAGCTCTGATAACCCAGTATTTGAAATTTGGACCAGAAAACTTGCTTGTTTTTGCCCGCCTTGTTGTGATGGTGACTGGGATGGGTGTGAATCATTGGATTGGGTTGATGGATGGGATCGCATATCACTTCCACTTGATCAGCATGCAATTGTTGAGTTAACTCCGTTGGAAGAAGACCAATCATCTATTTCTGCAGATTTTGATCATGTATCAGACCTTGTACAACCCGGTATGATGCATTTCCTTAACATTTTTTGTTTGTTTACGTAGTCTTCAAATGCACATTAATGGACTTGTATCGCACTCTAAATATTTTGATCATATACCTACAATCATATAATGCAGGGCACATATACGCAGTGGTTGCCTCAAAAGATACTGAATGGGGTGATGAATACTGGTTGGCACGCTGTATAGATGGAAAGCAAACCCTCATTGTGTCCATGACTGACGATGAAAACAACCACTTTCCAACTGGTTCTATGGTTGTTAAAGGTGAATACTTGACACGGGACAACAATGGAAGAAAGAAGGGTGGATATGTTTACAGGGATTACAAACCAGGTGCAAGTGTATATCACTTTACCAACTTAATCATTGGCACAAACCTTCAGGTACGAACAATGCCTAGTCGAAATACATCGAAGGTACGCTACTTCTTACCGGATACAGAGCACGAGAGACTAATGGAGACCATCAGTATAAGAGATGATCCGGAGGGCTTGGTTGTATGATAATAGGTGGGATCTAGCATGATGAGGTACGTTACATACTTTTAATACTATACTATTTTCACTATTTGTAATTGAATATTGATATATGTTCAATTTTCACATGTATGTTTCATATGAATATGTCAATTTTGCGTTCTTGATATGCCAAATTTACAAGAGATGGATTAAAATTATATTATGTTCATATGATCAGTAAACCATATATTAATCATGTTTGAGAGGTTGCTTAGCTAACTTTAAGGGCATTTAAGCTCTATGTTAAGCCCAACTAAATCCTTATGAATCACTAGACAATCGAATTGGTTCCTTGAGTAATTCAACTATGAAAGTCTCTCTTAATCTAGCGACAACCACCTTTTACCCATTTCTATAGAATTTATCTTCTTTAATAATTTTCTAATCCAAATTTTAATAGCTATTACATTTTCACTATACAACTATGAAAGTCTCTAGTGACAACCACCTTTTACCCATTTTTATTATACATCTCTAAGTTATCCACACAAAAACACACACATATATATATAATAATTATTGTGTATTCATAGTCAAAACTAAAAAATATATGGATTAAAGTGGATAAACATTAAACTAAACTAAAATTAAACTAAAATTAAACTAAATTAAATTAAACTAAAAAATATATGGATTAAAGTGGATAAACATTAAACTAAAATTATAATAATTGTGTTTTTTAATCCATTTTTTACATATGATCAGTAAACCCTAAAATTATATTATGTTCATCATGTTGGTTATTGGCTTCACCCAACAAAATTAATTCAATTCATGCTCACTATATTAAACAATACACTTATATTAAATTTAATTCATGTCTTGTTAAATATTTCATAATGAATTAGCTAGTTGAGAGCACCACCTTAGACCAAGCCATCATCATCATGGACCTGCAAAACCCTAGTTTCCAAAGTTGACCCCCGTGTGCAAAAATTGCACACTCCCACACTGAGCAAAACCCTAGTTTCAAAGATGGACCTGCAAGGTGACACATGGGCCACCGGGTAGGAGGGGAGGGGCACCCCTGGCACTATCCCGGTGTGCTGAATCCAACGGAGTCGACGGTTCGTCGATCCGAGCCACGGTCTTCATTCTATGGCTCGTCCCGTCTCACTACCAGAAGGCCTTCAGGGACACCTGCTGGATACCTACCGGGGGCATAGAACTCCAACCATGCAACAAAAATGGGTTCCGGGGAGACCTGCAGGTGTGTCTAGACAGGTTCGGGCTAGGAACACTAGCCATACTTGCCCGGTGGATGATTTTCCAAAGTTGACCCCCGTGTGCAAAAATTGCACACTCCCACACTGAGCAAAACCCTAGTTTCCAAGATGGACCTGCAAGGTGACACATGGGCCACCGGGTAGGAGGGGAGGGGCATCCCTGGCACTATCCCGGTGTGCTGAATCCAACGGAGTCGACGGTTCGTCGATCCGAGCCACGGTCTTCATTCTATGGCTCGTCCCGTCTCACTACCAGAAGGCCTTCAGGGACACCTGCTGGATACCTACCGGGGGCATAGAACTCCAACCATGCAACAAAATCGGGTTCCGAGGAGACCTGCAGGTGTGTCTAGACAGGTTCGGGCTAGGAACACTAGCCATACTTGCCCGGTGGATGATTTTCCAAAGTTGACCCCCGTGTGCAAAAATTGCACACTCCCACACTGAGCAAAACCCTAGTTTCCAAGATGGACCTGCAAGGTGACACATGGGCCACCGGGTAGGAGGGGAGGGGCATCCCTGGCACTATCCCGGTGTGCTGAATCCAACGGAGTCGACGGTTCGTCGATCCGAGCCACGGTCTTCATTCTATGGCTCGTCCCGTCTCACTACCAGAAGGCCTTCAGGGACACCTGCTGGATACCTACCGGGGGCATAGAACTCCAACCATGCAACAAAACCGGGTTCTGGGGAGTCCTGCAGGTGTGTCTAGACAGGTTCGGGCTAGGAACACTAGCCATACTTGCCCGGTGGATGATTTTCCAAAGTTGACCCCTGTGTGCAAAAATTGCACACTCCCACACTGAGCAAAACCCTAGTTTACGAAATGAATGCACAATGAAGCCACTGGGCCATGGGGAGACGAGGGAGAGGGCCCCCTAGAGGTAATCGCACGCTAGGAGACCAACGGAGTCGACGGTTCGTCTGTCCGACGTCCGGTTTCCGAGTTATGTCGAGTTGCAAGTCGCATGAAAATGCCGTTCAGGGACACTTGGTGAATTTCCGTCAGGGAGCCAAAAAGCAAACGAAGCAGGAAGATTGCGTGTCGTTGGCTCCTGCAAGTGTGTGTGGGCAATGCCGACGTGGGAACACTGCCGGGAGCCATAAATCCATGATAGTAAATTAATTCATGACAAAAAAAACTGAATTATTCCTTTCAATGGATGTGGTTTTCAATTTCCTATATTGTTAGGTCAATTTGGCACATTCATTGAAAGAAATTGTAGACTTTAATGATGATCACAACAAGTGTGTTTGTTAAAACCTTGTGAAATAGAGCATCAAAAGACCTACATTGTAGGCCATATAATTGTGTTTGTTTACCTTTTGTTTGATGGACCATGCACAATAAGTAATAAAATAACTTTTGAAGTAGGTCATTTCATTTTTCTGATTTTTTCTGTGGTGGTGTTGAAAAAGACCATTGTTCTTATTGATGGGATTTCATGTGCTTATGATTCTTTGGATAATCTGGACACATACAAGGACACCATTATTAGACTAATTCATTATAAACAATTTAATATGAGTAATCTACATAAATGAATTGAAAAATTAACAAAAATAACAAACAACCCATATACCTTGGAATATAACACAAGAGTGACCATGTTAGGCAATCTTACTTATCTACTTACCTATGGTCATCTAAGTAGACCATTTGGATCATGTCTATTACTAATGATCTCCATTAACTTTTCATGTTCACAATGAGGCTTGAAGTATCATACCTTTGATGGGTGCTTCCTTGGCATTGTTTGTAGTTTGAGGTTTGTATCGAAAAATGAGATTGATGGTGTTTATTCTCATGCAATGTATACAGTTAGGATTAAGACAACTGTATAAATCTATGGAATTATAAATGGAGATATTAATCCAAAAGGAAGCCAATGTTGGCCTTGCCAATCTTTTCTTCCGAATGCAAACGAAATATTAGATTCCATTTTGCTATGTTTCCATGTAAAATATATTTGAAAAAAAACATATATTTGGATTATATGGAAATCCTTCTTACCTTTGACATTGTTTGGGATCTGCAGGATGGGAATGAAGTATTTTTTAGGGATTAAGAGGAGTATTCAATTACGCAAACTTATGAATGCCTATTTTGACAAGCAATCCATTGATTTCAACTCCATCAAATTTCTGTTTGATGGATGATGTTTGCAAGGTGAGCAAGTTTAACCCACCAATGCGAGATTGCATGCAATTACACTGAGCAAAACCCTAGTTTACGAAATGAATGCACAATGAAGCCACTGGGCCATGGGGAGACGAGGGAGAGGGCCCCCTAGAGGTAATCGCACGCCAGGAGACCAACGGAGTCGACGGTTCGTCGGTCCGACGTCCGGTTTCCGAGTTATGTCGAGTTGCAAGTCGCATGAAAATGCCGTTCAGGGACACTTGGTGAATTTCCGTCCGAGAGCCAAAAAGCAAACGGAGCAGGAAGATTGCGTGCCGTTGGCTCCCGCAAGTGTGTGTGGGCAATGCCGACGTGGGAACACTGCCAACACTGGCTCGGGGGAGGTTTTTGCAGAGTTGACCCACCAATGCGAGATTGCATGCAATTACACTGAGCAAAACCCTAGTTTACGAAATGAATGCACAATGAAGCCACTGGGCCATGGGGAGACGAGGGAGAGGGTCCCCTAGAGGTAATCGCACGCCAGGAGACCAACGGAGTCGACGGTTCGTCGGTCCGACGTCCGGTTTCCGAGTTATGTCGAGTTGCAAGTCGCATGAAAATGCCGTTCAGGGACACTTGGTGAATTTCCGTCCGGGAGCCAAAAAGCAAACGGAGCAAGAAGATTGCGTGCCGTTGGCTCCCGCAAGTGTGTGTGGGCAATGCCGACGTGGGAACACTGCCAACACTGGCTCGGGGGAGGTTTTTGCAGAGTTGACCCACCAATGCGAGATTGCATGCAATTACACTGAGCAAAACCCTAGTTTACGAAATGAATGCACAATGAAGCCACTGGGCCATGGGGAGATGAGGGAGAGGGTCCCCTAGAGGTAATCGCACGCCAGGAGACCAACGGAGTCGACGGTTCGTCGGTCCGACGTCCGGTTTCCGAGTTATGTCGAGTTGCAAGTCGCATGAAAATGCCGTTCAGGGACACTTGGTGAATTTCCGTCCGGGAGCCAAAAAGAAAATGGAGCAAGAAGATTGCGTGCCGTTGGCTCCCGCAAGTGTGTGTGGGCAATGCCGACGTGGGAACACTGCCAACACTGGCTCGGGGGAGGTTTTTGCAGAGTTGACCCACCAATGCGAGATTGCATGCAATTACACTGAGCAAAACCCTAGTTTACGAAATGAATGCACAATGAAGCCACTGGGCCATGGGGAGACGAGGGAGAGGGTCCCCTAGAGGTAATCGCACGCCAGGAGACCAACGGAGTCGACGGTTCGTCGGTCCGACGTCCGGTTTCCGAGTTATGTCGAGTTGCAAGTCGCATGAAAATGCCGTTCAGGGACACTTGGTGAATTTCCGTCCGGGAGCCAAAAAGCAAATGGAGCAAGAAGATTGCGTGCCGTTGGCTCCCGCAAGTGTGTGTGGGCAATGCCGACGTGGGAACACTGCCAACACTGGCTCGGGGGAGGTTTTTGCAGAGTTGACCCACCAATGCGAGATTGCATGCAATTACACTGAGCAAAACCCTAGTTTACGAAATGAATGCACAATGAAGCCACTGGGCCATGGGGAGACGAGGGAGAGGGTCCCCTAGAGGTAATCGCACGCCAGGAGACCAACGGAGTCGACGGTTCGTCGGTCCGACGTCCGGTTTCCGAGTTATGTCGAGTTGCAAGTCGCATGAAAATGCCGTTCAGGGACACTTGGTGAATTTCCGCCCATTTTATAATTTAAGCCACTTTTAAATATTTGAACTTCCATATTATTTTTGAAAGAGTATAATATTTCAAAACTCCTAAAGAGACAAAAACACATGATCAAAACTCCTAAGGCTGTAATTTAGAGTAGTAATAATGGGGGGTGATGGAGTTGAATTTGATCCTATGGAAGATAATGATACTAATATTATTGAGAATAAAGGGATAATAGGTTGATCCATGACACCTTTGTTTGCATGGATGAGGATGCACCTATGTATGAGACCTATGATAATATTCATGATGTACATCTTATTGATAAGGCACACAAAGGCCTATACAAGAGATCAAAGATGGGTCACTTTGTCTACTAATTTGATGTTGATAAAATTGAAGGTATTGAATGACATTTCAAACAATGGTATGACAAAGATCCTAATGTATACACAAGGTTAATATATAAGGTGCCCCATAAGGTTCTTTGTCATATCCCTATAATTCTAGGTTTTTGATGATTGTTTAGGTTAAAAAACATAGCACATTATATGGATTATCATGTACAAAGATAAGTGAAGATGGTATTATATGAGTGGCTACAAATGGTTCTCAATTTACGATCATCAAGGAAATATTACCCATTTTTTAAGAAGAACCTCATAATGTTAGACTTTCATTGGTAGTTGATGGCAATGGGTGTGCATGAGTGAGTTCATTGAAACCTTGAAAACATTGTATTGCATTTAGTTTGATTAAATTACACGAGCAAGAACTTTGACATAACTTGTAATGATCATCCAAAATCACAAATTTTAATTAGATACCAATTAGTGCATGCATGTAGTGAATTCGTTGAAACCTTTGAATATAATAGTTTGTTCTTTTGACATAGTGCATTCATGAGTAAAAGATAATCCACACAAATCAACACATTAGAATGACACAAGTACATGTATCCAAAAGTACATATATATCCAAAAGTGCATGTCTCCAAAAGTACATGTATATCCAAAAGTCTCCAAAAGTGCATGTCTCCAAAAGTACATGTATATCCAAAAGTATCGAAAAGTACATGTATCCAATGAAGTCAATGTACATGTCTCCAAAAGTACATGCACAATAAAGTCAATGTACATGTCTCCAAAACTGAATGTATCGAAAAGTACATATATATACAAAAGTATCCAAAAGCACATGTGTCCAAAACTATCCAAAAGTATCAAAACTCAAGCTTTCTCTTGTTCTTTCCCGACGTTGATCCTCTAGGCACATCCCTAGGATCAATGTGCATCCCTGGATCCTGCAAATTAAATATCAATTGTTAAATTCAACTAACTATGTACACTAATACATTATCTCAACAATTATCAACTGGTGCATGGAAAGTGCATGAAACACTTGGTCACTGAAGGACATCTCACCTCAACTGACAAAGGAGATTGTGTTGCTTGTGTAGCAGATGGAGCCGTCGGTTGAACATCCAGGATGGTTGAACCAGGGGGGCCAGGCACTGCTCCTGCTGGTGGTGGCTACAATGAAAAAATGTTGAAATAGTTAGAAATGCATGAATAAACAATAGGTCCAACAATAATAAACTATGTAAAGATAATGTTGAAATAGTTACATACCTGTGTGTGATCAGTCGCCACTGCAGATGCGGCACTAACTGCTGCATCAACCATCGATGCAAGGTTCTCAGCAGACAACTCGGGTTCCTGTTGCAGTAAACATGCAATTCAAACATTAACAAAAACGATTTATGCACTGGATTTCAAGTTAAACAACAAATATCATCGAAGGATATACATTACCGTGGTGTGAGTAAGCCCATGGTCGTGGGCAGCTGGAGTCTTTCTCGGAGTAGAACGCCTCACATACACACGACCCTTGTTCACGAATGGCCTGGAGGGAGATGCAAATACAGGCAATGGGCCAGATGTGTCGGATGGTGCCTACAGTCAGCAAGTGTTCATGTAGTTAGACATGCATGATTCAACAAACAAACATGTATTTAAAAAATGTCATTTTTAATTGTTTACCTGGAGCCCAGACGTTTCAGGGGACGGTATGACCATGGGCACTACCTCCACATTACCTTGCCCCTGTGAAGGATCTGCCATCTGCAAGTTTAATAATTGTAAATATTAGACCGTATATAGCATTAATGAACTAAAATGTAAAGTATGTGGAAATTAACAAATTAACAAGTATTAAAAAACTGAAATTTTAAAATGTTTACCTCGGTGTGAGATACGGCAATAGGTGGTATATAAGATGGGCCTGCCGAATGGGTAGCATCATGCCCCCCTGTCGAGTCTGGAACATCCGGCTCTGGGGCGTCACTGCCGGTAATCATCATCAACTGCAAGTTCACAAAATTAATATATTAGCTCAAACTATATATATGTGTACAAAGACGAAAATAAATGAAGAATTTATTACAATTAACCATCAAGATACCTCTCTCAAAAAGCCACTGAAGGCAACATCTGATGCAATACCATAGCAGGGACGACCACATGACGTGCACTCGTGAGGATCAGTACTAGGATGGGGAATAGCTGATGGTCCTCCACTAGTGGATGGTCCTGATGGTCCTGCAGAAGTGGATGGTCCTGATGGTCCTGCAGTAGCTGATGGTCCTGCATGGTGACGAGCTGGTGTATGTACCACACCAGGGACAGATGTCCCTTCCTCACCCATATGTTGAACCATCCTGCCATGGCGAAGAACCGTCCGTGCCAAACTCAAAAAAGCATCCCGTGTCTGCGGAATAATGCGATGTGCTGGTGGGACATCTGGCCCAGGCAACTGCCTGCGAGGTGCAGGGATAGGGCGATCCTGGTCTCGAAGCCTGGCATTGGGTCGGTTTTGGGGCATCCCCCCACCGATCCCCTGGAACTGTAAGATGTCAAAATAGTTAACGTGTTTATGCAACACGAACTCTGCATACATCTTTCGAAGGAAATATAAGGGAATTTCCCTGTTGTTGTGTGGTGGCATATCAAAAACCATGTACCATCTGTCCATCCAGTTATCAACAAATGGTTGAAACGTGCACCACTCAATGGAGATATGCGGCTTGCTTGCATTAGGGATTTCCCCCGTCCGAGGGTCCCTAAACAATGCAAATACAACCTCTTTGGATATTTTTAGCTTTTTTACTGCATTGTAATCTAGTCCATCAGCATATTGTTGTCTTTTTCTTTCTCTGTAAGATGTAATATCATACAGGACATTCGTAGATTGTGTAATTGTGTCCACAATTGCATCCAAGGTTGATGCAAGTGAACGGCGAATCCTGTCGCCACCACTAAAAGCTTCACTTATGCCCCTCAATTGGGCAAGCTCAATCAATATTTCGGCATTGGCATCCATAGCCGCAACTGCAATAAAGACATTAATACGAAAATCATTAGAAACATATACATGGTATATAATGACGTCTCTTCAAAATTGAACATGTATTAAATCAAACTCACATAAGCAATTTAATGGCATTTACTTACATACATTTAAAACTTAAAATTAAACATTTGACAATTAAAAAGTAAGTTAGTCAGATTGGCAGAGACGAGGAGGAGGAGGATCAAGGCAGTGATGAGTTTGTTGATTCAGGCATGGAGGAGGAGGATCAAGGCAGTGATGAGTTTGCATCTATGTGTCTCAATGTCTCATTGTGTTTTGTGATTGTGAATGACAAATGTGTTGTGATTTGTGAATGATCTAATTTCTATTGAATATTTCATATTTGTAATTGTAAATGTAATTTCTATTGAATATTTGTAATTGTAAATGTTAAATTTTATTGGATGATCTATATGTCTATATTTTTAAATTTTAATATATTTTAAAAATATATTAATTCCGGGGGTCACCGTGTCCTACGTGTCATAATTCCGGGGGTCACCGTGTCTAGTGGGGACCAGGGATCAAATTTGAAGGGTGGGGTCCCATTTCACTATGAAGGGCTATGAGATATTGAACACTATTGAAGGGCTATGAGAAATTTATTAATATTTATTCTATGTGTATATATGGATGTGTTCATGTTGTATGGATTGGATTCTAGGTTAACCGAGGCCTTTTTAGAGCAAAGAATGGGGTAATTACTATTTGGGAACAAGTTTTTTATCAAATGTAAATTGCGGTGATGGAAGATATTGAGGGTGCCACATGTTGTGGAGAAAGTAGTATTGATTCCTATGACGTAATAGGGAGTTCAAAAAGTCTGGTTTCAAGTATTGTCATGCGTAGCTCGATTGATTTTTCTCGCGCTAGGGTTGTAGCAACTGTTATGGCCATTACTGTTAAAAGGATTGATGGGGTGGAATCCCGTGAAACGATGAGTTCTTTTGTTAAGACGTAGATTCAGTGAAATTTGGTGGGAGTCTTATGTTCATTTTATGCACAAAATTCGATTACTTGATTTTGTTGCATTGTTAACTCTCCTCCTAGTCATAGCTACAATCTCTTATATAATTGTGAAGGTTATCAATCCACTCAATATATTAAAGTTGTAGTAGGCCAAAATCATCCACATATTTATTGTACTCACAAATGTTGACATTCCAATTTCTATGTAGAGCGCCCATTAACATTAGATTTTAATAATTTTGTTGATGCCATTAAATGTGTTAAACACGTAAGCGCTCGCTACAAACACGAGAACTTCGAAGCGTTCAAGCCATGGGCTACTCAGTGTAAGCCCGTCCACGTAAGTTCCTCAATGATATTATTAGAGGCCCAATGGTCCATGATCCATGGATGATCGAACACGTGGATATTGGAGAGTAAGCGAGTCCCACTCCCAAGTCACCTAGCTAGTAGCCGCATTCCCAATTTCCCACTAAAAATTGTTGATGGGTGAAATTTGAAGCTACCCTTCTGTTGCAATTTTAAACAGTAGTGGTTAATTTAATTATTGAAGGGCTTACCATGAAATTAAATTTTTTTTGCATGGTAAAATTTGAAGTGGCCTTCTATGACGTGTGGGTAAAATTTGAAGTGGCCTGAAGGCTTCAAATTTGAAGCCTGGTGGGGACACTCGTGTCCCGTGTCCTCGTGTCGGGTGACTTAGAAAGGGGGGAGTTTTAATTTTTTCAATTTTTGGTTTGATTATGAAGTTTTGAGTTTTGTGAAAAGGGTTTCATTTTGAGGTGTGAATTTAATTACAAATTGGGTTATTCCCAATTTGATCAATATTACAAAACTAGGTTAAACAATCAAAAAAATAGTAATTTGGATTAAAAAATCACAAAAAAATGATTTGGGTGAATAAATTACCTGACTAGATGAGAATGCACCGGTGAATTTGTCTCCTCTCCAGCTGAATCGAGCAACACGGATGGTTGAGTGGGCCACAAAGCGTCCTCTTCTAGGGTCAATTTCCCCTCTTTTCGCGTTTCTGATGCGTGAGTGTCGCGGGTGGTCGGCAATCGGCCGACTGTGTTTTTAAATTCATTTTTAGTTTTACATATCGCGTACGCGATTTGTAAATACATAACGCGTACGCGTTTTTGAACTACATAACGCGTACGCGATATTGTTACCTAGCCTACATGTCCAATGACATGTTAGGCTCGGGTCTTACCATGGCAGGGGGTAAATATCATAAACGCGTTATGTTTTAGGTATCAGGAACGAGATTTGAAAAAAGTAGCATTGCATCTAAAGTGACCCTCATCTTCTTGCACACACCCTTATTTTTTCTCTAAAACATAATGCATATGTTTGTGTTGGTCCACTAGTTTGTTATGTAAATTGTCAATTTATGAGAAAAAAAATATGTAGAGGGGTAGTCAACATACGAATCTTGTGCAGGGCTATTTTTCCAAAATTTTAAAGTTAATTTTATATTTTTTTAAATTACGAACGTCAGTGAATCCTTAAAACAACATGGTCGAGTGTTGGTCCACCATATCATGGTCTGAACATAATCAGTTTTTTTATTTTAGTTTGTAGGTATTTTTATACTCTTGTGCGTGTTCTTTTTCGTTCTCGAAATAATTAAGCCAATCAAAAGTTATAGGCCAAATAAACGACCTATGTTTTTTACAAATTTGACGTGAGTGCAGTTAAAAATGAATTAAAAATAGAAAAAATAACAGATATATATTCAAAAAATATATAGTTAGAATCTGCACACAGAGCTTGACAAGTGTGTGCAATTTCATCAGTAGTGCACAAGTGGAGCATATGTGGAACTAAGCGTGAAAAACATGCAGTTATAGAAATTGGTGTGTTCGCCATAAATCAGACCGAGCCTCAAGGTTTGGCAATCCGAAGCTAATACCAAACCTGCAAGGGCGCCAAAAATAATCTGAATCCAGATGCGCGTGCGTGCAAATACGCGCATGTATAGAGGCGCACACGCATTGTTGTGTGCGCACATGTAGATGCGTGCACGCGTTTTTTTTTACACCTTAATTTTTATCTATGGGCCCTCGCACGAAGTTGGTTCCACTTTTTAGTGCCACTTTAGAAATCGGAAATGCACGTCCGAAATAGAAATCAAAAGCGCATATGCGTTATTGTGGTTAGGTTCGGACAAACCTCATCCCAAAAGCGAGACTAATCTTAGTTAGCATATATCGCATATGCGATATATTGCACTTGCATTTTGTAAGAGTTACAAATCGCAAGTGCGATTTGTAATACCAAAACTATGTTACAACATCTACAAAGTGTTTCATGAGAAGAATCAGTTTCAGTTAGAGTGCACTCTAAAGGAATTCCTTGCCACTTAGTAGATTCAAACATTGACTAAACTTATGTGTTGCAAGTGTTGTAGCTTGGGCCTTTGTGGAGGTTATAGTGGTAGTGGAATGGAACCCGTGTCATTTGAGTATGAGCAAGACCAAGTTGTTGATTGAGCCAAATTAAAAAAGAAATTATAACATTTATGTGATATTTTTTAGGTTATTTTAACTACTATGTTCATTTTTATTATGGAAAGAAACGCCTTTCTTTTTAATTTAATTAGAGGATGTGGATGGAGATATCTCCATTTGACACCGAATTGTGATCTAAATTTTTTTGTAATTTAGTTAGTGCACAACAACTCAAAGCTCTAGGTTGATGTAAGAATTTTTATTTTTGATGAGAAGTAGTACATTCTCCCAAATAGGAAAGCTCAAATTAGGAAAAAGGTATTATATAATCAGTCTTATCTTAATAATATAAAGAAATGCATAGTATAAAGTAACATAGAAAAAGTGAAAATGCTTTTAAGAAATAAAATAAATAATAATTTCTTAAAATGAAATGTTAGATTTTATATTAAATACAATATGTTACAACATATGTTTCATTATATGCATGGGACACATCATGAAGGGATTGAGGTGTTGTTTCCCAACTATAACCATAATCAAGGCCATGCGACCTTTCCACAAGGCATTAAAAAAAATTTAATGACATCAATATCCAAACCTAATGTCAAAGACACCTTAGTGGGGGATTGCAATGTCATAGAGAATCCTCTACATTTTAGTTGTTATTCATGGTGCTTGAGCTCAAGAATCCACCATTAAGGTTTAACCCCCTTTATTTCCTGGTCACCATGTAGTTTTTCCTTAAGGTCCATTTCCATTTCTCAAAACCTACACATGGCCTTTGTATCCTACTAGGATGAAGAAAAGTGGTTGTGGCCTAGAGAATCATTTTTGGTCTTCTTCTCATACCTACTCATTTTAGAGATCAAAATCTAGTCCAATCAGACCCCTCAACAATAAAGTGTTTGAGAAATTCTCACATGTTTTCTTAATGTTTTTGTTGATAGTTTGGGTCACTTTGTGAACTGTTGCAACAAGGATGTGGTGCACATTAATAATGAGCATGCATTTGTTGTTCAATGTAACTGAAAATTCAAGAAGCATAATCTTATTTCTTACATTTATATGAGAGATTAAATGGCGTGTTCTATGATTTCACTTTATTTTATTCCTTTACTATATTGATTTTTATTTTGTTTAATATATTTCTCGACATATTATCATCCTAAATGCGAGTTGACATTGTCCAAATACTAACTATTGGCATGGATAAGGTGTCCGAGTAATACAAAAATCATTTCCTTATTATGGAAACATGGTTCAAAAACTATTTGTATGGATTTTTTAGTGGTAGGATTTTGTGGGAAAGGCACACTATTTTATCAATGCAATATCAAAGAAAGCATGTGAAAGATACATGGACTAAGAAAAAAAACATATAAATCACCAAACATAATAATTTCAAAGAGAAAAAATAGCACAAGTTACATGAATATGTAAACCACAGGAATCCCTTGATGAAAAAGAAAACATATTGATGACTCTCATATGGAACCAGGTCTTCAAACTATGATATAGATCTATAATTCCTATAATGCCGAACATTGGTATGATAGGTACTATGTATGATAGGTTATTTAGGTTATTTTTAAGTTAATGACATAATGATAGGTTATTTTTAAGTTAATGACATAAAAATATCACAAGTGCTATATCGCATGTGCGATATATTGCACTTGCGTTTCTTAAGAGTTACAAATCGCAAGTGCGATATATCGCACTTGCGATTTGTAATACCAAAAAAAAAAAAACAGAGGCCCGCAGCCTCATTTTATCATGCACACAGTCGAGGCCGGCGTTATCGGGAAGGCAAAAAAATGCATTGTTGATTTGAGTTTGACACAAGGAGGAGGCGAATTTGGAAGAGCTACTTCACAATTTGGATACAATGGAAGGTAGGTGGCCCTATCCTTCCAAATTCCTTTGAATTTTCATTCAAGTGTTTGTTAATTTAATATTTTTTGTTTTTTTTAAAAACCAATTTGATAAAATTTGTTACATGTATATTAAACCAAACAATGAAATTCATTAATTAAATTTTGAATTTGTTGTTTTAATCTTAACAAAGAACATAAGCCCAAACCCAAACCCAAACCCAAACACAAACACAAACCCAAACCCAAACACAAACCAAAATCCAGACACAAACCCAAACACCGAGGAGGAACACGACCGTAATTCATAGATTCTAGCTCGTTTGGGATCATTGAGGCACCTTAGCTCACTATTTAGAGGGGGGGACCACTTAAGACAATCATGAGCCGAGGCATTAGACTCCATAATAAGCACAATTTCCAATTCCCATGGAGCACTGTACAACATTAGCTCGTACAGAGATTCCCAGAGGCAATACTATTCCACTGGGTTGAGCTACAGAGATGTGAAAAAACTAAAGATAACCAAAGATCAATTGTTTTCATTATTCCAAGACCCTAGCACCAGATTGGTTCCACCCACCAGTCGACCACACATTTCCATAGATTGGTGCTTGGAACAAAATATTAAAGCCAATTTGATGGATCGATGGTACATGGTATTCAATGAAGACCCTCACGGGAATAGAGACATCCCATTTTATTTTCTTAGGAAGTTGTATGCAGAATTTATCTTGGGGAAACATGTGAACTATTTTGACATTATAGAGTTCCAGGGTGTAGGCCATGGGATGCCCCAAGATAGGGAAGGGGATAGGACCGATCCTAACCATGTGCAATGCCCTCCATGCACACCCAACCCCCCTTGGGTATATCCACATGCCGGTCCGATTATTGAAGATACACAGAAGGCCTTATTCGATTTGGCTGATACATTACTTCGACATGGGACTGTCGTTGAAGGTAATGTAGGCCAAGGGGTTGGCACTTCCGAGGCTGTCCCATCTGGGGTTGAACCATCTCACAGTGAGGATCCACTTTTTAGGTCCCCAGACCAAACCAGAGCTACACATCGTACCGGTGATGCAGAGTCTTCAGAGCATCGGGTTATTCCACACCCTTGCACATCGTGTCGAAGCATATGCTATGGGCCTACTTCAGAGTTTCAGGGCAATGAATTACTCCGATATGGAAGTAAAATTCATTCTTTACATAGTATATATTTTGTTTTATATCACAGTTTTCAATTGTTTCGTAATTTATTTCTATTTTAAATAATTATCTCACAATTTGTGTGAACAAATATACAGCTGGCGTCCAATGACACCCCATATTCACATAATATGGCCATTGATGCTGATGTCATTGATGCAGCGGTCAATGCTGGATATGATTTTGGTGCTTCACCATTAGATGTAAGAACTTTACTTTTTAATTTGTCATCGAGTGATTTACATATTTATAATTTAGAGGTTGCAACATTCAATACGTCTTAAACTTGATATAATATGTTTTATGTAGGGTGGGCACGATGAGTTTGTGGAATCCCAGGTCGGTCCCTTCCATGTAGAGGAATATTCCCAAACTTAGGTATTCTTTTAATTATGCTTTTAATTATATGCTTTTAATGATTTGAAACATGTATGCGTTTAATTATTAGAAATTTTCTAATTGTATCTTTATGTTTTGTTATGTAGCATAGTTACCAGTCTATGTTTGACCATCTATTTAGGCCATTGTCATTTATTCCACCAACTGGTGACCCTCTTCCCCCCCAGGTACGTGTACATGTCTCGCTTTCTTTGAAAAAGTCATTGTCTGTCCATGTAGTATATATACATTCTTGTTCTCTTTGTATTTCTGAAATTGACATATATGTTACTTTATGCAGGCATCTAGTGATGCAGTGGTGCTTAAAGAGCACCCAATCAACGTTGTTGGTGACCCACCTCTCCCCCCCCCATAGGTACGTGCATGTCTCGCTTTCTTTGAAAAATTCATTGTACGTTCATGTAGTATATACAATCTTGTTTCCTTTGTATTTGCTAACATTGGTCCATATGTTACTTTATGTAGGAATCTAGTGATGTAGTGGTGATTGAAGAGCACCAAATCGACATTGTTGGTGACCCACCTCTCCCCCCCCGAGGCACGTGTATGTCTATCTTTCTTTGAAAAGGGAATTGTACATCCATGTAGTATATATAGTCTCATTTTTTTTGTATTTGCTGACATTGGTCCATATGTTACTTTATGTAGGCATCTAGTGATGCAATGGTGCTTGAAGAGCACCAAATTGACGTTGTTGGTGACCCACCTCTCCCCCCAGGTACGTGTATGTCTCTGTTTCTTTGAAAAGGTCCTTGTTGTCTTTGTATTTGCTGACATTGGTCCATATGTTACTTTATGCAGACATCTAGTGATGCAATGGTGCTTGAAGAGCACCAAATCGACGTTGTTGGTGACCCACCTCTCCCCCCCCAGGTATGTGTATGTCTCTCTTTCTTTGAAAAGGTCATTGTACGTCCATGTAGTATATACAGTCTCATTTTCTTTGTATTTGCTGACATTGGTCCATATGTTACTTAATGTAGCATCTAGTGATGCAATGGTGCTTGAAGAGCACCAAATCGACGTTGTTGGTGACCCACCTCTCCCCCAACCCCAAGGTACGTGTATGTCTCTCTTTCTTTGAAAAGGTCATTGTACGTCCATGTAGTATATACAGTCTCATTTTCTTTGTATTTGTCGACATTGGTTTATATGTTACTTTATGCAGGCATCCAGTGATGCAATGGTGCTTGAAAAGCACCAAATCGATGTTGTTGGTGGCCCACCTCTCCCCCCCAGGTACATGTATGTCTCTCTTTATTTGAAAAGGTCATTGTACGTCCATATAGTATATACAATCTCATTTTCTTTGTATTTTTTGACATTGGTCCATATGTTACTTTATGCAAGTAGCTAGTGATGCAATGGTGCTTGAAGAGCACCAAATTGACGTTGTTGGTGACCCACCTCCCCCCCCCTACGTATGTGTATGTCTCTCTTTCTTTGAAAAGGCCATTGTACATCCATGTAGTATATACAGTCTCATTTTATTTGTATTTGCCGACATTGGTCCATATGTTACTTTATGCAGGCATCTAGTGATGCAATGGTGCTTGAAGAGAACCCAATTGGGGCCACTGATGACCATTATGCTCACCTACTCTAAGTGATAGTAGTGACTTTGTATTTCATTTTCTGGTTGTAGGGTGATTTTCCGCAAAGTCAACTACTGATAGTATTGTTCCAAGAGGGAAGGTGTCCCGGCATATTCTGAATTGCTCATCTTGCCACCGTGCCATATCAACATGCTGAATGTATTGTTGGATATTTCCATGGAACTCTGAAATAAAATCACATGCTTGCACCTGGTGGAAAAAACTAAACAGTGTTATAAAACAACATAAAAATATTTACATGAATATTAATATGTCAATATTTAACAATGTTATAAAACAACATAAATAATGTACACGAGAAGTAAATGAACAATATTCGTGTATATTGTCACCTATGAAGTCACCAATTTAAGCTTGTTTTCTTTCCCATCACGTAGCTAATATGTCTCATACTGAAAGTTCTGCTTCTCGACAATTGCATTCCCGAATGCTTGATCTTCACTCTCATGGATGAAATCAGACCATAATGATAGCCCACCACAATTGTTGCAAGAACCCTCTACACATTGTTTTAAGTAATGTGTCTGCCCATCTTTCCTTGGACATATTATGCTATGGATGAAATCTCTGGACGACATTAGCGGTACTATACCTGAGCATTCCTACACATGGTTAGGATGCAAAAAATGACGTATATGTGCAAATGTATGATAATATAGATAAAACTCTATGTGGTATCTACAACAACAAGTGTTCTAGATTCTATTGATTTTAACATACCAAGGCTTGCATTTTTCAAAAGATATTTTCCCGAGCCTTAGCTCTACATGGGTAACTTTAAACGTCTCGAACAATTGAGTTTCTGTCATGTCAATATAATGCTTAACATGAGGTTCATTGTTGATAGGACCCCTACAGCGTTTTAACACATCCTTTGTGTTAGAAGAAGGCCTAGTGTTATCGTGCCAAAAAGTGTGCACTAGTCCCTTCACTGCTTCAACCAACTTCATGTCTTTGCGGGGAAACCTACCGCCAAATGCCCATAATGTTTCCATTTGTCCCTCTACATCAAGTTTGTCTCTTCTTACTGAATATTTTTTAAGTGTCTTTGGATGTAAAGGGACAATTTTTTATGTGCATTTATGTTACAATGTAATTTTCCACCTTGTGAGCATCAACACTCTTTGGCCTTTAGGATCCATTTTACTGACTCAGATCCACATTATATCCTTCAGATACACTATTTCCCTATTGTTCTTCCTGTACGCTAGTTGTTCCACTTTATCCTGCATACCCGCGAGCTGCACCATTATAACCCGCGGGTGACAAGTAAAATGGTAAAAATAACTAGTAAATGACTTTTTATTCCCAAAAAGTGGTCTTAGGGTGACCTTTGGCCATCCATTTTCCCCAAAACGCCTCGATGTGTCCTTTCACTTACCTTTGGGAGGACTATATATTGAGCACATATGGCATATGAAAGGAGAGAGAAAGAGATATCAAGATAACTCTAGTGGATTTTTGCCACATCTTGAGTCTACACTCATTGATCCTTGTTGTTCTGAGCCTCTTATGTTCACCTTCCAAACTCCTATCATAGTTTGATTTTGCCATTGTATGGAGGATGTGGAGGCACAAGTGGAGAGACCCAGTTCTTGGTTCATATTGGTTGCCGACAAGAGGTCATATCACATTGTACTTCTTATTATTTATTAATAAAAATACTCATATTCTCATCCATTAATGTTGTGAATGTTGTTTATATTACAGTGGGTTGCATTTACTTATGATATCATGGACCATTGCTATTGATGATGTTAATGTCTTTCATATATTATATGCTCTGTTGTATATTAGATGTCAAGACTAATTTGCAGGTTCAAGTGCACGAGTTGAAAGCTCCAATAGGGATCTACATCAACCATTTGGATCGAGGTTGGTTATATTCTTCATTATCTTAGCATTGTCATTTACATAGCATAGCATTGAGAACTGAGTTAATTTATAGTAGTCAGCGATCTGTTGTGGTCCACCCCAAGCCATAGGAAGTTTTCTCCATAACAGAAATGGCGACTCCCCTAGGGAGAACATCCATTTTTGGGGATTTTTTAGGCATTAGTCCTTGTTTAGAGTTGTTGTGTGTCGAGTCTTTGTGTCAGTGATTGGCCATTAGGATACACTATAGAAAACACCATTTTTCTGAGCCATTGCACTCTTTTTCTGCTCATTTGATTTTCCCTATACACAGGTGAGCCTTTTCGGGCTTAGCTACCCTGCCCATACGACGGATCCCACCTGCGACTGTCCCCCTGAGCATTGGTTATACTATGGTGACCATAGTTTCCTTACCTAGGTATCGCATAGGGTACTTGCAGTGGTTATACTGTTTGTGTCATGAGTCAGATAGGGGTTGGACAACACAGTTGTTTGTTGCCGAGGGTTACGACCCTTTGCACCCAGTGAAGCCTGGGAACCTTTATAACTGATTCTGTTACCTCTGGCTACAGTTTGGGAGTCTCAAGCCTCTCCTAGGCGAGACATACCAGCTCTAGTGTTGGGAGCTCATCTAGCCACTCTGTTTGTCTTATCTTGGCTATAGTTTCTCTAGTTGTGTGCTCTTGATTCTCTGTTTTTGATCGATAGTTTGGCCATTAGGGGACATTTTGATTTTATAGTCTCTCCGGTGATATCATGGTGCGGAGTCCTACTCTCTGTCGATCTTGTCGGTTGGATGGTTTACCAACTGCCGAGTTTTCACGCTGTGTCTAGAGGGGATGTCGGCGGGCTCCCTCCGAGTCTTTGGATTCTTACAAGACATACATCATCGACGCCATGACTGTAGATTCTGTCATGGGAGAAATCCCTATGAGTCCATCGGGTAGAATCGAACACACTTCAGACACCCCTACTCCTAGAGAGGCATGGGGGGGTGATCCAATTGAGACCCAGCCTAGTTTGTTTGGTCTATATCCACCCAAGACTCAACCTAGTTTGTTTGGTCTGGATCCATCTGAGGACTACCCCTTCAATCCTTCGTTTCCACATAATTATTTATATGGGATGCCAGAGTTACATGATGACACAGGTCCTACGACTAATGCACACCCCCCTCTCCTTTGGTATGCCTAATTACAACACAGTTGATCCTTCTAATGCATTTGGTAGTCATGTTGGCACTAGTCATGGTGTTAGAAACACTGCACCCACTGGGGTAAATACCCTCGCCGGGGGCACCATTTTTTCCACTCACACACATAGTATGGGGGACCGGTCACGTTCCTCCTAACAATGCAAATGTTGGAAGACGGATGCCTCCTAGGACTACCCAACCTAATAGGAACACTATTCGCAACACGACTCACCACCCACAACACACTACACATGCCTCTACCCGTCAACTGAGGACCACTTTCACGAATATTAACATTCCTCCCAATCACGAGGGTGGACATATACCGTACACTTTTATGTCTGCCGCCACTACTAGTAATGCTATTGTAGGAGGTGGGAATATACCTCATACTCATGGTCACAATGCCACCATTACTGCTACTAGTAACACCAATGTTGGGGTTGGGAATACATCTCATGCTTATAGTCACCACACAACTGCTCATGCTACTAATAATGCTTGCGTAGGGGTGGGAACATACCTTACCATCAGGGTCATTACAACACGGTTCCTACTACGAATAGTACGTATATGCCCCATAATTATGGTGGAAACCCTTACTACAATACAGTCGGTGCTAGCCATCAATACAACCCACCTCAATATGGTGCTCAAAATGCGTATATACCTGCTTACCCTCACACAGGTCAGGTCGGAGGAGGTTATCAACATTATGGCCATGGTCAAGCTTATGGTCAGTAAAGCCCGTATAATCAACATTTTTATGGTCATGGTCAAGTTTATGGTCCTTCTTATCCATCAGGTCCTTACAATCAACCTTTTATGGGAGCTCATAATCAAGCTTTCTAGCCGCAGCTCCCGTTCCTTGCACGTTTGAATCTTCTGGATCTTTCGAAGCTCACGAATGATCTAGTGTGTCACGATCCTAATTGGCCTCTGGTCCCTACCAAGCTCCCTTCGAACATTCCTAAGTTTGAGGGGAAAGGTGGTGAGGATCCGGGTGACGATGTCATTACCTTTCACCTTTGGTGCTCATCCAACTCGTTGAATCACAACTCCGTTCAATTGTGACTATTTCAACGCACCCTCATGGGGGAAGCTGCAAAGTGGTATGTTGAGTTGCCTGGGGGCACTTATAGGGGTTTCAATGAGATCGCTTTGGTTTCTTGGATCATTTCCAGTTTTCGGTTTGCTAAGATACTGGTACTGAATTTTTGTCTACCTTCCGTCAGAATAAGGCCATGCATATTTCTGACCATGTTCAAGAATGGCATCGACGGAAGAGATTAGTGAAAGCCAACATTCCTCTAGAGTTTTTGTTGGAATGGTTCCTCAAGTCCTTACTTCCATATATTGCTAAGGATGTTTCGATGTCCGGTATTATGACTAAGGAACAAGCCATCTTAAAAGTCCAGCAGTTAGATTTACTATACTCTCAATCTGGCATTTTGTATGACATTATTCCTGACACATCGTGAACATGACATGAGCCCAAGTCAGTTCCTGGACCGCATGCCGATGGCATTGTGGGATCCTCAAGTACTCGTCCTGTAGATTTGGTGGCTAATCAAATGAAAATTTTGTCACTTAAGTAGTCTACTCCCGGACAGGTTCACACCTTGTCCACTTCCTGCCTCGTCGACGATGTACACGCTGTGCAATCGACGAACCCATCGGGTAACCAACAACCTAGTGGTAAGAAGAAGGGAAGAAACAATGGGAACAATAATAGTAATTGCAATACCCCTCTTAAGGAGAATGCCAACCTTCCTCGGGACGATGAAAATGCTGGCGAGGACCATAAACCTAGGCGTAAGGTGAAATTCCCTTACAAGCTTTGTGGGGAAGACCATCTTACTCACTTGTGTCCTCGAATCGAAGAATCATTGAAGAATATTGCACAGAGCATAATTGTGTTGAAGGACCCCCTTCCTCATCATCAAAACATGGCTTCGCATGCTCCTTCTAATGGTTATGGGCCTAATGAGACTACAATGTCTTCCTCTAATACCAGTGGCTATGGATGCATGAATTTGGTCCAGTCAGAGGTTAGTGTTGCTACTCGACAATGCAATTTTGGTGCACCACAACCGAATATGGGGAATGAGCCTCTCCCTCCTCCTGATAATTCCTTTTATATCGAGAAGCCCTCTATTATGCCGCAGATACCGAAAGGTGTTCTCAAGTGCTCTATGCATAATCCCAGTGCTCGAGCCGCCCAAAACAACTCCATTGTAGAATATTTGGGCCAAACTCCGTGTGCTATGTCGGCTCTTGAAGTTTTACAGGCATGTCCTTCTCAAAGGCATGCCCTTTTGAGTTCTTTAGGAGTTCAGGATGGGGGGAGTCCCAACCTTATCAAGTTTGACACTACTGATTTTCAACCTCGCTTACCTTACCACATATATTTTCAAATCCATGTGGAGTGCCTTCATAATTTTGTCAAGAGAACGATGGTTGACGAAGGTGCTTCCGTGTCAGTGATGTCTTTAGCTTGTTGGAAATATCTTGGCTCTCCTCCTCTACTCATGTCTAGGACCATGCTCACTACATTTGACATTCAATCATTTAAGCCGCATGGGATTATCCCTTCCCTTGTTGTCCACTTGGGAGGTAAACCTGTGTCTATTCAAGTTGAGGTGGTTGATGCGCCCATCGACTACAACCTTCTCCTGGGTAGGAATTGGATGTACGCTATGAAAGCTGTCGCGTCTACTGTATTCCGAGTTATTTTCTTTCCACACGAAGGAAATATTGTGACAATCGATCAACTGTATTTCTTTAATACTTCTCTCATAGCATCCATGGGATCAGTGGTCCCCCAAGTTACAGATTCTCAACTGGCAACTGGGAACATCGGTGTAAGATTGTACCCCTCATTGATGGGATATTATGATTTCTCTTCACTCATTAATTTTATTGGAACCATTTCCGACGATGATCCATGGACCTTACCTTCCACGAGTTCTACATCTAAAGACATTGCACATGTCAAGATGTCTATGCCACTGTTTGCTGCTGAGCTTGCTTATCAAGATATTCAACAAGCCACTGCAGAGTCGGATCTCCCCTCTTCCCAGACAGAAGAAGAAGATCCTGTTATGCTACCGACTTGTCTTATTCGCACGATTTCCTTGATGATACTTTACCTTCGGATGAATCTATTATCGAGGCCATGTGTGGTAGTGAGAGGCCTTGGGAGGATATGCATCATGGCTCTTATTTCCTTCCCAACCTCGATCTCGCCAAGCAAGAAGAGTTTAGGATGACTCTTGCCAAGATGGTTGATCACCTTGTGGTTCTTTTGGGCTCACATGAGATTTATGCAAAGGGGAACATGGCTAACATTTCCCCGACTATACCGATCAACATCTCTCGCACTCCCGGAAAGATTGAGAATGTTTACATCGGTGATGATTGCTCTTCTAAGGAGGTTTCCATTTACAATGAATTGTTTATAGAGCTTCGGGAAGCTTTCACCTAGTCATATGAGGAGATTCCAAGAATAGACCCTAGTATTGTCGAACATGAGATTAGAACGTATCCTCATGCTAAACCGGTTCGACAACGTCTTCTTGCTGTTAACCCTAGGAAGGCAACCGCTATTAAGGAAGAGGTGAAGAAACTTTTCAAGGCTGGTTTTATCTACCCCGTTCCCCTTACTGAATGGGTGTCAAACCCCATTCCTATGGATAAGAAGTAGGGAACGATTTGCATATGCACTGATTTTAGAGACCTAAATCGTGCGTGTCTGAAAGACAATTTCCCCACTCCATTCATTGATCAGATCTTGGATTCCTGTGCGGAAAGTGATATTTTTTTGTTCATGGACATATTTTTCGAGGTATAACCAGATTCAAATCAAACCCTAGGGCCAGCATAAGACTGCTTTCATTTGTCCTTGGGGTACATTTGTGTACCGAAAAATTCCCTCTGGCCTTAAAAATGTCGGAGCTAGTTTTTAGCGTGCCATGACCTATGCCTTCTACAACCTTAAAAATATTATGGAGGTTTTCTTGGATGATCTTGTTGGCCATTCTCGCAAGAGAGTGGACCACACCAAGCACCTCCGTTTGATTCTCGAATGATGTATACACTACAAGATTCGATTGAATCCAAATAAATGCATCTTTTCTATGAGGACAGGTCGCCTTCTAGGATTCATAGTTTTGAAAGAGGGTATTAGAGTCGATCCTCTTAAAGTTGAGGCAATACTTCAATTGCCTCCTCCGTGCAACTTGTTTCAACTTCATAGCCTCCAGGGGAGAGCTAATTTTCTACATCGCTTTGTAGTCAATTATGTTAGTCTTACCAAAGGTTTCGCACACTTGTTGAAGAAAGACACACCCTTTATCTGGGATGAGCGAGCCCAGCAGTATTTCGATGCCCTTAAGAAAAATTTGGTATCAACCCTTGTGCTTAGTCCACCCGAATTTGCACGAGATTTTATACTTTATGTGGCTTCATCTCAAGAGACGATTGGCATGGTCTTAGTTCAAGTTGATGATGTGCTCGTTGAGCATGATATCTATTACCTTAGTTGAAATCTAGTAGACCTTGAACTGAGATATACTCACGTGGAAAAGTTGGGGCTTACGACTGTTCATGCAGTCCAAGTTCCAACAGTGATGACACTATATCATGCTTAGAACAAGCACGGTTGTAGCACATATTAATCCATTTCAGTTCGTGCTATCACAATGTCTCATAGGAAGGAAGTACAATAAATGGATTGTTATCCTTCAGGAGTTTTATCTTGATTTTGCTTCGGCGAAGTGAGTGAAATCCCTGGATTTTGCTGAGCTTATGTCGGGCCTTCCGAGACTTGATGAGGATGTCGTCCATGAAGATTCCTTTGTAGATGAACGCTTATTTCTTATCTCGTCAAAGGACACTTGGTATGGGGATGTCATTGTATATCTCCAAACTTTGAAGCTTCCTTCGCATTATTCACGAGACGAGCGACGACGTGTGAAACATTATACTAAAGATTATACTATCGTCGGAGACACTTTGTATCATCGAGGAAAGGATTCTATTCTTCGTCATTGCATGAATCACGAAGAAGCGGAGCATGTGCTTAATGATTGCCATTGTCACGTACCCTATTTGCTGAAAACATTTTATGCTGAAAACCTTGTATTAACTTTTATTATAAAGTTTTATATTTTGGACAAGTGTCCAAGGATGACTGTAATTTGCACAATATTTTATTATTTAATAAATAAATAGGAGACAAACACCTAAGGGGACTGTTGAAAGAGTGGTTACTGATCCACTAGGTGGAATAAAATCTGGGTAGAAGGAAATGGACAAGTGGTAGAATCATGATGCAACTAACTAGCTGTTGGTATGGGACAACTCCCTTAAAATGTGGTCTTAGTGCCCTAAAAGATGGGACTGGAGCTTGAGGCTCATTTATTCCAAATTGACCACTAAAAGACCTAGGCAGAATATATATTAGCCATCAGATTATGAACTGAGGTTCATCACTTTTCCTGACGAGGAAACTTACCTTGAGGTTTTGCTATTTGCACTCAAGAGATCTGATGAGGGGATAGGCTAGGGTTGATCATGTTGTGAGTCTGCCAAAAATCTTGGTGAGTTTAGGAGGTTGTTGCTGAGTGGAGAAGGCATTTTACAGGAGGTTGATACCGAGTGGGGAAGGTATTTTGAGTGCCTTGCTTCTACACAGTTTTCCACCCAATTACTGGATCAGTAATCAGGCTCGGGGGTTCATTAGAAGTTAGCAGATGAGCTGCTTCTTATGAAGAAGTTTGGGAGGAACAGACCTCCTTGGGTGTTTTTCGGTCCTATCATCAGTTACAGGTTCTAATGTCTTATCTGTTTTATTTTTTAGTTCTGTTATCTAGTTATTTTTGTATTTTACAGTCGTGCTGATTATATAACTTTCATTGTTTATTTCATAAGTTATTTTGATTCCTATGTAAACTAGCAATTCTGTATAATTTGACAAGATTTCAAATCAGAAGCACAAACGTTTAATACAAAACCAACAGCGAGGCATTAGGCCGAAGCCATCATATTTGTTTAAACATTGATTTAATAAACAATAGTAGTGTTTTCTTCAGACACATAGTACATATGAGTTCCTTTCTACCCTTTAAACATTCATGAACTTACAGTCCATAAAATAATACAATAGTACATGTATGCTTAAAACCCTAGTCTACACAAACATTACATTCATTAAAGAGACTGTTAATTACGAACTAGTTCCATTTCTTAAAATGACGAGTGACAGGTTTCATTCACGGGCCAAGACCCAACACAACAAATACAGAATAGTCATAGTCACATAGTTTTCCAAATATATTTTATTATCTTCTCAACAGAGTTTGAAACCCCACTTAAAAACAACGAAATGCTACCAAGTTTCGAAAACTAGAATTCAAACCCTGTACAAATACCAATTGTTACATTGACTCTACAACTAAGAAAAAAACCTAGGTTTTCCCACTACGAATTCCAGTTTTGATGATACAACTCTTGCCACGACCACTACCAGGAGAACCTACGAGGGTTTTGCATCGGGCTTACCATTGTTTCACATTTTTATCCATAGCCACGCAACTCCATTGTCGTCAAACCCAGCACCTTGATTCCGAGCGATGGCATTACCTGGCACAAAGGTCTGTGAGGAGTTAACAACATATCATTTGTTTATTGACCAAACGAAGAAGTATTTTATAGAACTAAAAACCAGACAGGACTTACCTTGCTATCCATAGATGATTGGAACGCTTTTGGATTCCAAACCCTCAATCAATGAAGTGAAGTTGACTTACATCCAAACTACAACCCAACACGTAGTCAAGCCTCACTTTTAAACTTTACCAGCCACCGGACAAAAGCCCCAAGGCTTCAACACTGTCCTCTCAACAAAACTCAACACTTGTATAGTATTTCTACAATGAAATCTCAGAGTTCAAAGGCACAATGCCATCCACAACCGTCCAGGGTCAAGCCCTGTAAACCAGCAGCCTGTCGGCCTTCACCTCCAGACAGTAACCACCAAATGAGTGCACAAAAGAGAAATTAACGTTAAGATCCACGTAGCTAGGGTTTTGCACATCCCATCTATCGAGACCCGAGATCAACGTTCAGGGTCAAGCCAGCTAAACCAGGGTGGTACCAAAGGAGTTATTATAACCAAAAACCAAGCAATGACTTCATTTATTACATAGAGAGAACAAATGCCATATCACCAAGTCGAAGCTTGCAGCTCGGTGACACATGACAAAACATCACCACTGTTATCACTTAGAGCTAGACACACAAGTGACAGCTTAGCACTCACCCTCACCACATAGAAATGGATTTAATGCTGAGATCTTACGGATATTGTACCAGAGTCTCGACTGCAACAACATCACCTACCTTATTAATGTTTTATCATTACTTTTGCCACGAAGAAGCCACGAGGAAGCCACGAAGGTTCAGTTCATCAACTGATTGAATGCTTTTGTATACACATCATCGTAAGGAGAATCCTTACCACTGTTAATCATGCGAACAAGACCAACATTATCATCCAAGTTGGAATCCCACTATCCACCGTAGTGCTAGACATTCAATATAGAAGATACATTTTACACTCGCCAACCTTTACATGAATATCTACCTCTTAATGTTCATCATGTAATATATTGCTTTGGCAAGGTCGTTTTATAATCCTGATTAAATAGTAGGTTAGCACAGTTAGGTACCAAAGATTTGCATATATATATATTGCATATCATATTATCTGCATTATCCACATACTTTATTGTTGCATATATTTCGTATAACATTACATTGTTTACATATATTTATATGGTAGCATGAATTTTATATAGTGTTACATTATTAACATATATATATTTTTATATGGTTCATATATATATTTCACATAACATTACATAGTTACCCATATTTCATATGGTAGTATTCACATGGTATTATATGTTTGCACAAATAATTTATATAGTAACATATAGTTGCATAGCATCACTTATGGTACATATTCCTATTTGTATTGTATCGCATGGTAATCCTAATATCACATAAATGCATTGTGCCACTTAGAATCACATAGGGCACACAACGCACATATCATTTAGGATGTGTTCATCTATAGTTGAGTTTCGATAATATCGCCATTTACAGCATTTAAATAAACCAAGGAAATAGGAAATTTTGTACAAACGAAGTTACGACTGATAAAGACCTTCTCATAACTTTTGTTTAAACTGTACTGTCTGCATAATTATTCCTTTTCTAGTACTTAAGAAACTTGAACGACCTGAAGTTTCGAACCAGTTCTCTCACCATTAAAATGATCAGAACTTTTCTCTTCAATTTTTATCAATAGATGTTTACTGAAAATAGGTGGTCACTTGTCGCAGTTAAAACCCTTACCTGTAATCTATCACATTATGAAACTCACATGATTTAGCACGAATGCTAAGTAAGCGTCGGGGCGTCCGAAGGAACCCTTCATTAATCAAACAAAAGAACGTTAATCAAATGATGTTTCTTAATTCATAAACAACAACAGTAGATTTTGTAGCAGCATAACTAGAATTGGATAACATCAAGACTTAAGCTAACTTCTTTTAGTCGCATTCAATAAACAAGTATGGTATTTTAGGACAACAAATAACATCTCATGTATCTTTTCCATTTCTGCATACACTAAATAAGCAATATTGTCACATAGAAAAAGTTTAAATTTTGGGGATTTTTATGGGGTGTTACATGTGGTATCAGAGTGCGGTTAAAACACTAGGCCTGAATAGGCTCACGCGTGTAATACATAAAATAAAATGTGAAAATCTATTTACTAACTTTTTAAAATTTAATTGTGTTGTATAGTTTGACAAATTGATTTACAGGTATGTTGTTACCAAAAGAATCGGTAGAGGAAAAATCACCTCATCGTGAACCTAGTATTAATGAAAATCTAGAAGGTTTCTATGTTGAGTTGAATAACAATTCTTCTGAATTTCTGCGTACCATAAAGGAACTGAAGTCTGATATAAAAACAGTCAAAGAAGAAAATGAGCACATTCTGAAGGCACAGGATACATTAAACCAGATTTTAATGGATAAATATCAAAATGAGGAAAGGGGCAAAAAATCAGAGGTCAAATCTGATTCTTCCATAATGACTCACAGACACAAGCACAAGAAATCAAGAAAGGATAAAAGTACTAGTTATTCATCCTCTAGTTCACATCAAAGTCATTATCACTCTAACAAGGATAGTAGTGATAGTGATTTATGTTCAATAAGGAGAAAGCAAAAGCATCACGAACAGATCACTGGAGAATTTAAGAAGATTAAGCCACCCACCTTTAACGGAGAAAATGAGAAGGGTGAGACTGCAGAAGCTTGGCTATCCGGAATGAAGAAGTACTTTAATATATATGACTACTCTTCTCAACTGAAAGCCAAGATGGCTATTTATAACCTGATAGGAAAAGCAGATATATGGTGGCAGGATCTAAAAAGAATCAAAAGTTTAAAGGAGAAAGATGTAACATGGAGTATGTTCAAGAAAAAGTTTTTGTCAGAACAATATTATGAGGATAAATCGAAGAAGATATTGTGCAGCAAATTCCTTAGTCTACTGAGATATGTATTGTACATGGTTGAAGAGAAGCCAAAGGTACAAAGGTTTCTCAGCTGTTTACCATTCCATATAAAAGACAGAATAGAATATGACAATCCTACAACACTGGAGGAAGCTATGAGAAAGGAAAATTTCTGTTTTGATCAAAACAGAAGGAGAGAAAGAACAACTGGCTGGAAGGGTAGCAAAACAAACTAGTTTGACTATAAAAAGAAAATTTTTAATCAAAATTCTGGAAGTTTCAAGAAGAATTTTCCTAACAGAAATTTTTCGAATAGTAATACATACAGGGGTAATGCATCTCAGAATTTTTTTGCTGCAAGAAATGTACCTAACAACAATAATCACAGCAACAACAACAACAGATATGCTGAGCAAAAAGGACCCATCAAGTGTTATGAACGTGGTGGATCACACAAGAGAACAGATTGCCCTCGCAACAGAAACACTGTTAACAATATTCATACAGTGCAAGCAGAACCTACAGTTGGAGATGTAGCGAGGGAGATGCGAAGAATTTATGCAGCATTGGAGGATCGTCAAGCAGACCATCAAACATCCATGGTGGAAGTTGAAGGTATGTTACAAACTAAGTCTATTTCCATTCTAATAGATCCAAGTGCAAATCTGAGTTATACCTCACCCAAATTAGTGAAAAAATTGCAAGTTAAAGATAGAAAAAATTGATAACCCGTGGTTAGTTCAGCTTGCAACTGGTACACAAAGAAAAGTTGCAGATTTTGTTAAAGATTGTGAAGTTTTTCTAAGTCAGCTGAAAACGCAAGTGAATTTGATTTTTTTACCATTAGGATCTTATGACTTGTTAATTGGTATGGATTGGCTTGAACAACATAGAGTTTTATTGAATTGTTATGAAAAATATTTTGTTTGTTTAAATAATGAAGGTGTAGCTAAAACTGTTAAAGGCATTTCTAAGAAGACTTCTGTAAGGCATATTTCTGCCTTATAAGTGAAGAGAGCTGCTAGAAAAGGTTGTAAATTGTTTACTGTTAATGTTGTTAATGATGAATGTACATCCAAGGGAAACAAAATAAAACTAGAGAATATTCCCATCCTTAGGAACTTTTCTGATGTATTCTCGGAAGAAATTCCAGGATTACCTTTGAAAAGAGAACTTGATTTCACCATTGAGTTAGTACCCGGTGTGGTACCAAACTCAAAGGCCCCCTATAGGATGAATATTCTAGAGTTAAATGAGTTAAAGTCTCAGCTGAAAGAATTAATAGATAAAAACTACATACGAACCAGTGTGTCTCCTTGGGGAGCACCAGTAATGTTTGTTAAAAAGAAGGATGGTACTATGCGTTTGTGCATTGAATACCATCATCTTAATAAAATGACAATTAAAAATAGGTATCCCTTACCCCGCATAGATGATTTATTTGATCAAGTATGCAGAGTAGAGATATTCACTAAAATTGATTTAAGATCGGGTTATCATCAAGTCTAGATAGAAGACAAGGACATATTCAAAACTGCATTCAAAACGCGTTATGGACACTACGAGTTCGTAGTTATGCCTTTTGGGCTAACTAACACACCAACAATGTTCATGTGTTTAATGAACAACATTCTGCATAAATATTTGGATAAGTTCGTAGTGGCATTCATTGATGATATACTGATTTACTCAAATACTAAAGAAGAGCATGATGAACATCTAAAAATAATTTTACAAGGACTTAGAGATCACCAACTTTACGCTAAGTTTAGTAAGTGTGATTTCTATAAAGATAAAATTCAGTATTTGGGTCATATAATTTCAAAAAATGGTATTTCTGTTGATCCTGATAAAATAAAAGCAATAAATGAATGGCCTGTTCCAAAAGATGTAACTGATGTACGGTCATTCATGGGAATAACGGGGTATTATAGAAAGTTTATTGCAGGGTTCTCTAGAATTGCTAATCCTATCACTTCTTTGCAGAAGAAAGGGAATAAATTCTTATGGGATCAAAAGTTTCAAGACAACTTTAATAAATTAAAAGAATTGTTAACTACTGCACCCATCTTAAAAATTGCAGATCCTAATAAGGATTTCGTTGTATGCACGGATGCATGCAACGAAGGACTTGGAGGGGTCTTAAGTCAAGAACATCATGCAATTGCTTTTGAGTCAAGGAAGTTAAAAATACATGAAAAGAATTACGCTACATATGATCTTGAGTTGGTAGCCATGATACATGCTTTAAAGATGTGGCACCATCACTTGATTGGTAGAAAATTTATTTTAATGACTGATAATAAGGGGTTAAAGTATTTACTAGATCAAACAAATCTGAACGCAAGGCAAGCTAGGTGGTTAGCTTTCCTTAGCGAGTACAATTTTGAGATCCATCACATTAATGGAAAGGAAAATAAGGTTGCTGATGCGTTGAGCAGAAACGCTAGATTAAGTTTTGTGGCAGCAATTAGTACTTTTAAAATTGATCTGGAAAATAAGATCGAAGAAGGAATTAAACAAGATGAAAATTACCAAAAATTACATGATAAAGTGGCTGAAAATTCATCTGAAAATGTTATAACAGATTACAGTATTAATGAAAAAGGATTCTTAACTTACAAAAACAGAATTTATGTGCCTAATTTTTCAAAAGTTAAGTTGTTGATTTTAGATGAAATTCACAAGAGTCCTTATTCAGGACATCCTTGTTAGCAAAAAATGATAACTATGATAAGAAAGGAATACTTTTGGCCTAACATGAAGAGTGAAGTTGTTGAATATATAGCTAGATGATTTGACTGTTAGATTATTAAAGCTGAACATCAACATCCAGCTAGGCTATTGCAGCCCTTACCAATTCTAGAATGGAAGTGGGAGATCATAAGCATTGACTTTATTACAGGTTTGCCTAAAAATCAGAAGCAAAATGATTCAATTATGGTTGTTGTTGATAAACTTAGCAAAGCTGCTCATTTTATTCCTGTTAAAACTATTTTTAAGGCTTCTAACATTGTAGATATTTTCATGAAGCAAATTTTTTGCTTGCATGGAATTCCAAAGGTGATCATTTCAGATCGAGACTCTAAGTTTACTGGTAACTTTTGGACTACACTGTTTAAAGGATTAAATACTAAGTTAAATTTCAGCACTTCTTTCCACCCACAAACTGATGGTCAAACAGAAAGAGTAAATCAGATTTTGGAAAATATGTTAAGATTATATGTTAAAGATCAGCCATCTAAATGGGAGGATTACTTACACCTAGAAGAATTTTCCTACAATAATAATTATCAAGCATCTGCTAAGTTAATTCCATTTGAAATTTTGTATGGAAGAAAATGTTCTACTTTAATTTCATGGGATAATCATGTAGATAGGTTGATTTTAGGACTAGATCTATTGAAAGAAATGGAGCTAATTGTGAAACAGGTTCAAGGTAACTTAAAAGTTGCCCAAGATTGGCAGAAAAGCTATGCTGACTTGAAACTCACAGAAAGAGAATTTCAGGTAGGAGACCATGTATCCATAAAGGAAAAGCCCAAGAAAAGTTCTTTGAAGCTTGGGAGTTGTGCTAAATTAGCACTGAGGTATTGTGGACCATTTGAAATCCTACCAAGGATAGGAGCTGTTACATATCAATTGGCTTTGCCATACAATTTTAAAATCCACAATGTTTATCATGTTTATGTCTTAAAGAAGTATGTGCATGATGCTACTCATGTCTTGAATTGGAATGACATACAGGTGGAACCCGAAGGATATTTTCAGGTGGAACCGAACTGTATTATCGACACGAGGGAAATTACACTTCAAAATCGCAGCATAGGGCAGGTAAAGGTGCAATGAAAGCACCTTAGCCCTGATGAGGCTACTTGGGAACTGGAGGGTAAAATGCGAGAAGCATACCCAGTTCTGTTCCATGAGGAACTTGATGAAGAATAAGCAACATTGAGGATGATGTTGAGCTTAAGAGGGGGTGTTTGTCACGTACCCTATTTGCTGAAAACATTTTATGTTGAAAACCTTGTATTAAATTTTATTATAAAGTTTTATATTTTGGACAAGTGTCCAAGGATGACTGTAATTTGCACAATATTTTATTATTTAATAAATAAAATAGGAGACAAACACCTAATGGGACTGTTGAAAGAGTGGTTACTGATCCACTAGGTGGAATGGAATCTGGGTTGAAGGCAATGGACAAGTGGCAGCATCATGATGCAACTAACTAGTTGTTGGTATGGGACAACTCCCTTAAAATGTGGTCTTAGTGCCCTAAAAGATGGGACTAGAGCTTGAGGCTCATTTATTCTGAACTGACCACTAAAAGACCTAGGTAGTCTATATATTAGCCATCAGATTATGAACTGAGGTTCATTACTTTTCCTGACGAGGAAACTTACCTTGAGGTTTTTCTGTTTGCACTCAAGAGATATGATGAGGGGATAGGCTAAGGTTGATCATGTTGGGACTCTTCCAAAACTCTTAGTGAGTTCAGGAGGTTGTTGCTGAGTGGAGAAGGAATTTTACAGGAGGTTGATACTGATTGGAGAAGGTATTTTGAGTGCCTTGCTTCTACACAGTTTTCCACCCACTTACTGGATCAATAATCAGGCTCGAGGGTTCATTAGAAGTCAGTAGTTGAGCTGCTTCTTTTGAAGCAGGTTTGGAGGAACAGGCCTCCTTCGGTGTTTGTCGGTCCTATAATTAGTTACAGGTTCTAATGTCTTATCTGTTTTATTTTTTAGTTCTGTTATCTAGTTATTTTTGTATTTTACAGTCCTGTTGATTATATAACTTTCATTGTTTATTTCATAAGTTATTTCGATTCCTATGTAAACTAACAATTCTGTATAATTTGACAAGATTTCAAATCAGAAGCACAAACGTTTAATACAAAACCAGCAGCGAGGCATTAGGCCGAAGCCATCATATTTGTTTAAACATTGATTTAATAAACAATAGTAGTGTTTTCTTCAAACACACAATACATACGAGTTCCTTTATACCCTTTAAACATTCGTGAACTTATAGTCTAGAAAATAATATGATAGTATAGGTATGCTTAAAATCCTAGTCTACACAAACATTACATTCATTAAAGAGACTGTTAATTACAAACTAGTTCCATTTCTTAAAATGACGAATGATAGGTTTCATTCACGGGCCAAGACCCAACACAACAAATACAGAATAGTCATAGTCACATAGTTTTCCAAATATATTTTATTATCCTCTCGACAGAGTCTGAAACCCCACTTAAAAACAACGAAACGCTGCCAAGTTTCGAAAACCAGAATTCAAACCCTGTACAAATACCAATTGTTACATTAACTCTACAACTAAGAAAACAACCTAGGTTTTTCCACTACAAATTCCAGTTTTGACGATACAATTGTTTCCACGACCACTGCCAGGAGAACCTACAAGGGTTTTCCACTAGGCTTACCATTGTTTTGCATTTTTATCAATTGCTACCCAACTCCATTATCGTCAAACCCAACACCTTGATTCCGAGCGATGGAATTACCTGCCACAAAGGTCTGTGAGGAGTTAGCAAGATATCATTTGTTTATTGACCAAACGAAGAAGTATTTTATAGAACTAAAAACCAGATGGGACTTACCTTGCAATCCACAGATGATTGGAATTCTTCTGGCTTCCAAACCCTCAATCAACGCAGTGAAGTTGACTTACATCCAAACTACAACCCAACACGGAGTCAAACCTCACTTTTAAACTTTACCATCCACTGGACAAAAGCACCAGGGCTTCAACACTGTCCTCTCAACAAAACTCAACACTTGTACAATATTGCTACAATGAAATATTAGAGTTCGAAGGCACAATGCCATCCACAACCGTCCAGGGTCGAGCCCTGTAAACCAGCGGCCTGTCGGACTTCACCTCTAGACAGTAACCATCAAATGAGTGCACAAAAGAGAAATTAACGTTAAGACCCACATAGCTAGGGTTTTGCACATCCAATCTACTGAGACTCGAGATCAAAGTTTAGGATGAAGCCAACTAAACCAAGGTGGTACCAAAGGAGTTATTATAACCAAAAACCAAGCAATGACTTCATTTATTACACAGAGCAAACAAATTCCATATCACCAAGTCGGAGCTTACAACTCGGTGACACATCACAAAACATCACCACTGTTATCACTTAGAGCTATACACGCAAGTGTTAGCTTAGCACTCACCCTCACCACATAGAAATGGATTTAATGCTGAGATCTTATGGAGGTTGTTCCAGAGTCTCGACTGCAACAACATCACCTACCTTATTAATGTGTTATCATTACTTTTGCCACGAAGAAGCCACGAGAAAGCCACGAAGGTTCAGTTCATCAACCGATTGAATGCTTTTGTATACACATCATCATAAGGAGAATCCTTACCACTGTTAATCACGTGAACAAGACCAGCATTATCATCCAAGTTGGAATCCCACTATCCACCGTAGTGGTAGACATTCAATACAGAAGATACATTTTACACTTGCCAACCTTTATGGGAATATCTACCTCTTAACATTCATCACGTAATATATTGCTTTGGCAAGGTCGTTTTATAATCCTAATTAAATAGTAGGTTAGCACAGTTAGGCACCAAAGATTTGCATATATATCTATCTATCTATATATATATATATATCTTGCATATCATCTTATTTGCATTATCCACATACTTTATTGTTGCATATATTTTGTATAACATTACATTGTTTACATATATTTATATGGTAGAATGAATTTTATATAGTGTTACATTATTAACATATATATATTTTTATATGGTTCATATATATATTTCACATAGCATTACATAGTTACCCATATTTCATATTGTAGTATTCACATGGTACTATATGTTTGCACAAATAATTTATATAGTAACATATAGTTGCATAGCATCACTTATGGTACATATTCCTATTTGTATTGTATCGCATGGTAATCCTAATATCACAAAAATGCATTGTGCCACTTAGAATCACATAGGGCACACAACGCACATATCATTTAGATTGTGTACATATATAGTTGAGTTTCGATAATATCACCATTTACAACATTTAAATAAACCAAGGAAATAGGAAATTTTGTACAAACAAAGTTACGACTGATAAAGACCTTCTCATAACTTTTGTTTAAACTGTACTGTCTGCATCATTAGTCCTTTTCTAATAGTTAAGAAACCTGAACAACCTGAAGTTTCGAACCATTTCTCTCACCATTAGAATGATCAAAATTTTTCTCTTCAGTTTTTATCAATAGATGTTTACTGAAAATAGGTGGTCACTTGTCATAGTTAAAACCCTTACCTGTAATCTGTCACATTACGAAATTCACATGCTTTAGCATGAATGCTAAGTAAGCCTCGGGGCGTCTGAAGGACCCCTTCATTAATCAAACAAAAGAACGTTAATCAAACAATGTTTCTTCATTCATAAACAACAATAGTATATTTTGTAGCAGCATAACTAGAATTGGATAACATCAAGACTTAAGCTAACTTCTTTTAGTCGCATTTAATAAACAAGTATGGTATTTTAGGACAGCAAATAACATCTCATGTATCTTTTCCATTTCTGCATACACTAAATAAGCAATATTGTCACATAGAAAAAGTTTTAAATTTTTGGGATTTTTATGGGGTGTTATAGCCATGCTGGGGCATGTGGCGGTCACTTATCCGGTCTTGCTACAACCCAACGTATTATCCGGTCTTGCTACTGACCATGGAATTCACTTTCAGAACAAAATGATGGAGGATTTGTCAATCAAGCTTGGGTTTCGTCAAGAACACTCATCTTCTTACTAGCCCCAAGCGAATGGCCAGGTAGAAGCAATCAATAAGTCTTTAAAGACCATTCTCCAACGTACCATCCAACAAAGAAAGAACAATTGGCATATTATGTTATATCCTACTTTGTGGGCGTATCGAACCACAATCAAGACTTCCATCGGGTTCCCACTGTTTCATCCGATACACTGTGTGGAGTCGATTTTACCGATTGAATGCGAAATCTCTTCGCTCAAACTGGCCATAGAGCTCCTCTCGAATATGTTGGGTATTGAGCAATGTTTAATCCACCTTGAGCTGCTTGACGAGCAACATTGAGATGCCGCCATGGCTATAGATTCCAATAAACGTCATGTCAAGGTTCAGTATGATAGGTCTGTCCGTCCCTGACAATATGTTGAAGGTGACTTGGTCCTCTTATATGACCAAGCTAAAGAACCCCTGGGGGTAGGCAAGTTTAACCCCATGTGGCACGGTCCTTACATCGTGAGGCGTGTCCTAGAAAAAGGAGCCTATGAATTAGATGATTATGAGGGGAACGTCCTGAAGGAGCCTAGGAATGGGCTCTACCTAAAGCGGTATTATGCTTGAACTTCTAGTTCGAGCTAATACTTTTGTATACTATTGTATAGTTGCTTCTGTACATAGTTTAGTTTTCTTTTGGTTTTCGGGTCTGCTGATTCGCTTTCGTTTGATTGACACATGTCAGCTGAATTTCCTACGTTCTTAGGATTCATGGATGGTGCTAGCCATCATACGCAGCAACTTTCTTCTATTGCTTGGGTTATTTATTCACCTAACCATCTAGTTGTGTCTTCAGGAGGTGCTTGTCTTGGTTCTACATCTAACAATGTGGCTGAGTATAGTGCCGTGATTGAAATACTTTGAGATGCTATTTCACATGGTATCCAGTCTTTAGAATTCCACCTAGATTCACAATTAGTTGTGTCTCATTTGAATGGTCAATACCGCGTGAGGGACCCTACGCTATTGCAGAGATTCTTAAGGGTAATACTCTTGGAATGACATTTTGTTTCTATCACATACATTCATGTTCCAAGAAGTCTTAATCATATATCTGATGCATATGCTAACTATGTCCTAGATTGGCATTTGTCACATTCATAATGAAGCACACAAATAAAAGATACATTCATACATTTGTACATACACACATATAGTAGAACCAGAGAACCATAGTTTTATATATATATAAATAATATGTCCAAAATGGTAGTGTCATAATACAAAACTAGAGCCCATAGCCCTCAAAAATATACATATCGATACAAAAATGGGACTCTGAGGTGTCTAAGCCCTACGAGGAATCCTAGCTGTCGCCTTGACATGATGTGTATGATAGTAATACTATACTGCATTTTCTATACGCTGCAGTAGTTGCACCCAGCTGGTCGGTACCCCCCACCACATGGCGCTGCATATCCTCTGGTAGCTACGTTACCTCTATCTGTGGTACCCTATTGGTCATCCGTGATAGGTTGACCCGCACATTCTGTAGTGTACTCTCTGCTATAGCACCCACTACCTCCTAACCCCTGCCCCGTCGACGATGTCTCGGGAAGCCCTGTGGTCTAACTGGACCCTTGTCTGCGCACAAATAGTGAAACATTAATATGTGATACTAACCCAAAAACAATTTTCGCATTTACATTTATAATAAAAAATTCATAAAAATTTAATACACCAAAAACATAAAAAGAGTACTCACCAATGTCTCCAAACATTGCTTTTGGTGGAAGTGGCATGTCACGATCCTGACGAAAGTCTATATCTGCATACGGGTAGTCATCTATAGCTATGACCTGTTGGTCCCACCAGTGAAAGAACTCTTCTGTGTATGGTGATGCCTAACGGCCATCACCCTATTGCATCAAGACCTCTGCCCACTGGGTCAGGGTTGGGTCGCGGAGACTATGAGGAGGGACTTCAACCCTCAGACTGAGCCCTGGAACTTGCTCAAAGAAGAAACTGCATAAGATACTGCCATATCCAAAAAAAAATTTCCTCCCCTTGCTTGCACTCCATTAACTGAGTCTTCATGGACCCCAGTAACGTTGTGCACCGGTCATAAACTGTGGGCTGCATACACTGTGAGGCATAGAACATCATCGGCATGGATACCTTGTGAAGAGCTTTTGAACCAGAAATCCGCACTAGGGTAGCCACTATGATCTTTATGCTCAGGTCGACTATGGCTTTGATGGGCACTGACTCCCCACTATCCAAGTATCGGGAAGACAGTACCGCTCAATATAGTCAACAATGGTGATCCCACCACCCATAGTATGAGATCGAAGGCTTGCCACTTCACCTCAGTGGGACAAACCAGTAATGAAGTAGATATCATCCACCTCTAAGGATAGTATTTTCCCATCTAGGTTGAAGTTTTGTGCATTTATGTCCCAGTAGTCTATCAAACGACGGAGAAATAGGTTTTGGGCCCTCAAACCCCCTATGTTCCAAAATTTGTAAATCCCACACGCTTGTAAAGCTTGCTATGTAGGAAAAGCATTGAGGAAGGCCTCATCCATAAGGTCATGTTCCCTCTCGCTCCACTCTAGAACCATCCTGGAGGAATAGAAAGCAAAGAGTTTAGTCAATTTCATTTAAAAAACAAACTCCACGGTCGTACCCATGAGATAATTTGCTCACAGAGGCAGGTACTCATGGTCAATGCATATGTTGACTGCGCGTACCTAGCCCTACCTGCTACCCATATGCTAGTAGCCTGTGGGTACCGTCGTGACCATTTAGGGCTTGTCCATTTAAAAAAATGGACCAGTGAAAATTCAAATAAAAGCAATCAAATGAAAGCTATGATGAGACAACCAACCTGCTCCAGATGGCTCGATGAACGGATTCCCATAGCTCCCGGAATCAACAGTTGAACTTCGAGGTGAAAACTAACCACAAAACTCCAAATGGGTGAATAGTAAAAATGAATTGTGAATTGTAATTTTTTTTTTGAAACCCACTTTTCTATAGTTTTCACCACTATATGATGTTTTGGACTAATATAATGTCTTGGAGTAGCATTTTTTGACCAAATTTATTCGGCGAGAGTTGTTTTTTATCGTTTCGTGCCTACAACAGGTATATTTCACACCTGGCATATAGGTTAGATGTCATTTTCACATGCATTATGCGGTTGACCTTTTGACCATTTTCATAAACCCTAAGTGTGACCTCGCTTCTTAATCGACACAGAGCCTTCACACTACTATAGAAGTGTCATTATTTGGCGATAGGGACTTTCCGAACATGGGTACCCTAGTTAGAACCCCTTTTTGCATTTTGGTGTCCATGCCATTGCCTGTCATTAAGATTGGGAGTCCTTTGTAGTTAACTCATGAATTTGCGATAAAGACTCATGCTCTACTTTGTCTTATGTTGGCCATCTCCCATAAGGACTCCCCTAGTTAAATCAAGTTGTGATTACATTGCATCATCCTGCTTACCACTTGAGCCTTGTGCCGGCTCCCGCTTACTCAGTTGTTAGCCTGGTTCTTGAGAACTTTTCCATGTCGAGCCCTGTAGAGCTTCCATTTTCCCTTCGCAATTTGATGACCTATTGACCCCGAGGGAACACCCCCCGAGTGTCCACATCTTGCACATGCTTCCTTGCATTGATCATAGGTATGTTCCACTGCTTGGGACTAGTCTGCTAGTTATTTGACACTCGTTCCCTCCATTGTTGTACTATAAGCAATTTTATTCTTTTTCAAGCTTTTTCAAATATGAAAAAGACCAAAAAAAAATCAAATATTCCAAAAATACGGACGGGATTATGGTTTCTACTTCTAGTTGGCAGTTGTTGTGTCACCTTTGAACAGAACATTCATTCCACTCCATACATTATGAGTCGGGACTATAGTTGGAACTTAGGAGTTGTACTTGTTTCTCAGTTTACTCCATCGATTGGTTAAGCTTCCAGTCATTATGGAGCCCTTTGTTGATGCCTCCTGTATCGCACAATATATGTCGAGTCTATGCTGCTTGAGTCTATCCATCTGCTCATGCTCTTGTTCAAAGTAAGGCCCAAAACCAGATTCAGCCACTCCTCAGATCTCTTGACTATTGCATCTCGTCCATCTTTATTGAGTCAGTTCGTTTCACCTAAGTTCTTCCAAATCTTTCAGTGTATCTAGTACCTCATGCTGGTCGATGGGGGATGCCTTAATGCCCTCCTTCCAGCAAGTCTCGTTCCGTCGACTTCAACCCATTTATTCTAGAACTTGAGGCTTAGAGTTTGCTTGAGTACCTTTAGGCTTGTAGTCATTAGTGGTAGGTTCTCTCGCCATTGATAGTTTTGGGAATACATCAATGTCCCCTGATTGATGGATTCATCTAAGTGTTCGGCTTCACCACATCTATTCGCACTTTGATGATTGCACTCTATGCCCTGATGTCCATTTTCATTATTGGTGGGTTATCTCACATTTGTTAATGGTATACATCATTGACCGGTAATCAGACGATGTCACATCAGGTTCGACCTCAACTCCTTTATTGACTTGATGGGACTTGCATCATAGATGACTTGTGTAGAAGACCCCAGGAAATAGTGGCATTCAGTATGCTACTTATGATCATGACTTTACATCTGAGATATCACCTCTTAGAATCAGCAGTTTGTACCTCCATTTTGCACCAGTTGTTTCATTTTCAGCAAAAGACCATATCTTACTTTAGAGGGATCATGGCTATGATGACTTATGATAGATATTCATTGTGTACTGCCCATTCATGGCCATTGTATCAGATTGTTGTACTATACTGACATGTATTCATAGATACTGTTGTATTATGATGAGCGAGTTGCTCCTTCCACTTGTGTCTCCATCACTCCACTTCTGAGATTTATAATGTATTTCAGCCATCGTAGCACCATTCTATGATCTCACACATTAGGGGGCATCTGTTACAATTCCATTTTCCACCTTGTGAGCATCAACACTCTTTGGCCTTTAGGATCCATTTTACTGACTTAGATCCACTTTATATCCTTCAGATACACTATTTCCCTATTTTTCTTCCTGTACGCTAGTTGTTCCACTTTGGCCTACGTACCTGCGAGATGCACCACTATAGATCGTGGGTGACAAGTAAAATGGTAAAAATCACTAGTAAATGACTTTTTACTCCCAAAGCGGTCTTAGGGTGACCTTTGGACCTCCATTTTCCTCGAAATGCCTCAATGTGTCCTTTCACTTACCTTTGGGAGGACTATATATTGAGCACATATGGCATATGGAAGGAGGGAGAAAGAGAGAGCAAGATAACTCTAGTGGATTTTTTCCGCATCTTGAGTCTACACTCATTGATCCTTGTTGTTGTGAACCTCTTATGTTCACCTTCCAAACTCCTATCATAGTTTGAGTTTGCCATTGTATAGAGGATTGAATTGGTGGAGGCATAAGTGGAGAGACCTAGTTCTCAGTTCAGATTGGTTTCCCACAAGAGGTCATATCACATTGTACTTCTTGTTATTTATTAATAGAAATACTCATATTCTCATCCATTAATGTTGTGAATGTTATTTATATTACATTGGGTTGCATTTACTTATGATATCATGGAGCATTGTTGTTGTATATTGGTTGTCAAGACTAATTTGCAAGTTCAAATGCACGAGTTGAAAGCTCCAACGGGGATCTACATCAACCGTTTGGATAGAGGTTGGTTATATTCTTCATCATATTACCATTGTCATTTATATAGCATAGCATTGAGAATTGAGTTAATTTCTGGTAGTCAGCTGTCTGTTGTGGTCCACCCCAAGCCATAGGAAGTTTTCTCTATAACAATTTAAGTAAACGACGTTGTCTTGTGGATCTACATACAATTGATTTAGCCAATAAACGGTGAGCCACATTACAGTCTTTTGAATGAGTTTTTTTACCAATCGATGTGAATGTAGCAGCAAGAGATTTAACAATGTGATTACTTGATTCAGTATTCTTCAATGTTCTTATGCCTAACTTTTTTCTAACAGTTGCCATACTTCTAGATTTGATCAAATCTAAAAACAATTGGCATTTACCAGCTTCAGATTTTGGTTCAAAATATTGTTTCATTATTTGAGAATAATGATGAAGGTTAGTGCATTTAGCCACCTTACCTTCCTTGGAAGTCAATTCGCTCTCGTCTACTTGTATGCGTTTAGGATTTCTCTTTCGTTTTGATGCGAGATTTCTTGTCGTTTGAAATGTTGGGGTGACGTTTACATCCACTACAGGCTGACAACTTTGATTAGGAGATTGAACCACCTGGTATGGTTGTTGTAGAGTCTCGTCAGGAACATAATGATTCAACTTGGCTATAACCAGCTTGCATTAAAGTTGCAATATCTTCCTCAGCCTCTATGTCAGGTATATGTTGAGCGGGAATGGGAATTATTTGCTCGTCCAATGAATGCCGACGATTTCTTGAATGTTCTCTCTTCTTTTCTTTCTTTTTTCAGCTTCTTCAGGTGTAAACATCTTCCTCGCTGACTTTTGACCTCTATTACGTACATTCCCCATTGAAATACACCCAAACTTGTACAAAACCTATGGATCTATGTAATAAATGATTAAATTGCAGCTTGAACAGTATGCTCTGTGCGGGTTCAGAATAATTCTGTCTTTATCTACAGTAAAACTAGCCCACGACCCACAACCCAAGATTATTTATTCAACACATATCACATATGTGATATAACGCATGTCCGTTTTAACGCATATGCGTTATATTGCATATGCGATATGAATTCTATGCTTTTTACTAATGGACAGTTTGTATAACGTGATCACTAAATCGCATATGTGATATATCGCACATGCGATTTAGTGCATATCAAATATTGAAACCTCATTTAACCTTATAATGGAACCCATACCCATGATTAAGACCTCGAGACCTATCCTCAGTGCACATAACCTCATAATGGAACCAATACCCAACCTAGAGGCCAAATATCCCATCTAGAAGGCATGTGTGGTGATTAAAGGACTCATTTATAGCTCATGAGCCATAAAAGCTTCATTTAGGTCCTAAGATCCTACTTTTTCTTCCATCACCATGATCAAAGTCCCAGCCTTATAATAACACCCTTATCCCATTTAGACTCCATTTATAAGGCTTGTCATAGTCTGGGACCTTGTCATTTATCCATGAACCATAAAAACATCATTTAATCCCTAGAAGATTGGATTTATCCTTGGACCATGCTAGTGTCTTCAGAACTATGTCTTGTTTGGAAATATTCATAATGGTTCCTATATGACCATGGTCAACGTCTCGAGAACAATCTTCAATGCATAAAATAGTCTAATGGCACATATATCCCATATTAAGGCTAAATATCCCCTTTAAAGGGCATGTGTAGTGGCTTAAGACTTGTTTCTATTACACTTTTGTCCCATTACCATGGTTAAGACCCTGAGACCCATCCTTAGTGCATAAAACCACATGATCACACCCATATCCCACTAAAGGCCAAATTTTCCATCTATAGTGCATGTGTGTTGATTTAAAGACTCATTGTCTTTTCTTCCATGACTATGCTCAATGTCTAGAGACCCATCCCTCCCATCCAAAACCCTATAATGGCACCCTTGTCCCCTTATAATACAATTTAGACTCCCAAGATTCCATCCAGACGATCTATGGGATGGCTCATGGCCCAACATTACATTGATTAAGCTAAAAGAGGGGTGGGGGGAGTCAAAGGAGGGAGAGGAAGGTGTAGCTTGAATCATGGGATGGAAGGATGGGTAGGGGAGAGATGTGGGGGGGGTGAAGGGAGGATAAATATACGGGGAAGGGAGGGATGGGTCTCTAGACATTGATATGAGGGGGGACTGAAGGGAAGAGAAATAGAAAGGGAAGGAGAGGGATGGATGGAGTGGTGGAATAGAGAGAGGTATAGAGTGAGTGAGTGAGAGAGACAAATGGGGAGTGGTTAAAGAGTGAGAGGGGGAGATTCAGAGAGAGAGAGAGAGAGAGAGAGAGAGAGAATGATGGATGGAGGGATGGTTAGAGGGTGAGAGAGTGGGATAATAACAATGAGAGAGTAGGGATTTAGGGAAATGAAGGATGGTCAAACATGGTTACACCGAGGGATAGAGATGAGGGATTGTGTGTGTGTGTGTGTGAGAGAGAGAGAGAGAAAGAGAGAGATCGATATTAAGGAATGGAGAGAAAGATGGAGAGATCAAGGAGGGATGAAGGCTTGAAGGTGGAGAGAGGAGGTAGGGGGAGAAAGTGAGGGATGGAGTGAGTGATAGGCTTGAACAAATGGAGGTAGAATGAGAGGGAGGGATGGAGGGGGGGGGGGGGGAAGAGAGAAAGGGTTTTGGTTGGAGGGAGGGGGGAAGTGAGAAAGGGTTTTGGCGGGAGGGAGGGGAAAATAAAGAATTGTTTTAAAGGGTGTGTGGATGTGTGTGTGAGAGAGAAAGGGTTTTTGCAGGAGGGAGGGGCAACAAAGGAATTATTTTAGAGGGTGTGTGGATGTGTGAGAGAGAGAGAAAGGGGGAAGATTGTTTATAGAGGGAGAGGGGGTGTGGTATTCCAATACCAAAAGGTGCGTAATTTTGTTTGAGGGGGGAGTGGTGAGAATATGAAGGAGGGGGGATTTAGGCAAAGAGGGGGGGAGAGAGAGAGAGGGAGGAAAATGGGAGAGATAGAGGGCTGAGGGATGGTTATAGAGGCAAAGAGATAGTTATGGAGAGAGGGTGTGTGGATGTGTGTGAGAGTGACAAAGGGGGGAAGGTTGGTTATATAGGGAGAGGGGGTGTGGTTTTTCAAGACCAAGAGGTGTGTAATTTTGTTTGAGGGGGGAGTGGCCAGATAAGGAAAGAGGGGGGATTTAGATAGAGAGGGGGAGAGATGAAGAGAGAGAAGGGGGTGGAGAGAGGAGGTAGGGGGAGAAAGTGAGGTATGCAGTGAGTGGGAGGATGGAACACATGGAGGTAGAAGGAGAGGGATGGAGGGGAGACGTGAGAATGGAGAGAGATGGAAAGGAGAGAGAGGGAAGGGTGAGAGAGAGAGGGTTGAGGGATGGTTATAGAGGTAGAGGGGTGGTGAAGGAGGGAAATAATGATGGTTAGATAAATAGGGATGGAGAGAGGGTATGTGGATGTGTTAGATAGACAAAGGGGGGAGGTTGGTTATAAAGGGAAAAAGTGAATGGTGTTCCAAGACCAATGTATATGCAATTTTTTTCTTAAATTGACATATATCCATATATAGAGCCTACAGTTGTTGTTTACCCTATTCTGCCCATTGAGGTTGATCATGCAGAGGCAATAAGAAAGGAATCCTAACTTGGTAACCTCATCATCCTAATACCTCCTTTGGACTAGCCCTTGAACCTCCAATAATCTGACATCATTATCCACAACCATTCACAAATTTTAGGCTAAGCGTACTCCTTTTGCCGAACTTACACTAAACCGATTTGGAGGGTCCAATAATTACCATGATCTTTTTCTTTTACATGGGGTTTCTCCCAAAGCCTATCCACTAACTTGGTAAATCCTATCTACCAAGATAATAAAGATGAAACACATATGTGTTATATCGCATATGCGATATGAATTGCATATGCGAAATGAATCGCATATGCGATATGAATTGCATATGCGAAATGAATCGCATATGCGATATAGACAAGGATAAAACACATATGCGTTATAACGCACATGTGTTATAATGCATATGCGTTGTTTTAAAATTTAAATACTCAACGGGAACAAGATTTGGGATGATGTTCGGAAATAGCTTCGGACTAGCGAACCTATTGGCCAGGAACAAATAAACCAAGGCTATTGCCTAAATTTTAGAACTCTATCAATATGCTCAGTTTCAATGGTGTGTTTTGCTATAAAAAACACAATTTTTTTTATGAAAATATAGAATATTGTAGAGTATGATCTAACGATTCTGAATATGTATTTTTTTCATAAAAATGTATGTTTTATTTATTATTATTATTTTTCTAAATGACACACGTCAGTTTTCGAAAATACATACATCAATTGGTTTTTATATAACTTTTGTTTGCCTTCACTATTTCCCCAAAAAAATATATGGTGCACTAGAGGAGAGTGATCTCTACAATCCTATATATAGAAATAAAGGATTTCATTAAATTTTTCCCCTAAAGTGTTGCACGCACACATAACGTTTTCATTTCAAGGTTTTCTGACTTCAATAATTAATAATAAAAAAATAATTCATGAAATTTTTTGAAAAAATAGTGTTGCACTAGGCCCACATGTCCTTTATATGTTTGCAACATTTTATCCAAAATTGACATCATTTACCTCAATAAGTGTTGCACCCGCACAAACATATATGTTATGATGTGCTAAAAATTTGAAAACCCAATTTAACGGAAACTAATTTTATAATCATTTGCACAAATTTTTATAGATAAATGTTATACATTATGAAAGCTGATTCAATTACCTATCTTTTGTCTTTTTACTTCATCTTCAAATCCATTACAGAAGTACCCCTAATTGTCACCTAAAGTCAGAGGTTCCAAGTTTTATCAGTATTATGTGGCATCTAAAGTGTCTTTAAAGGAGTCCATGATTGTGTATCAGCCCTTATCTCTCCCTAAACGCCCCCCCTCTCTTCCACTCTACCCAATCCCTCCTCCCTCCCTCACCCCTCTCTTGTCTCCTTCACCAAAAGGGTTCAGAGATATATTATTACAAAAAATCACAAACTCACATTATCCTCATGTACATATAAATCTTCATCCTTTTAACCATAAATCCATGACCCCCATATCTCAATCTCCAAACCCTTGACCATTATGCCCTATCCACTGTAATCCCTAGTCCCCAATACAACTAATTATCATAACTCTTGGCCCACTATAATCCTAAACTAAAATAGCCCCTAAAAATACTAAATACCAACACATAATGATATATATCCCTTAAACCCTATAACTCTAACCACGTAATCTTAACCTTTAAAGTGTCTAGTCAAATAGAAAATAACCCCTAACCCTTATAACCTCTGATTCTCATCAACCCTAAACTCTATCATCAAACACCCAACCCTTAAAACCTATAACCCATAGCCAGTTTAGAGAGCTAGTCAGAGAAAGAGAGACCTGAACCTTGGGCCCTAAAGGAATGTTCTGTCCAGAAGGAGCTATGATGATTTCATCCACTAACCACACATGACCTCTTAATGGTATCATTGGCCTATGATTAAGGATGTCGATACCATGAAGTGGTTTTGAGTAATATGTATGTGCCTAATCGAGGATTTTGGAATGATGTTTTATGGAAGAATATCGTGCCTTTGGCAATAAAGAAACCATTTAGACATCCAAGGCCATTAAGAATGTCTAAAAGCACCAAATAAGACTTTACAAGGGTATCCATTGTGCTAGATGTATCCAAGTCTTGGGTACATAATGCATTGGACATGGTCAAGGGAGGAGACCTAAGACTCGGGCCTTAAAGGAATCTTATATCCATCTAGGACTAAGAAGGTTACCTCCACCAACTACACATGGCCTCTTGAGGTATCATTGCCATGTTATTGAAGATGGAAGTGCCATTATATGGTTTTGAACTTAGTATCTACATGTCTGAGGGCCTTGGAAATGGTTTTCCAAGGAAGAAGTATTATAGTCATCAAAGACTAAGAAGTTTTTCTCAACCAAGGCCCATCATGTGGTGATAATCATCATCATCATCATTATCTTCATCATCATATTCATCATCATCATCATCGTCATCACCATCTTCATCATCATCATCATCATCATCATCGTTGTCGTCGTCATCACCACCACCACAATCATCATCATCATCATATTCATCATCATCACATTCGTCATCATCATCTTCGTCATCTTCATCATCATTGTTGTATTTGGGATCATCATCATCTTCATGGTCTTAATCATCATCATGTTCATCTTCATCATCATCATCATCATCATCATCATCATCATCATCATATTCATCATCATCATCAGCAGCAGCAGCATCATCATCATCATCCTCATCATCATCGTCATCCTCACCTTCATCATCATCATCATCATCATCATCCTCATCATCCTTATCTCCATCCTCCTCCTCCTCATCATCATCATCTTCATTATCATCATCATCATCATCGTCGTCGTCATGGTCTTCATCATCATCATCATCAACATCTTCATTATGATCTTCATCATCATCATCATCATCATCATCATCATCATCACTATATTTATCATCATCATCATCATCATCATCATCATCATTGTCGTCGTCATCACCACCATCATCATCATCATCATCATCTTCATCATCATCATCATCATTGTTGTCGTCTTCGTCATCATCATCATCATCATCATCATCATCACCATCATATTCATCTTCATCATTACCATCATCATCATCTTCATCACCATCTTCATCCTCATCACCATCTTCATCATCATCATCATCATCTCCATCTTCATCATCATCATCATCATCATCATCATCATTGTCGTCGTCTTCGTCTTCATCATCATCATCATCATCACCATCATATTCATCTTCATCATTACCATCATCATCATCGTCATCACCATCATATTCATCTTCATCATTACCATCATCATCATCTTCATCACCATCTTCATCCTCATCACCATCTTCATCATCTTTATCATCATCGTTGTGGTCATCATCACCATCATCTTCATCGTCTTCTTCATCATCATCATCTTCTGTAAGTCCTTGTTACACCAAAATGTCGCCACCCTTGTGCAAGTGTCACAAGTGTCGCAAGCGTTGCAAGTATCGTCATTATGACCAAGTTTCATCATCATGACCGTTGTCATAATGTCGTCATCTTGACCATTGTATAAACTCTTTGCTTTGACCTCTAAACTCATTATGGGATAAAACACATCCAACTGAGAGATTTCCTTGCCTAGTTGACCTCTTTGAGTAGGCTGTCGCACTTCTCCTTCATCTAGGGTGCGACGACGCAGTTTCTAGTCATCTAGGGTGAAACATTGTTTCACTTTATCTTCGTACAGAGTGCGACAATCCCCTTTTTCACTCTGTGCCCTCTACCAAGGTACAACGAGGTTGGTTAAAATCTATTTTTGGGAATCTCAAGGTATTTCTAGAAGTTTGTTGAGGTAGAGGCCTATCCCTAGTCTCTAGGTGAGGTGGCATTTCGGTTCCTAACCTAATGGGAATATCCCTTAACCATCTCCCCCTAATGCTCAACCTACCCTATCTCTTTAGCCCTATATAAACATCCACTCTCTCCATGAGAGGGGGAAAGGTCTATGGTACTCTTATGCTGGTGGAATCAAGCCCAATAGATCTAACAATCTAGCTTGGGGAACATCCATTTCTATCTAGGAGCTTTGGCATGGCTTGTCGGAAGGAGCTTGCAACGTTAAGGCAATGGTTTTAATCCTCTTTTCTATTGTACTTCTCCACTTTTCAATACAGTTAATATCGTTTCTTTCCATAAATGTTGTCTCCTTGATGATGTTTAGAGTTTTCTTCCTTAACTGTTAACTTAGATCAATCATATGAAATGTTTGCTAGTATCTATATGTTTAGCAAAGTCTTGCAGCTTGAGATCTAATGACGTTGGAGCATTGGATCAACAAAGAGCAAAGGGATCTGTAAATATGAGGTAAGCTATCTATCTACTAGTTTGCACTTCTATTTATCTAGGAAAGTAGATCTATATTCTATTCTATTTGTTCTAGTATCACTTTGAGCTAGGGAAATCACACCTTAGATCCGTCTTTCGTAGATTGTCCGTTAACAAATTTGGCGACCATACTGGGGAAGAACATTGATTTCTAGTGTCAGTTTGAATGTTGTTTTCAGCTAATTTCTTGCCAAGCCTTTTTCATTTGTCATTAGCCTCCTAAACTGGTTTCACCATCAGATCTTCACTTTGAAGAGTCTAATTAACTTCCTCTGAGTTTGTACTTCTCATTTTCAAACCAGTTCATTGCTCATTACTTAGATATTTGGCTCATTTTTGAACTTGGATCTCGCCTGTCGCACTTGGTCAGTGTACCCAGAGCGACACTATATGTTTTTTTATCTCTGTTCTTTTCCTGTTAGTTTGTTGTCGCATCCCTTCCATTGGTCTACTGCGACGTCGTTGCACTTCTCGTATAGTTAAACTACGATGTCGCACTGTGTATAAGCACAGAGTGAACCGATATACCTTTTTTTGCATACAGGCACCCCTTCTCCATTTCTGATTTGAGTTTTGGTTTGTGTGCAGACTCCTCTGCACTGTACCTTCCAAGAAGAGCCCCTTTTGTTCCATCAATGTTTTGTTTAGCTTGTTTGTATTGGTTTTTGGGTCTTTTGAGATTTGGATTCATGTTTGGCCCTATGAGTAAAAACTAGTGTTTAGCTTGCATTTTTAAGCGAAATGGGTTCTATTTTTGGCCCATGAATCATGCATCCTTTAGTCGTTTTGACCCATCTCAAGGTTTTGAGATCATTTTTGGTTTGGTGTGATTGGCTTGTTTTAAAGACTTGAAGAGTGTGGGATATCCATGTCTTTTTTTAGCCTCTTTTTCTTGGGTTATGCATCTTGTTTCCTTTACATGCTAAGCTATCTAATGATTATTGGAAAAGATTGATTCTTTGTCTCAACTTTAGTTCAAATAAAAGCTTGATTTTGTCACTCTTTTTCTATATTCATGAATTTGGAAAACATAAATATTCTTCCTACTTTAACTTGATCATTTGATATTCTTGGTCTTACCATCATAAGAAGAAGAAAGGCTTGTTTCAAATTTTTGTGCATTTGAGTTAGATAAGATTGTTAAGTGCTTATCTTTGTCATGCATTTGATTGGAAACGTTTGTGGAATATTTCTTTCCATGGCTTAGATGTGTCTTTTTCAAGTGTAAAAAGATAGGAAATGAGTTATAATTATTGCATTTGGTAGATTTTGAGCCTTTCTTGAGGGCCTTTGTGTTGTTTGGGTGCTTACCATTTTTCTTTGGGAATTTCTAAATGATTAGAATGTTGTAGATATTGTCTCACTTTCTGTATATATATATGAAAAGCGTTTAGTTATCAAAGTTCCATTTTTGATACATGCATGTGAAAATTGAAAGTGCTTCATTATTTTGTCTTATACATTGTTAAGATTTGTTGCATATTTCATTTTCTTTGCGCTTTTTAGCTGATTATTGCAGAAAGTTAGAGTTATTGCACTCTAGGAAGGAATTCTTCTTTTCGCTACTACTTAAGTACTTTTGGTTTGAAAGAAAGAAAAATCTCTCCTTACCTTAAGTAGTTTTCATTGAAAAGAAAAGGAAAATGTGCATTATCATGTATTTGAGGATTGCATTATGTTTACATTTATGTACTCACCTCATGCATCCACCTAACCATACAAGATAAAATTAACGCCAACCTAGGTTAAAATCATTTAGTAACTCTGTGTAAGTTAGAGACATGTTCCGACGTTGTTAAGCGTGGTAGCTGTCGTTATTTGCCAGCACTATATCCCGGGCATATTGTAGTCTTCCACATACTTATCGGTATATCAAGCTCCTTCACAAACCCACCAAGTTACCTTGAGTACTTGGTGTATATCGAAGGGTGTATCATGTACTCAGTAGTATATCGGAAGGTCTCTTGTTGAATGATTGTGCATTAGATAGCACCACTACGGATTTGAGCTCCCACGTACCTTGCGTATATCGGGAGACACCCTTAGGAATCCTGAAACCAACTGAGTTAACTTTTTGGCCGTCTTAGGAGAGCAATACATCGAGAACAGCACTCGGGGAGCTACTACGCACGTACCGTCCAGGTAATCGAGTATGCAAGCAAGGGTACAGTCCCAATCCTCCTTGTCGTGTCATACTGTTGGACCCTGCGGTATATCGTGAATTGCGAAGCCTTAATAATCCTGTGAGGATCCTAACTTTTCATCCACTCCTATTCACACAGTTTGCTTGTTGCTTTTAGACTTGAGTAGTGTTTAACTTGTGTGGTACTTTAGAGTCTCTTAGGGAGTTCAGATATGGAATATTATTCTGAGACTACCAACCAAGGCACCCCTTTCCAGGGTGTGCCATTTTTTATTCCCCCTTGTGGAACTATTGGCCCTCCCTTTATGGCTACGTTGAGTCTTCCTGGATTGACGATAGGATTACTGGTATGGTTATTCTCCAATCCAGTTACACCAAGTGCACCAATTGTGTCAAACCTAGGTCCTTCATCACATGAGCATGAATCTCATGGTGACCATTCTTCTTCTTCGTCGAAAGTTGAATCGGCTTCCGTCTCTTCTTCTTCTCCTATTGAAAACTCTGATGTTAGTAAGAAGGCGAGTGAGAAGAAGAAGAAGAAAAGGAAGATTAAGAAGAAAGAAGATAAGAAAGAGACCAAGCATCAACCATCTTCCTCTGATGGCATTCATTCTATGAGAACACCTCATAAGCCCCATTTCCCTTGCAAACTTTGCAAGGGTGATCACCTTCTCAAGGATTGTCCCAGTCTTTCTTGTGTGTTAGAAGTGTGGTCTAAAAACCCCAAACCGCTTGTATCTTCAACCTCTAAATGTCATGTTGATGATACTACCTCAACCAATGACACATTGGTGAAGGGTCGGAAGGGTAGAGCTGTAGACACTTGCTGGCTATGCAAGGGCATGCATCGTACTTACCTTTGTCCAAGCATGGATGAAGATTCATGATGGTTGGAAGATATTACTAGTTCTCAATAGGTGCTTCCAACAAGCGATAGTAAGTTGTCCCTTGACCTCCCACTAGTTGACCAAGTGATCAATTTATTTTCATATGTAGTTGATCCCACTCTTCCTTCCGGGAGTGAAGTGATCGAGTCGTTGTCATATCCACTCGATCCTGCTCTTCCATTGTAGAAAGTCCAGACTGAAGTAGTCACCATGACATAATATTCGTCTCATTCTTATATTCTAAGTGAGAGTGATTTGGAAACCACAAATATTTTCCTTATCAGTTCAGAATGTCCTAGGAAAGGGGAGACCCTGTCCATTCCTACAGGACCCCCCCAAGTATTGAGGTCATTTCCTTTGATTGGAATGGTCTAACAGAATCTCGACTTCCTTCGAGTATTCCTTTTCAAATATCTGTATGAGTTTCCGATAAAGAAATCTTTCGTGCGATAGTTGATGATGGAGCTTCTGTTAGTATTTTATCCTCAACTCCTTGGCAAGCTATAGGTTCTCCTCAGCTTGTGCCAGTAACTGACTAGATTTTGGCTTTTAATAGAAGGCCTACCGAACCTTTAGGGATTCTCCCGCAGTTACCTGTCATGTTGAGAGGTAAAACTGTTTATTTTGATGTCATGGTTGTCCAAGGTCCTTTAGATTTCAATTTTCTCCTTGGACGTGATTATGTCTATTCTATGAAAGATGTAGTGTCTACACTCTTTCGAGTGATGTATTTTCCCTACGATAGGAGGATTGTGACCATTGATCAACTTTCCTTCGTGACACCCACTCATCATATGACTCCTAGTCATCAAACGTCCCTGAATGTTCTGCATGTTTTAGTGGTTTCTTCCCCCTGAGGGTGGGCGGTACGAGCACAGTTTATGTTATGTTTCAAGCTCGTTTAAAAATGAAACCGAACACTCTAGCATAGTTTACCTTTGGTTTCAAGCTTGCATAAAAATGAAACCATCCCTTCAAGCATAGTTTTATTCCATTTTGAGCTCGTTAAAAAATAAGATGGGCCCCCTCAAGCATAGTTATTGTCTATTTCAAGCTTGTGTAAAAATGAAATAGATCTCCCTCCCATCGGTTCGAGTCTCTCGCTAGAATTAGAACTTGAACCTTCATTTCATCTGATTCTCGTTTTCCCCCCTTGGGGAACATTTTCAAATTAGTAGCCAGGTTGGTAGTTGGGTTAGCGAGCATCATTTTTAGATGAAATGAAGCTTGGGGGCATGCCACATGTCATACCATCAGCAATCATGTTGAAGGAAGAACACCATGTTAAGATGCTAGAAATCATGCTAGGGGCATTTACCAACCTCTAGGAATCATGTTGGGAAAAAACCCATCAATGGGCCTTAACCTTGAGTACAGATTAGTCTTTGATTCCAAGCTCGTTAAAAAATGGAATAGACCCCCCAAGCATAGTTTCCCTTTGGTTTCAATCTTGCATAAAAATGAGACTAGCTTCACTGAGCAGAGTTCTATTCCTGTGTCAAGCTCGTTAAAAAATGAAACATATCCTTCCCCTTTAATTCGAGTCTCCTCATAGACTTAGTACCTGAATCTTCTTTTCACCCGCATATGCCTTAACCAGATGAAATGAAGCTTGGGGGCATGTCTTCAACCTCTGGAAGTTATGTTGAAGTCAACTCGATCACCTCTCCACACCCTGTTGGAGCTAAGTCACTTACTTCCAACAATCATGCTAGGGGCATGTACCAACCTTTGGATATCATGACGGGAAGAAGTTCACCACTGGGAACATTTTCGAGCATACTTTCCTTTTTAGGTTTCGAGCTCATTAAATCATGAAAATTATCCCGAGCTTAGTTCACTTTATGTTATAATCTCGTTAAAAAATGAAACAGACATCTTGAGCATTCTTTTCACCTGTCTTTGAGCTTGTTAAAAACAGTAAGATAGTATTTGAGCTTACTTTTCACAATTTTCGTGCTCTGGTTGAAACATGAAAAGTGGTTTGAGGTTAGTTTTTACTTTTTTGTGCTCTGGTTAAAGCATGAAAAGTGGTTTGAGCTCACTTTTTACTTTTTTGTGCTCTGGTTCAAACATGAAAAACATTCCGAGTGCTTTTGATACCATTCACGTGCTCATTAAATATTTATGTTAAAAAGGTCTGTCTAATGAGTATAGGTTTATCACTTTATCCGGCCTCGCTAGACTATTTACGGAAAATGAACTGTGCCATGTTTACTTTATCCTTTGTCGTACTTAGTCATCAACCATGACAAAGTTGTTCATGGAGTCCTTTTAAGCTCTATTTAGACTCCCTAAATAGGAAAAGATTGCCAAGCGAACTTGTCGCATTCACGCTTGTTAAAGTATTTGAATGGTCATCTCCTTGGTGATAGTTTACCCATTTTTCGGACCAGGGGGCACTACTTACGAAAAAGGTATACTCCAGCCAATCATGATTGGAAGAGTCTCCCACGTTGTTTTACCCTTTTTCGGGCGATGAGTCTAACTTTACGAAAAAGTACCTTTTGGAGTCTCCTTTAGTTCTTTTCAGACTGTCTAAACTTGAAATGACACCGAGTTTTCCTTCTATGGACTCATTAAAATTCAAACATTGAAGGGCCCATTATGGGACGAACCCCTCATTTCCTAAGTTCGTGAAAAATTTGGGATTGGACGCATCTATGAGATGAGCCATACCGATCATTTGGTTACCCTCATCAAGCTCGTAAAAAAAACATGAGGCACTCATCAATCATGATGGGGAAAAAAGGAAGATTTTGTGTTACATCTTAATTACGGAAGTACATAGTCACTCTTGAACATGGCACTCGTTTGCATTTGCATTCAGTACTTGGGTAATTTATTTGTCCTCGAGTCTTGTCAATTCTATGAGTCGCGTTGCTCCTTTGGGTCAGCCAAAGAATGCTTCCACCATCAGTCACATTGGGAGTTAGTATCATTCTCGTCATGTCATACTGCCAAGTCATGCCATGGCCATGTTTGTTAGTTTTTCAAAAATTTCAATCTGATCTAGGATCTTAACTGAGAGAATAACATGTACAACATATCTACAGCATATCAATCATGGACACAATAATGCAAGCACAGAAGAGACACAGAGTTTCACCGGGGAAAACCAAGAAGGTGAAAAATCCCACAACTTCCTCATAGATGGATAGAGCAATGATACAACCCAAGCATAAGAGATAGTCTTCTCCTAGTAGCAACTTCTCCTCCTCCATAAGTGCGCCACTCTCCAATGAGAGTATGAATGAGAAAGTGAATGATCAAATAGAGTGCCTCCCACACTCTATTTATACTTGACTTCACTTGCCTAATAACCTTTACCAGGTCAACCTTAACTTAACCACATAACATAATGCTGACAGAGCTGACCCCTAATAGCGTGGTCTAATAACCCTTTCACCCACATGAATTATACAGGGCCTACCCCACCAAGGTGGTCTAATAACCCATCAAGTATAAGTTACGACACTTACAATATAAATGATGACACTTCCGTATAGAGGAATAATAACATCTCTATAGGAATACAATATACATATATGAAATACATTCCGAAGTTACAAATACATCAATACTCCCTCTTAACTAGGAAGGTATTTCTTGACACAGGTCTTCTAGCACAAGCCTTCTTCTCTGGATCATCGTCATTGGATCATCGTCATCGAATCATTGTCACTGCTACTGCTATCTCAATCAATCTCCAATTTACTCATCATAGGAAGTTCTACAGAGCTAGCCCTTTTTCATGTTGGATGTAGGCCCACCACCTGTAGGTCTTCATCATCACTCGACATACTATGGAATCCTCAGAATTTATTATGTGAGTCAACAAAACCTCGAAAGAGCATCCCAGGACTGATTACGAGCACACAGCTCAACCTATCGGATCTCCCAGGACCTTTTACATGCTACTGCACAACCTGTCCATGGCCACAGAGTATCATCCTGATACTCATGATCATACTGATCATGTCATTTTAGTGAGAAAGGCATCAATTAGGTACACCTCGAGACTGATTACACTTCCTCTGCAAAACCTGCAAGATCTCCCAAGACTGATTACACTGCCTCTGCAAAACCTGCAAGAGCATCTCAGGACTGTCTCTGCAAAACCTGTGTAACATATTGTCACATCATCGTCTTCAGATCATCATCATCGTCCATGGAGCACAACCTAGATGCACATCACATAGCACTTATATACATTGGCATGGGAGGACCTACCTACCACCATCCAGGAATAACTCATCACTTACATCACGATCATGGGAGGACTCTCCTATCACCATGTCACCATGGAAGGAACTACCTGCCACCATGTCGGAAAGGCATATCACTTACATCATGACCATGAGAGGACTTACCTACCACCATGTCACCATGGGAGGAACTACCTACCATCATGTTGGAAAGGCACAACAATTACATCAACGACCATGAGAGGACTCTCCTACCACCATGTCACCAGGAACTACCTACCATCATGTTGGAAAATCACAATAGCCCTTACATCTCACCATGGGAGGACCTACCTACCACCATGTGAGAATGGCCCCAGCCCTTACATCTGCACCATAGGAGGACCTACCTACCACTATGTGAGAATGGATCGCGTGCATCTATGTCTCCGGACTCATCACTTCCCCTTGGAAGGAATTTCGATCTGAAGTACACCAAGTCTCTCTCTGAAGTACTCAAACTTCACTCTGGCCAGCGGCTTGGTCAACACATCAGCTATTTGCTCATTCGTCGCAACATACAGGAGCTTCACTACTCCTCTCTGCACCATATCCCTGATATAGTGGAACTTGATCTCAATGTGCTTCGACTTGTCATGGAACATCGGGTTCTCACAATATATACAAGTAGCACTCAACTGGAGATCAAAACAAATCAGACAGTAGCTTCTTAAGCCATACTGCCTCACAACTAGTCGAACAAGTTGCGACATACTCTTCTTCAGGTGTACTCAGTGCCACACATGATTGCTTCCTGCTAAACCAAGAGATCATACCGGATCCCATACTAAAGCAACACCCTGAAGTGCTCTTCCGATCAATGGCACTACCTGCCCAATCCAAATCAACATAACCCTCCAGGTTAAACTTTTGATTCACCTCATACTTGAGTCCATAGTCAACTGTACCCTTTAGGTACCTCAGAATATGCTTTGCAGCAATTAGGTGAACATGTCTCGGATATGTCAAATAATTGCTCAAGGTGTTCACTGCAAAGCAGATATCTAGTCTCGTATTCGTCAAGTACATCAAGGAAATAATCATCTAGCAATACATCATCAGATGATCATCCTGATCATCATCACAACATCATCCTGGTGCATATCATCTGGAGCAACACCATGAAGCTCATCATCCATGATCATCCTGATCATATAGTGCATCCACCTGATGCATACCAAGTATCTACCTGATGTATATCATCATACATGATCTACCTGATCATACAATGTATCCACCTAATACATATCAGCATACATGATCTACCTGATCATATAATGTATCCACCTGATAAAAATCATCATACATGATCTACCTGATCATAATAAGCATCCAACATGATGAATTTACATATATATGATCCAACTGATCATAACAAGCATCCAACATGATGCATATACAGATACATGATCCAACTGATCATAACAAGCATCCAACATGATGCATATACAAAGTAGTAACTGGAGCATCGTTCTGATGTTCATCATCCAGTGCTTACATCCACAACCATGGGAAGGATCCTCCTCTCACCATGCTTGGAATGGCTCCAGCAAATGTGTCCATCACTTCTTCCTCGAAGTGTTGTCAATCTGAAGAACACCAAGCAAGAAAGCTGTCTTGACATCCATCTGGTGTATCTTCCATTTCATCACTTGCTTTGTATTTCTCTATGCTGCCTCATGCAGCATATTGCTTGATCTTATAGATCCACTTGGAAGTCACAATAGACTTCCCTTCAGGTCTTGGGACCACATCCCAAACATCATTCTCCATGATTGACGGATCATGGCATTCTTCCCGGATCCTGGGAACTTCAATATATTCAATATCTTTAATAGATAACTTTGTTGCTGGAACACATGTTGTAGTCCTTCTTTTGTAGGTGCTCATATACGATCTTTCCTACAAAAACAAGTTAAAGTGCATGATTAGAAACTTCTCATAGTTTTCAGAACAAATTCTTACACATAAAGAAATATGTCATACCGTCATGCAATTATTTTAGCCAATGCTTCAATACAACATTTATCCATATCCCATAACTTTTTAGATTCCTTCCAATCTCTACCAGAACATTGTTAAGAGTTTGCGCTACTCCCAACATGTCAGCAAAGAGGTTTCATTCTAGATAAGTAGTAATGGAATGTTGTACAGTGCCATAGGACACTTACCCATCACATGCATATTAGTAGTATACTATTCATTAATGCAATTATTCTAATATGCATAATACACACCCTAAGTCTAGGAACATAAGCATATACATCATTGCACAATATTATTTAAACAAACAAATATGCAAGAAATGACAATTCAAATACTTATCTTTGTTTGGTTTGTAGGGTGGAATCCCTCTCAATATTTGCTTCCTTGCAGGAACTACTGGAGTGTGCTCCCTCTTGATTTGGATTACCTGTCTTTGAACTTATATCCATCCTCGATCACTATGCATACTTACTAGTATCATCATTGTGTTATCCTCGAGATATCATACATACATTCATTAGTATAATCTTAATAATATAAAAAACATTATGATTCTAAGTAATCTTAGACATGTATGGTCAAGATCATTTCATACACACATAATAAACATTAATATTCAAGGTTTCAGGGAATACTTCTTTTACTCATGCATATTCTTTATTTAACCAAAAGACTTTTCTAGTTAATCATATCATCAATCAATGTAAGAGACATAATATGCATAAACCCTTGATTACTTACATTTCTAACTTCATGAATAATCATTATCAACCATACAACAGTATAAGATCCTAACACAAGGTAGGAATCTAATTTGATATAGGAAAAACATACCTAAATTAATGTGTTAGTTAGTTATGTCTAACATGATGTCTTCTTGTTTTCTTCAATGATTTGTGCTAGTAACCTGCATATATCATAGGTTAAGCATTGTAGAACCAAATTACACATACCTCGTAAGTAGAGCTTTTATGTGATCCATGACAATGGAGGAATCTTTGTATTCATGTCACCATGGTCATATGTTCTTGAACTAGAACATGATTTGTCTTTCTTGATGTACCTTTCATGTTAGCAGACAACATCAACCTCATACAACACCACAATGCATTAGTACAATCATAAGTGTCAAAACCCTAATCAATGAATATCTGCATTCATAATTTTATTAAGGTGATATGACAAGTCTAAAGTTAATCAAGATTGTACTATCCTTAATGAAGACAAACGTACCATAAACTTAATCATGAACATATTTCGAAACATACCTATAAGCCATACTTGTCGAGATTGCTTGTAATCTTTTTATGTAAGGCCTTAGCCTCATCTCTCTCTGAAACAGGAACTTCTTCATTTATGCAGGTGACCAATCCATTCTCTTCTAGGATTAACCTAATCCACTTGAATTGCAGAAACTGGATCTCAAGCTAAATTAGGGTTTGTTACAGAAACCCTAAAAATTCAAACTTTGAATTTCAAACTTCTGAAAGGATAGAAAGATGCACCTTGATGAGAGGATCAACTTGGTAAACTCAAAATTTGAAAACTGCAAAGTTTCACCCCTCAAATTTGCTTTTCAATCTTCGAGATTCACTAGGGAGGACCCTAAATTAGGGTTTGAGTTTCCCGAGCTTCACCCAACCAAATAGTTTGATCCAAATCTCTAAACTTTGATTTTTTTAAGGAGCTTCCAGCTATGATCATAGATTTCAAAAATTCTCATTTTTGAAGAAGCCCTAATTTTCCACTTTTCTAATCAAAGTCCCGAACTAGGGTTTGATGAAGCCCAGCCTTCTGCCCAACCAAAAAATTTGATCCTGGTCTCTAAATTTTGATTTTTATGAGGATCATCCAGCCATGGTCTCTCATACAAAAATTCCAAATTTCTCCGAAACCCTAAATTCTCGTAGCCATGAATGAAGGTGCTCAAAATCTAATTTTGTTTTGACAGAAATATGCACCTGATTATTTCTGACGTAACTCCAAAATTAGGAATCCATAGGGTATGAAACTGTGACCTATGGTATCCTGACCTGTCATCTTTCTAACTCCATATGTCTCACCTCAATTGGATTCTTTGAAAGAGAGTTATGCCAGGTGTCACAATGTGACCTGTTTATGGGATAAAATGGGAGAGCTAACTTGTACGGAGTGCCACATGTTACTCGTTCACTTTCAGGCCTCTGAACCTTCGGGATGTGAAAGTACAGTCTGTTCCCTACTAGTCATGTTTTACGAAATTTCATTTGGAGCTTCCTAGCCTAAGTTGTGACCTTTTTTTCTAGGTCACCTGTTTCTGGAAGAGGCCGAAACCCTAGATTGTACAGATCATAAAACACAAAGTACAATGAATTAGAAGTTTTGCTTCGGACAAAAGGTACATTGGGATCTTATATTCGACTTGTAAAAGTTCCAGATCCTGAAACTTCGCCAAAATGCATTTATAGCGAAAGTTCTACAATGACTGGTTTTTGCTATATCAAGCCCTAGCTTCGCAAGTGCAACAAGTATCATAAATGCCATACCATGCCTTCTTTCAGGCTAGCTCTGATACCATGTTAGTTTTTCAGAAATTTCAATCTGATCTAGGATCTTAACTGAGAGAATAACATGTACAGCATATCTACATCATTTCAATCATGGACACAATAATGCAAGCACATAAGAGACACACAGTTTCATCGGAGAAAACCAAGAAGGTAAAAAACCCCACAACATCCTCAGAGATAGATAACGAAATGATACAACCCAAGCATAAGAGATAGTAAAGAACTCCGAAATTAGGGAATAACGCAGTACCCATTAAGGTTCGAAACTTCAATTGTTTAAACTCAGGAAAATAGACACGACGAAGAAAAATTGCAGGTGCAGGGATGATTGTTCTACCAACGCGATAAATCAAGGAAGAGAACCGCTAGATCAGGCGACTAACATGTGACAGAACAGAGAGGAAACGAAATTTATGGAAAAATTAACTCGTTTAAACACATGCAGTTAACTAACACTCAGAGATTGTTTAAGACGCAGCCTTCAGGCAGACTTGGGTAGTCTACGTAGGGAGGACTATCTGTGGATTGAACAGCTACCATGGCGAGTGATAGAGAAGAGGGGTCGAGTATGGAAACATTCTGTACATTGGAAAGGAAAAAATGAACTCAGTTTAACAAGATTAGCACACAGACTGATTTAAAAAGAGAGGGCGTGTATGGTCATATAGCAACCAACGTAATGAGAAAAAATCGGTCCCTCCTTGGCACCATGTAATTAATGAGTGATAGAACGAACCATCGCTTGCAACACTCCAGCAACTTTGCTAAGGATCGTGTTCAATTCGGCGCACGAGAGGGATGATGTGTTCTGCTGCCACATTTCTTTAATCCCTGAATTCGACTTAGCAGTCTTATTTCCTCGGGTTTTATCTGTTGAAGAAAACGGTGAAGAGGTCGTCTCCTAAACAATTGCTTCCTCGCAGACAGCGCTACGTCATGAGAGTTGGATAACGTGGGTGCTTCCTGAAGATGACGGTTGGGAAGAGGTCGAAGCCTGCGGTGGCAAACTGTAGAAATATGGATGTAGAATGAAGAGTTTTCATAGTTGTCATGCGGTCTACTAACTGTAAATAAATAACTAAACTTCAATTTAAACAATAATTAAACTTTAATTCAAATAGATAGCTAAATTTCAATTTAAACAATAATTAAACTTTTTAAATAGATAGACAACAACTAAAAGAAAGACAACAACCTTCGAATTAAAATATTCTACACTATCGATAAACTTTGAATCACATGATAAAACAAAATATCTTGTTTGAAAATAATAAGAGAAGACACTTATGTTTAGTAATTGGAATGGGTTACTCAAAGTTTGATTTCAACGTTCTTCTCATTCAAATTGATATTTGTTTGGAGTAGGTTTTCCACTAGAGAGACCACTTCCTCCCGTCCAAATTGATATTTGTCGAGAGTAGGTTTTCCAGCAGAGAGACCACCCCCGATTTAGGCACGAATCCACTATGGCATAAGGTTAATTCTCTCTTTCCTTTATTCGATTTTATTCATCTTTATCCATTTCGTTTTTAGAAGAAGAAGAATAATAACTACTTTTTCGAACACCATAGTGCCCTTCTTATCTAGTCGAATTTAGGTTTGGGTTACCAAGTTAAGTCTTTGTTCAAACTTAACTTATTAACTTTAGTTAATTCTTAACTCATTGATTTAATTACTTAACTTATAAATTTTTAGAATTAATTTACTTAACTTATCTTTTAACTTTAGCTAACCTGCAATGTCCCTCAGAATACAACTTAATTTTTTTTTTCTTAAAGGTCTCCATAACTTCGTAACTTACGTGTGGACATTAATTTACTTCTACACTCGAAAGATTTGAGATATTCTTCATGTTTATATCCTAATCAGTTCATTTACACTCATAGAAATCCTACTTATTTGTTTATTGAGTATCATAATACTAGTTTCTTCCATCTTTATTTATATGATCGATTATTTCTATATCAATTCGAAGATAAGCTTATCATAATATGTGCTCATTAGGTAACTACCATATGAGATGCTACCCTTAGCTAATGCAAAAAGGTCAACCATATATGCCTAACCAACTATACATTTGGAGGCTTATTTTATTATTGATATACTCTTAAAAACCATAAATAACAAAATAGCCTCATGAAATATTTTAAGTTATTCTCTTTAATGTACTTAAGTTGGGGGAATTTACTTCAACTAATAATAGCTCAGTAATATATTTCTTATAAGCAATATATATCTTACTCTCAATTGTTTTCTTCAACTAGAGATTTAAAATGTTTTTTCCATCAAATATATAAAACTTATTTACATCTTTCTAGTCACTAACAACATTACTATACGGATATTGAAATCTTAAAAATCTTTGTTTTAATAAAGGGCTAGTGGATAATCCAACCACTTTAAAATGAGAACATGAAAGAAAACAAGGAAAACATATGTAATCCTTTATATATATTTTCTTTTAAAGAAATACCATAGGAGTTAAACTTTTATACATTTAAAAACCATAACTTTCTTCTTCAAATACTTGAACTTGAATTATCTTAATATTGTATCTTGAAAAGTATTAACATATAATTATGATCCAATTATGTATCTTCACAACTACAATAAATGAATACCCTTGAATTATAAATTAAAAACTATATCTATATATATTAATCCATCCATATATATATATAATTATTATACATGTACAAACACTATTTTTATTTAAAATAGAGATTAATCTCCCTATAAGCAATAAATAACACTTATATAATTTAATGAGAAACACCTCAAATCAACAAATAAATAAACACATCGAGGTATATCCAATCCCCTTAATTTTATTTTTCTTAAAACTAGAAAACTATGGGTCTATAACAATTCCTTCCTAAAATCAAGGAATTGTGATCTCATGTCTATAGGATTCTAGTAATTTTGATTATGTTTATATATAGAACTATAGATTATTTTAATTAACCAACTATGTGTTATGTATATAAATCCTAAACTTAAGTTTATAATTCAAAACATATAGTTATAAATTCTATATATATATATATTGATCTTTTTTACTCTCCCATGATTACCACATTTTATAAAGAAGCTATACTATAATAGTTCAATATATATATATCTTTTCCAAAATCTTTAATGATCTATATATGTTTATATATTAAGGCACTTACTCAAGATAAGGTACCAACTAATCATATCAACTAATTTTCTATGATGACTTATATATAGAGATTAAGACTAACTCCTTTGACATCCTTCCCCTTAAATTACCAGGTTAACTGTTTAACCATGAATAGGGATACAATGCCCTCATTTGATAACTCCTTTGACGAAAGACGGTAGCCTTCCAGGGGATTACGGATGGAGAACTCTCAGTAAAATAAGGATGGGGACAAGCAGCCCACCGGTAATCTCTTATGCAGGTCACAATCCCCAGGTAAGTTAACACGTAGTCATGTTTTAAAGTTAAAAATGAGTACGCACTTACATTTATCAAGCAAAGAGATAGATGACAGCATCAAGCAATACCAAGAAGGAGGTCGTGGTTGAGGGGATGTTCTTCCTTCCCAGTATTTCCCATAATATGCGACTGCAATGTATGTAGGTCACAATATCTTTCCACGAAACTCGATATCTTCCACAGTCCTTACCAAACAACACACAGTCTCAAGGCTAATGCTCAGGACTAGAAAGTACGGGAACGTTATCATTCCACTATTGTACACTATGTGCATTTAGCGTTTATCCCCAGTGTTCTAAGCTTGGCAGTGGGTGAAGACCCCCGGTTTAGACACCAACGATCAAACGGGCCATTCTCGTGTCATCTGCCGGGACTATGAACCATCAAGGTGCTTTTAAGTTTAGTGAAATGTAACATCCCAAAAATTCGTAAAAATTTAAAATTTTTCTAACCTTAGTAATCATTTTTATTGTTTGTATAAAGAGGACATTTTAAACTTCTTCATAATTCTTCAATAACTATTTAATTGGCTAGACGACGATTAATTAAATAGTGTCATAAGTATAACATCGACATCAAAGGTAGGTCATAAACACATTTAGTTAAAACAATAGTTCTCTACTGTAATATGTTTATGTTATTAATATGTGACTATTAATATGTGACTGATGGAATATATTACATACCTTATGTTAAATACCTTAATATTACATACATTATGTTATTAATATGTTTATGTTATTAATTGAAATGAGGTTGTTTAAAAATAGGCCTGCGATACTTAGAGAAGTATTGTCTAAAGTATTGAATCTCCACTGCATAATTGTGTAAGAATGATACAGTGAGTCGAAAAGTAGGGATTATATACGATGGGATCTATTTATACTTATAGGTTTTAAATGAATATTTTTTCGATGTTTATAAATATGTTTTGTATTATCTCTGTACAGTAATGGTTGTGTCGTTGAATCCTGTAGTATGATACAACACATCATTTAATTGCATAGTTAGTATGTTCCAATATTCAACCTTCTAGTGATCATATAAATAGTAGGTGATTTATAATTACTTATATTTGTATAGTTTGTCTAAGGAAGATGATGTATATTATAATGGATAATACCTAGTTTGATCAACACCGATGCACATATAATATACAAGTTATATATATTGTTTTTTGTTTGTAATATAGTGTTTAGCTTATGAGAAAAGAAATAAGAGAATAACTAAAGCTTTAGTTTACATTCTGAGATAAAACCTTATATAATTATGCTTTTTTTTTTATAGAAAACAAGCATAAAAATCTATAAACATTTACATTGATGAACATGTAGAGATGAATGTATAAAACCTAGAACCGATATAATATATACACTAGTGGATTTGGACCCAAAATCCGACGACAAAATCCTTCGACCTCCGACGAAGAAGGGCTATGTCATCGGATTTCACCTTAAAAATCTCAAAATTTGATGATCTTTTTAAAATTGATAGAAGGAGACGTCGGATATCCGACGGATATGCTCATATCGGATGGTCATGTGGATATCCGACATCATATTATGCATTGGGATGTCGGATATCCGACATAAATTCTGCAATGGTAAGTAGGTTCAAGCCGTCGGATATTCTACGGACTTTTGACTTTTAAAACTTATAAATACTGAAACATTCAACATGTTTGCTATACAAGGGACGGTTTGCAGAATTTTTTTTATTCGGTGGACTATTTTTCGTTGAACTGTTTTTCATTATTTCCATTGTTTTTGAGATTCAAGCGAGCAAAGTGTGGAGCTTCATTTTCTAAGATCGATAATATTCATTCAAGCTCTTTACGAGAAAATGTCAACTAGCAATATTCCTGATACAGACGAACAAAAACGACAATTGCTTGCTAGATTGTGGGAAGGAGTTGAAAAAGGGGTGATAGGAAATGCTATTGTCCATGTACTCAATGCAGGGGCTTTAAGAGGAGAAGAATTTTGATCACGGCAGCCACAAAACATTGTAGGAAGCATGGGCACGCTAAGGGGGGGACATGAATACCATCCATTTGTAAGTTTTACATTATATATGTTTTTATTTTGATTGCTTTTGTAAATTTATGTAATGATCGTGGTTTCAATAGATGGGGACTAACATGGACAATAAATATTATTTTAATATTAAATATTTATTATACTATTTCTTTTTCTTTTGTGCATGTTGAATCTAGGGTATATTAGAATAACTCATTTATTTGTTCGTTAGTGAGACTAACCCACTCACCGGGTAAAGCGCTTAACTTTATATTTGTGACACTTTCCATCATGATAATATCTAAATAACGACTATATTGGCATGTTGTAATTTCTCTTATATTTTCTCTATAGAAATTACCATAGCATCATTTATGATCTTACCTTAGTGGAGTTATGAGAAATTTTGTGTTATATTTGAGTAGCTTTGCTCAGTAATTGGGTCAATTATTATGTCTCTTGGATAGTTTGGATGCACCTATTTGACCAATAGTTCAATAGTCCGTTTCTCTTTTCATCCCAACACTACAAAATTTGTTACATTTTAAATGCATCACATAAATGTTTACATTTTGCGTTTGAAATTTTTACATTTTGCTGTTGAATTTCTTATATTAACTTTTATCTATAGATGGTTTCATGCAATTATAAAGGAAAGACATCCTAGGGCACTTCGTCTGGAGGAAGTGCTTCCACGACAAGTACTGGAAGCTATGAATATTAATGGAGAAAAAGTTAATGATCACATTAATGAAGAAGATGATCATTCTGAAAATATAGGTGAAGATGATGTTACAAATAATTTGATCCATGATTCATTTAATGATGGAATGGTCGATGTTGATCATCATGATTATGATCATGAAAATGATGAAAATTTTGATGATATTCATGATATACCTCTTCTTGATAAGGCATACAAACCCCTTTATGAGGGCTCCAAGACAAATATTCTCTCTACTATATTATTGATAATGAACTTGAAGGTTATGAATTGTTAGATTTTCTGAATTTACTTCAATATGATCTAGGATCTTAACTGAGAGAACAACATGTACATCATATCTACAGCATATCAATCATGGAGACAATAATGCAAGCACACAAGAGACACAAAGATTTACTTGGGGAAAACCATAAAGGTGAAAAACCCCAATAACTTCCTCAGACATAGATAGAGAAATGATACAACCAACCAAGAGAGATAGCCATAACCTAGCAGCAGATCCTCCTCCTCCATAAGTGCGCCACTCCTCCTTGAGTGCATGTGTGAGAAGTGAGTGAGTAAATAGAGTGCCTCCCGCACTCTATTTATACTTGACTTGACTTGCCTTTTTTACCTAACTCATGTAGGCTCGAACTTAACCACATAACATAATGCTGAGTGGGCCGACCCCCAATAGGGTGGTCTAATAACCCTTTGACCCACATGACTTATACAGGGCCGACCCCAAACAAGGTGGTCTAATAACCCATCAAGTATAAGTTACGACACTTACAATATAAATGACGACACTTCCTTATAGAGGAATAATACCATCTCTATAGGAATACAATATACATATATGTGAAATATATTCCGAAGTTACATATACATCAACACTCCCTCTTAACTAGGAAGGTATTTCTCAACACAGTTCTTCTAGCACAAGTCATCTTCTCTGGATCATCGTCACTAGATAATCGTCATCGAGTCATCATCATCGTCACTGCTGCTGCTATCTCAATCAATCTCTGAATCTACTCGTCATAGGAAGTTCTACAGAGCCAGTCCTTTTTCATACTGGATGTAGGCCCACCACCTGCAGGTCTTCATCATCACTGGCCATACTGTGGAATCCTCAGGACTTATTACGTGCGTCACAAAACCTCGAAAGAGCATCCCAGGATGTTACGGGTACACAACTCCGACCTGTAGGATCTACTAGGGCGCTATTACATGTGACCCCACCACAAAACCTCGAAAGAGCATCTCAGGATGTTACGGGTACACAACTCCAACCTGAAATCTCCCAGGGTACAAATTACATGTGGTCCACCACAAAACCTCGCAAGAGCATCCCAGGCTGTTACGAGCACACAACTCTACCTATAGGATCTCCCAGGGCAACGAATTACATGTGGTCATGGCAAAACCTCGTAAGAGCATCCCAGGACTGATTACGGGCACACAGCCCAACCTATCGGATCTCCCAGGGAACCGAATTACATGCCATAGGATAAAACCTCGAAAGAGCATCTGCCAGATATCCCAGGGAACCGAATTACATGCCATAGGAAAAACCTCAAAGACTATCTGCAGATCTCCCAGGGCACCGAATTACATGTCCTCCCAGAGCAAAACCTCGAAAGAGCATTTGCCAGATGTCCCAGGGCACCGAATTACATGCCATAGGAAAAACCTCGAAAGACCATCTGCAAATCTCCCAGGGCACCGGATTACATGCTCATCTGCACAACCTGATCCACGGCCACAGAGTATCAACCTGATACTCACCATACATCATCCTGATGTATCCATGATCATCCTGATCATCATCACTGCAACGTCCTGCTGCATGTCATCTGGAGCAACATCCTGAAGCTCGTCATCTATGATCATCCTGATCATCACTACAACATCCTGCTGCATGTCATCTAGAGAAACATCCTGAAACTCGTCATCTATGATCATCCTGATCATCACTGCAACATCCTACTGCATGTCATCTAGAGCAACATCCTGAAGCTCATCATCTATAATCATCCTGATCATAACTGCATCTACTTGATGCATACCAAGTATCTACCTGATACATATCATCATACATGATCCTCCTGATCATCAATGTATCCACCTGATACAAATACAAATACATGATACATATCACCATACATGATCCACCTGATCATACAATGTATCCACCTGATACATATACATATACATGGTCCAAGCATCCAACATGATGCATACATACATACATAAAATGATCCAACTGATCATATCCAGCATCCACATGATGCGTACATACATACATAAAATGATCCAACTGATCATATCCAGCAGAAACCAGAACATCATCCTGATGCTCATCATCCAGCGCTTACATCCACAGCCATGTGAAGGATCCCCCTTCCAACAGGCTTGGAATGGCTTCAGCAAATGTGTCCATCACTTCTTCCTCGAAGTGTCCTCGATCTGAAGAATGCCAAGCCTCTCTCTGAAGTACTCGAACTTCACTCTGGCTAGCGGCTTCGTCAACACATCTACAATCTGCTCGTCTGTCACAACATATAGGAGCTTCACAGCTCCTCTCTGCACCATATCCCTGATATAGTGATATTTGATCTCTATGTGTTTCGACCTGTCATGAAACACTGGGTTCTCAGACAGCTTCACACAACTCTAGTTATCACAGAAGATACCAGTAGCCTCCAATGGGAGATCAAATAACCCAGACAGTAGCTTCCGTAGCCATACTGTCTCACAACTAGCTGAACAGGCTGCAACATACTCTGCCCCAGCTGTACTCAGTGCTACATAGGACTTCTTCCTGCTAAAACAAGAGATCACACCTGATCCCATACTGAAGAAACACCCAGATGTGCTCTTCCTATCTGCAGCACTACCAGCCCAATCTGAATCAACATAACCCTGCAGGTTAAACTTTTGATTCTCCTCATACTTGAGCCCATAATCCACTGTACCCTTCAGGTTCCTCAGAACATGCTTTATAGCAACCAGGTGAACACTCCTCGGATCCGTCAGGAACTGTCTCAATGTGTTCACAGCAAAGAAAATGTCTGATCTCGTGTTCGTCAGGTACATCAAGGACCCAATCATCTGACGATACAAAGAGACATCAACCGGCTCAGATGAAGCATCACATAGAAGCTTCAGATTCGATGCCATAGGTGTGGCCATATCCTTGCAGTCCATCATCCCGAACCTCTTCAGGATCTCTACTACATACTTCCCTTGTCCAAGGAAGATTCCATATGCACTCTGCCACACCTCCATGCCAAAAACAAATAGTGCATCATCCCCAAGTTCTTCATCTCGAACTCGGTAGTAAGCTTCCGCTGCGTGTCGACAATCAATCTATCTTCACCATATCAAGTTCTGCACATATATGATTTCCTATTATGTGTCTCAGAACCAAGTGGCTGCTCTACATACACTTCTTCTTCAACTACACCATTCAAGAAAACTGTCTTGAATCCATCTGGTGTATCTTCTATTTCATCACTTTTATATTTCTCAATGCTGCCATCTGCAACATGCTTGATCTGATAGTTCCGTTTGGAAGTCATAGCAAACTTCCCTTCATGTCTTGGGATTATATCCCAAACTTCATTCTTCATGATCGACGGATCATGGCATTTCATTTCTTCATCCCAGATCCTGGGAACTTCAATATCTTCAATATCTTCAATAGATATCTTTGTTGCTGGAACAAATGTTGTAGTTCTTCTTTTGTAGGAGATGGCATACGATCTTTCCTACACAACAAGTTAAATTGCATGATTAGAAAACATCTCATAGTTTTCAGAACAAATTCTTACACATAAAGAAATATGCCATACAGTCATGCAATTATCTTAGCCAATGCTTCAATACAACATTTATCCATATTCCATAACTTTCTAGATGCCTTCCAATCTCTACCAGAACATTGTTAAGAGTGTGCACAACTCCCAACATGTCAGCAAAGAGGTTTCAATCTAGATAAGTAGCAATGGAATGTTGTACAGTGCCATAGGCCACTTACCCATGCATATTAGGAGTATACTGTTCATCAATGCAATTATTCTAATATGCATAATACACAACCTAATTCTAGGAACATCAGTATATACATTATTGAACAGTATTATTTAAGAAATGACAATTCAAATACTTATCTTTGTTTCTTCGTTGGGTGGACTCCCTCTGAGTCTTCGCTTCCTTGCAGGAGCTGTTGGAGTCCTAATCTGAAGTAGCTTCTTCTACACCTTTCTGTTGTGGGATGTAGAGAGATGGTCAACTCCCTCTGAATATCTGCATCCTTGCATAAACCACTGGAGTGTACTCCCTCTTGATCTTTGCTTCCTGGATTACCTGTTCTTGAACTCATATTCATCCTTGGTCCCTACACATGCTTATTAGTATCATGATTGTGTTATCCTTGTGAACTCATATAAAATCATACATTCATTAGTATATTATTAAAACACAATAATCTCAAGCATGTATAGTCATGATCATTTCAAACAGAAATAATAAGCATTAGAATTCAAGGTTTATGTAGGATTCTTATGGTTAGTCAAATCATAAGAAACATAACATGTCTAAACCTGTAATTACTCAAACCTATGACTCTTTAGTTGAATCATCAATCAAGATAAGAGATATAATATGCATAAAACCTGTGATTATTCGAACCTATACCTTCATGATTCTTCTGGTTAGTCATATCATCAATTATGGTAAGAAACATAATATGCATACAACCATGATTATTCAAACCTATGACTTCATGAATAATCATTATCAACAACAATATAAGATCCTAACCCAATGTAGGATTCTATCTTGATATAGGAAAAACATACCTGGATTAGTATGCTAGTTAGTTATGTCTAACATACTCACATGATGTCTTCTTGTTCTTCTTCAATGACTTGTGCTAGTAACCTGTATATCTCATAGGTTATCCATTATAAAACCAAGTTATACATACCTCGTAAATGGATCTTCTATGAGATCCATGACAATGGATGAGTCTTTATCCTCATGTCATCATGATCATATGTTCTTGAACTGGAACATGATTTGACTTTCTTGGTGTACCTTTCATGTTAGTAGACAACATAAACCTCATACAACACCATAATGCATTAGTACAATCATAAGTGTCAACACCCTAACCGATGAATATCTTCTATCATGCATTCATAATTTTGTTAAGGTGATACGACAAATCTAAAATCAAAATTGTACTAACCGTAATAACATGAGGACAAACATACCATAAACTTAATCATGGACAAATATCGAAACATACCTCGATGAGTCATACCTGTCGAGATCGCTTGTAATCTTCTTATATAAGGCCTTAGCCTCATCTCCCTCTGAAACATGAACTTCTTCACTCATGCAGATGATCAATCCATCTTCTTCTAGGATTAACCCAATCCACTTGATTTGCAAGAACTGGACCTTGAGCTGGATATGGGTTTGTCAGAGAAACACCAAAAATTCAAACTTTGAATTTCAAACTTTCGAAAGGATAGAAATATGTGCCTTGATGAGCTGATCAAACTGGTATATTCAGAATTTGAAAACTGCAAAGTTTCACTCCTCAATTTTGCCTTTGAAACTTCCGGATTCACTGGACGTGACCTTGAACTGGGGTTTGATGAAGCCCACTCTTTTAACCCATCAAAATGTTTGATCCAAGGCTCTAAGCTTCTATTTTTCTGAGGAGCTTCCAACCGTGGTCACAGATTTCAAAAATTCCCATTTTTACAGAAGCCCTAATTTTCCACTTTTCTGATCAAAGTCCCGAACTAGGGTTTGATCAAGCCCGGCCTTTTGCCCAACCAAAAATTCTGATCTTGGTCTCTAAATTTCTATTTTGATGAGTAGCATTCAGCTGTGGTCTCCGATTACAAAAATTCCAACTTTCTTCAAATCCCTAAATTTCGGAAGCCATGAATGAAGGTACTCAAAAAATAATTCTGTTTTGACAGAAATATGTACCTGATTGTTTCTGGTGTACCTCTGAATTTTTCAATCCACATGGTCTGAAAACGTTTCTTGAGATAGCCTGACCTGTTATCTTTCCATCCTGACAGGTCTGACCTCAATTGGATTCTCTGAGAGAGAGTTATTCCAAATGTCGCAACGTGACCTGTTTTGGTATAATTCAGGAGAGCGAACTTGTACGGCATGCCACGTGTCACTGTTTGAACTTCGGCCTCTGAAAAAGTTTCCTGAGATATCTCGGCCTGTTAGATTTTCATCCTGATAGGTCTGACCTCAATTGGACTCTCTGAGAGAGAGTTATTCCAAATGTCGCAACATGACCTGTTTATGGGATGATACAGGAGAGCGCACTTGTATGGAGTGCCACGTGTGACTGGTTCAACTTCGGCTTCTGAAAAAGTTTTCTGAGATAGTACAGTCTGTGTACTACCTGTCACTTTTCACGAAATTTCATTTGGAGATTCCTAGCCCATGTTATGACCTTTTTCCCAAGGTCACCTGATTTTAACTCAGATCTGGAAGAGGCAGAAACCCTATATTGCACAGATCATAAATAATAAAGTACAATGAATTAGAGGTTGTCCTTTGGACACAAGGTACCTGGAGAACATAGCTTCGTCTTGTAACAATTGCAGATCCGAAAAATTTTCCAAAACGGATTTATAGCGAAAGTGCTACGATGACTGGTTTTTGCTATATCAAGCCCTAGCATCGTAAGTGCAACAAGTGTCATACATGCCATATCATGCCTTCTTTCAGGCTAGCTCTGATACCATGTTAGATTTTCTGAATTTACTTCAATATGATCTAGGATCTTAACTGAGAGAACAACATGTACATCATATCTACAGCATATCAATCATGGAGACAATAATGCAAGCACACAAGAGACACAAAGATTTACTTGGGGAAAACCATAAAGGTGAAAAACCCCAATAACTTCTTCAGACATAGATAGAGAAATGATACAACCAACCAAGAGAGATAGCCATAACCTAGCAGCAGATCCTCCTCCTCCATAAGTGCGCCACTCCTCCTTGAGTGCATGTGTGAGAAGTGAGTGAGTAAATAGAGTGCCTCCCGCACTCTATTTATACTTGACTTGACTTGCCTTTTTACCTAACTCATGTAGGCTCGAACTTAACCACATAACATAATGCTGAGTGGGCCGACCCCTAATAGGGTGATCTAATAACCCTTTGACCCACATGGCCGACCCCCAATAGGGTGGTCTAATAACCCTTTGACCCACATGACTTATACAGGGCCAACCCCAAACAAGGTGGTCTAATAACCCATCAAGTATAAGTTACGACACTTACAATATAAATGACGACACTTCCTTATAGAGGAATAATACCATCTCTATAGGAATACAATATACATATATGTGAAATACATTCCGAAGTTACATATACATCAACATGAATGGTCTTTCAAACATATCAGTCACACAGATGTTAAGGTATGTAATATATTCCATCACAAAATATATATGATTGTGTATAATGTTTTTGTTCATTCATATATAAGTCAAATTATTACGGATGAAATTTGTTCCATTATTATTATTTTTATATTATATTAACTAGATTTTTATTTTTATTTGTTGTAGCATGATAGGTGAATATTTGTTACCACCATCAAATATTTTACCTCGCACATATCGAGATTTATCTGCCATCATGAAAGAAATTGGAATGCAGTATGAAGCAATTCATGCATGCCCCGATGACCATGTTATATATTACAATCAGTATGAATTTGCAACAGAATGTCCTGAATGTCATATCAGTGGATATCGCACAGATCAAGTAACTAAAAAGGTGCCTCACAAGGTTCTACGTTATATTCCCATTATTCCACGTCTGCAATGATTGCTCAGGTGCAAAAACATAGCGTAGTTTATGGATTACCATGCACAGAACAGAAGTCAAGACGACATTATTCGGATGCCTGCAGATGGGTCTGCATTTAGAGATATGGAGGAAAAATGACCCCACTTTAAAGAAGAACCTCATAATCTTAGGATTTCTTTGGCAGTAGATGGTGTCAATCCATTTGCAAAGATGAAATCTGTTTACTCGATGTGGCCTATTTTTGTTATCAACAACAACATTCTTCCATGGTTGACAATAAAGAAGGAGCACATAATGTTGTCGATGATTGTTCCAGGTAAGAACCCTGTAGTGTTTTTTTTTAAGTAGTTGTATCTCATTTGTCGTATTTTTGTCGCATAATGTCATATATATTTAATGTTTTTCTATTGTGCAATATGGTTTAATATATGTAATATTAATTGTTAGTCTCATATTTATATTTTTTATATGTTCATATCAATCAGGTAAGTACCAAGTGAAAGATATGAATGTATATATCGAACCTCTTATTGACGAGCTACTGAAGTTATAGAATGGCATCACTATGTATGACATATCTAGACCAATACGACAAAGGCAATTTCAATTCCATGCAATGCTTGTATGGACAATACATGATCCCCCAAGGTTAACCCATTTTTGTGGTATGTAATTATAAGTTCCACTTTATTTGCAAAAAGTTAAACGAACTACTAGTTGATATACTACGCATGCATGTTTTTCTAAATAATCCAGTCATTTTGTATATAATTATAATTGATCACATAGATATTCCATCTCTTTATGTAGGTCTTCATACAAAGGGGAAATTTGCATGTCCAATTTGTGGTTCTAAGATCAAATCTTGTCATTCGAAAATCTTAGGAAAGGAGGTGTTTGATGAGTATAGGCACTTCCTCTATAAGAATCATAGGTATCGAACTACCGAAAAACATCTGTTCAATGGCAAGCAAGAGACTGCATTAAAACCACAGAGAATGACACCTCGCCTATGGAAGTTGCAATATAATAGAAATCATCAAGGTACATATAATGAATCATCGTATATGATATGTTATATTGTATTTTTTTATATTGTGTGTTTTTTACTGTAACTGACATTAATTTATGTAATTTCATGATTGTCGTTCATGTGTTCATGAAGGAATTAATGGGCTTCCATGAGGAATGAAAAGTTATCCTAGACAATTCAGTAGGTTTCCCTACTATAGGCACCTACAAATTGCTAATCTTTTTGATACAATGCATATCGGAAAGAATGTGACCGAAACATTATGGCAAATATTGGATGGAAGAAGTGACAAAGAAAAAATTGTCAAAATTTGCAAAGACATTCAAGATAGCAACCATGCAATGAAAGACGTCATTCAATTTCATAGCAACGGAGAGCAAATTAATATAAAATCACTTCCATGGATGTTAATGGACTAGCAAAGTAATGTTGTAAAAGAAGTCATTCAAAAAATTAAATTTCCCACCGGATTTTGTGTGAACATGAAGAATATCATAACAAAGAAAGGTGATTTTGTGGGGGTGAAAAATCACGATTGGCATGTCTTCATGAAGGTAATTATTATGGTATAGATTTAATTATTATTTTTTTCCTATCACAGTGAATATGGTTGGTATATTTTTTATTTGTCTACTCTTTGTTGATAAAATGAAACTATTTGTATATTATTGTTACAGTATGTTCTACCTCTCTCTATCTCAGACAACTTCGACAACAATGTCAAGCAAATAATATATAGTCTCGGGAAATACATGAGGTAAGTGGTGATTTTTTCCATGTGCTTAGTGTTTGTTTAATTCAACATAGAACTTATATTTGATTTTCATTCTGTAATTCATGATGTTACGTAATATATTGTTTTTTCTTTAATATCTTGATTTGGTTATCATGCCACTTGTAGATGATTGTCATCTAAAGAATTCCATAAAGAAGACATACAGTATTGGAGGAGAGAAATTCCTTGTCTCATGTGTGAAATGCAGAAGCATCTACCTTCGGCATTTTTCAATGCTCAAGAACACTACCTCATACACCAAGTTTAAGAGATTGAACTGTGTGGACATGTGCACTCAAGGTCCATGTGGATGGTTGAGAGGCACTTGAAATTTATGAAGGGTTTGGTTAGACAACGAGCATATGCTGAGGGTTCTATGATGGAGGGATATATGGTATACCAAAACATGTTGTATATTAGTGAATATCTTCCTATATTAGCAGAAAAGCTCAATTTACGTTGCATTTATGACCCAAAATCCAATAAGAGTTTCGAAGGGGAGTATCGAAGGGGAAAGGTAGATCGAGGAAGGTGAAAGGTAATATAACACATTCTTATATTCAATATTTTGCATAAATTTATACTATAATATACTTTTTAAGTTACTATATTACATTTGTATTGAATTTTAATTTTATTGTCATGAAACAGTTGGTCGAGAGTGGGATGCAATTCATTTATACATCGCAAACAATCTTGACTGGATGAAGGTATGGATCGAATGATGTGAACAATCTAGTCATGTAATATCATGGGAAGGTGTGGCTTCATTCGTTAAAGCTGCACATCGCAATGGAGACACCAATCTAACACAAAGGGAAATCAATTTAGCAAGAGGTTTAAAAGATAAGAAGGTAAGCATAATAATCATCCACACTATTTTTTTTTTGTAAAAAATAATGTCGTTGTACGTCACGCTGTTTTCTTCATTGTATGGCATTATAAACATGCACTAGTTAATCATAAATATTTGATCATTATGTAATATTTTCCTGTACGGATTTTTGTAGGTAACACATCATAAGGCTATGTGGTGCAATGGATGTAGATATCGAATCAAAAAGTTGGATGAAACAAAGAAAACATCTGATTGTGGGATATCTGTAGTCTTTGAGGTGACCAATGTTTCTTCTAGAAGTGACAGACATCCAGAACTCTCTGAAAATCGATACTATGGGTATCTGGAAGACATTCTTCAGTGCGACTTTAACTTTTTCAAGGTATTTATGTTCGTTTTCAAATGGTACAGGTGTCGATTGAATCAACCTGATCCCGATAAAACAATAATTGAACATGATAATGGATTTACCATGGTAAATACAAGGTTGTTTGAGCCAAGAACGGAGCCCTATGTTCTTCCAACCTAATGTGAACAGGTATTTTACTCTGAGGTTCCAGGTAGAGTGGGTTGGTCATTTGCTATGAGACACAATCCAAGGGGAAGGCCGGTAAAGTATAACATAGATGAAGGTAATGAAGATGTTCTCGAAGAAGAAGACGCCGTAGAAGATGATCATGATCAACATGAGTTAGATGATCATGTTCCTGAAGAAGATGTCGAAGAACTTTGAATCAGATGATGTATCAAACAATGTCCATGAAGATGATATCGATGATGACATGATGACCGTAATTGATATTGACAACGAGGATGATATGGCCAATCCTTACAATGTTGAATCTGGATCATTGGATGATAGTACAGATGATGACTCAGATGAAGAAGATGATGAAGACCATTGAAGTTTATGAGGTATGCAGTAATAATAAATTAACTGTTTCTTAGTGAGTTTCCATTTTCCAGTATGATATAATTAGAAACATTGCTTGTTATAGAGTATGTCAAAAAACACATTTAAAGTTTTTGTACATAGATATTTTTTTCGGGTTATGGGGAATTGAGAGTGATGTGAGGGGGGTGAGGGGCCATAAGATCTTCCACCTTCATGTGGTTGGCCCTGTTTAGTAGAGAATATTAAATTATTCTCGAAACATAGAGAAGCTTAGTAAGGATTAAATGCACAATTATCAAGACTCAAACATAATCATCATCATTGTCATCATCGTCATCATCATCATATTTTTCTTTTTCATTGACATCTTCATCATCGTGATCATCATCTTCATCATTGTCATCATCATCATCATAATTATCATCATCATCGTCGTCGTCGTCGTCGTCGTCGTCATGACCACCATCATCATCATCATCATTGTCATAATCATCGTCGTCGTCACGACCACGATCATCATCATCATTGTCATCATCATCGTCATCATCCTCACCATCATCATCTTCATCATCATCATCGTCATCATCATAATCATCATCATCTTCATCATGATCATCATCATCACTATTCTTCATCATCATAATCATCATTGGCATCGCCATCATCACCATTGGAGCATCCTAAACCATACCTATAGATTAAATAATGTGCTACATGGGGCCAATGTTGAAATTTCTTAAATATTTGTTGGATTCGACTAAAATTCGGCATGGTTAGTCAAGACACATGCATTGACGGTGTGGGAGGGTTTCTGGACTCAAACATGACAAACACTAACCATTGGAGCATCAAAAACCATATTATAGATTAATTAATGTGATACAATATGGGGCCAACGTTGAAATTTTTTAAATATATGTTGGCAAGGACTGAAATTTGGCATGGTTAGTCTAGACACATGCATTGATAGTGTGGGATGGTTTCTAGACTCAAACATGGCTAACAATAACCATTGCCACATAAAAAACCATACCTATAGATTAAATAATGTGATACATGGGGCCAACGTTGAAATTTTTTAAATATGTGTTGGCTTGGACTAAAATTTGGCATGGTTAGTCTAGACACATGCATTGATGGTGTGGGAGGGTTTCTAGACTCAAAATTGGTTGACACTCACCATTGCAGCATCAAAAACCATACCTATAGATTAAATAATGTGATACATGGGGCCAACGTTGAAAATTTTTAAATATGTGTTGGCTTGGACTGAAATTTGGCATGGTTAGTCTAGATGCATGCATTGACGGTGTGGGAGGGTTTCTAGACTCAAACATGGCTGACAATAACCATTACAGCATAAAAAACCATACCTATAGATTAAATAATGTGATACATGGGGCCAATGTTGAAATTTTTTAAATATGTGTTGGCTTGGACTAAAATTTGGCATGGTTAGTCTAGACGCATGCATTGATAGTGTGGGAGGGTTTCTAGACTCAAAATTGGCTAACACTCACCATTGCAGCATCAAAAACCATACCTATAGATTAAATAATGTGCTACATGGGGCCAACATTGAAATTTTTTAAATTTGTGTTGGCTTGGACTGAAATTCCACATGGTTAGTCAAGACACATGCATTGACGGTGTGGGAGGGTTTTCGGACTCAAACTAGGTTGACACTCACCATTGCAGAATCAAAAACCATACCTATAGATTAAATAATGAGCTACATGGGGCCAATGCTGAAATTTTTTAAATATGTGTTGGCTTGGACTGAAATTTGGCATGGTTAGTCTAGACGCATGCATTGACGGTGTGGGAAGGTTTCTAAACTCAAACTTCGTTGACACTCACCATTGAAGCATCGAAAACCATACCTATAGATTAAATAATGTGCTACATGGGGCCAACGTTGAAATTTTTTAAATTTGTGTTGGCTTGGACTGAAATTCCGCATGGTTAGTCAAGACACATGCATTGATGGTGTGGGAGTGTTTTCGGACTCAAACTTGGATGACACTCACCGTTGCAGCATCAAAAACCATACCTATATATTAAATAATGTGCTACATGGGGCCAAGATTGAAATTTAAATCTCAATTTCTATCAAATTAGATAACAAACATTTTGGTCTCTTCATTAAGAAGTATGGTAACATCATTGATGGAACTTATTTATTTGCTTTTCCATTCATGTTTACATCAAAATACCAAAATCAACCATTATGTCACAGAAGACCTTTCTGTTGCAGTATGGAGCATACACATTAAGTATATTAAGGGGTCTCTCCAACCCCCTAATATGACGTTCGAGTTTGATACCTGTAATTGTGTGAAATGGAGAGAAAGCAACATGTAGAGGGTTCCAAGCCACTAACAAACCTTTTGACATACCATTGGCATCCACACCACAACCCTTCCAGGTGGGATTTAGTTTAAGAAAACATTTACATGAATTATTGTTTTATTGTATGAATCACACTATGTTATGGTAGCTCCTATTATTATATTGAATATAGCCCTCTATACTCTATATGGAAGCTCCCGGTGTTATATTGCCAACCCCCAAGATAAAGACCCAATGATCACCGGAGCTAGCACACCAAAGTTATAAGGTACTAAGCTAACAAAGTCTAGATTGGGTAGTGGGAATATTGGTTGTGATACTCTCCACCCAAGTTCAAATCTAGTTCACGACATGTTATGGTGGACATTGGGGATACCCTTATTCTTCACAAATATCAGGTGTCTATTATTTCCATGGCTGTAGTCTGCAATTCCAATAAACCACAATTAAAAAAAAATACTAAACCATAAGGTACTAAGCAAATCCATCCCACTCTTTGAAACTCCAAAGTTAGCTTCAAAAAATAAGCAACGAGGTTTCCATGAACAATTTAAAACCATGCACAATTTAAATAGTATTAAAGGAGTCTCAAACAACAATAGAATCTGCAATGACGTTTTTGATGGTACGAGTCATTTCCTTGTGAGGGATTTGAGAATATTTATAAAATCACTTCCTATAACAATGGAATGGGACTTAAGGTCTCTACCCAACTTAAAACCGGTAAAAAGGGCTTTAGATTTAGTAACATAATTGGTTTGGTGTCCTCCTTCTCTATAAAGGATGCTACTAAATTTCTCTGGTCATCTCTTATTAGACCTCTCCATCAACTCCCGGGTTGCCCAACACCTTAAAAAGTTATTCTTAGTCCAATTAAGAAAGGGCTTATACCAACAATTTTGTTCTTCTAATTCTTCTTATCAAAAGTTCTAATGCAATTCAAAGGCCCCAATTATGGTTTTAGAGAATACTAATTACAATTCAAAGGCCCCAATTATGGTGTTAGAGAATATATGAATATTCTCTGGTTTGAAAAGCCTTTTCATTTTACTTTGTAACAAACTCATCTCTTTTTTAACGAATTCAATGTGACAAAGATATTGGAAAAAGTTGAATATGTTTTAACTCTATCCACTCCCATTAAATGTCTTGAGTCTTGTTATTTTTCTAGTTTCTACACATTTGCATTCGCATTTGAATGGGTTGAAAATTGATAGTAAAAAAACTTAATATAAAACAATATAAAATATAAAATAAAATAAAACAATACAAAATAAAATATTATATAATACAAAAAATAATAAAAAAAACAAAATCAAAACAAACTATATATAATACAAAATATAAACACTTACCATTTAACTTTCAATTTGACACTAGGAGGAAGGAGGAGCTCTGCAACTCTATGAAACCTGAAGCTCTTTGGATTCGACGTGCGCCCATTTCACCACGCCCCCATTTCACTTTCAATTCGACACCAGGAGGAAGGAGGAGCTCTGCAACTCTATGAAACCCGAAGTGGAGAGCTGGGGGAGAGCATGATTTGATACCCCATTTCAATTCAACGTGTGCGATCAGGAGAGGTGCTCTGCAAAATCAATTTTCAAACCCTAAACGATTTCAATCCGACACAGAGGAGCTCGAGAAGGCAGATATGTCCTCAGTATGTCTATGAATTATATGTTTAATGCATAATGTGCTTGTCATATACAATGATATCTTTTCCAGGATTGCTTTCCTGTCCACCTTCAGCACAATACCGCACTAAGCCGTGACGTTTATTAGGTTGTTATGCACCTGCTAGCACTGGACCGTGACTTTTAGGGCTTCATCATGAATTGGATGAGACTGTAGAAGGCTGTCGTGACTTGCTTCAACTTGTAGAAGGTTGTCGAGACTAGTGTTGAGCCTATTAGAGCTGGTCTGTGACTATTGATGATTCTTATTGGGCTGCCATAAGCTAATTTTGTTGGGCCGTGACCATGTTGACCCTAGATGGGCTGTAGTGATTGTTGTGTGTTTTTTTGTCCTTACTGGTACCTATCGTGAATGTTTCAAGGCATGTTCAATGGGTTATGTCTTTGCTGGTGCTTACAGTGACCCTTATAGAGTATGTCGTGACCATCGAAAGAGTTCCCTTGCAAATTCTCAACTCTTTGAGGTTGCTACTGCTATGTATCAAGGTGCCATTGTCTGAGGGTGTATGGTTTAATGCTTCCTCGTTGTTATTTGATTGTTGTATGACTGTCCTAAAGAGAGTTAAAGTTGAAAGAGATGAAAACTATGTTTAAATTTATCTTACCTTGTCACAACTGTACTTATTTTGTTTCTAGCATTGATTTAGGAATTTATTTATGCATTAAAGTATAAATATTTCAATTTTTTGCTCCAAACCCTAACCTAACCCAATTTTGAACTCATACAACAAGCTATAGCCTCTCCTAAGCAGACCTTAGTCCCAAAACAGTCCCGAAGTAGTACTTTTTGTAAACTAAAACCATCATACTTTGAACTTTCCTCGAGTCTTGACATGGAAGCAGCCTCCATCTACGATTTTGAAATAAATGCCTCAGCCTCCACCAAATTAAATGAATGCCATAAATATTTGTTATGAATTGGAGGGATGTTAAGTTAACCAACCAAACCGTGAATGCAAAAAGAAAGACCCTCATGTTAGGTGGGTACACACCTATAGATGATGATAGGATGGCATTCTCCTCGCTATCCGTTTATCTGTGCATTAAGCCCTTATTCCCGTCGAATGGACACAATATATATATCAATTTGGAGTAAAGCTGGACCTTCCATACTTTGCATAGTTTCTCTCACTTTCTAGTAAACCTGAGACCTTCTCTTTTAAATAACTTCACAACTTTCATTTAACTGCTAGAGAATCTAAATCCTACCACTCCAGGCTTTCCTTATATATTTTTGCCTAGCATTTGATGGGAGGTTTTCCTTCTGTCTTTTATAATTGCATAAGATGTACCTTTAAATTTGTTTGTAATAACCCCCGAGCTATTACTTCATTTTATACATTGTATCCCTTCAGGCTGCCGCTCAGTAGCATCCCTTTGCTTCTTAGGGTATTGCAAAGTTTTACTTTATTTATTATTTTGACTCTGTTTTGACAGTATCCCACCATATGAGTTTTGACAGTAAGATTAATTGACCCCATCCCATTATGAAGTAGAACCATGTGAGATAGATCCTATAACACCATTAGCATCATAATATAAGCAAAATTGAAGTTCTGTTTTCCGTCGAGGCTGCTTGAAGATGATAATTGCCAGAAAGTGGCCCCAGGGTACAAAGTAACGAAACATTTGACGGACTGGAAACGTATATATATAAAAGGAACAGAATTATATAGGCCTAAAATTGTGGTTGGTTCCATTGCGGTCAAATTTAAATCAATTTGTAAGCCACCTCGACGGAAAACAGAACTTCAATTTTGCTTACCCATTTTTGTTGTTCTAGTTTAGGAAATATTTCAAGCTATTACGGTTTGTTTTAAATTCTTCATCTTCTTAAAATTGGCTTTCATTGTATCATTCATCAGTGTTAGTAAATTCATAAAAGCTAAGCATGCATCATCATACTTCAGACTTCAATCAAACCATCATGACTTGGATTGTGGCAATTTTAGTCTTCGACTAGGGTATTACTGTAGCAACTTTCACACTTAGAATATAGTAGCTTCAAATTTGGACTGTGGTGACTTCATAAAAAAACAAGTTGTGGTATAGCGTCCCTAGTTGTGGTTACTATTTTTTTATTAAGCTCATGAAGATTTATATGCAATTCATTGTTTCTACTATCCTTGTGTTTTTGTGAAGAATGATTGAAGAATGTTATAAGTGTTCCTAGAGAATTATGAACATGGATATGTACAATTCCTTATATTTATTATCACTTTGTTTTATGTGCTAAATTCATTTGCATGACTAGAGTATATCTGAAGCTATCCTTGAGGTCCCATGAATGAACTTGAACACTTGTTGCATTCATTTAATTTGAAAGAGTAGTTATAGTTTGAAAGAACTCTCTCCTTAGCTTAGCTAGCATTCAGTGAAAGGAAAGGATTATTTTTTTCATATGCATTTGCATGGTTTGAGTCAGTCATCACACCACGAGTTTCACTCTTCCATCACCCAACTGGGTAATACAACCATTAAAATTTAACTCGTTAACTCAACACACTTTAACCTCTCTTGAGGATAAAAAAAATTTGTTAGCTTGGTAGGACACCGAGGATAGGCATCCAAATAATCCCCCATTGTCATTATCATCTGAGACATAGTTGTTGTCCTCTAGGGTGCTAAAATCCTCTTGTACTTGTTTACATGGTCATCGACTAGTTTGTGGAGGGGCCTCCTGTTGTTTTAGGTGTTAAACCACCACGAGATCGAGAACTTGATGGACTCTGTGGAATGCCGCACTCCACTTAGCCCTAAGGCAACATCGATCATTGTCTTCCTACTTTTCTCTCTGTCAATATGATTGAAAATCTATGTTATGTATTAAACACCCTAAGTCAATATTACAAGTAATTGTTAAAAGGCAGCATTAGTTGGGAGTATGACTGAAAGCTACCATTTTTCAAAACAACTTACATGTTTATGGTTCCGTTTTTGCTTGATTCAATTACTTTCAGTCATCTAAAAAGACCATGCTTGAATAAGATTATACAAGTTCCACAACATTGTATAAAATATTGTTTTTGAAGATTTGTGAACACTTATTAACCACTTAAAAGATCTTAGTTTTGAAAGTCTTAAAAACTTTTAGATGTTTTCCATAATGGTTAGTGATTTTTATTTTATATTATTATTGTTGAATATAAGTATCGTACTAAATGTGACTGGACTTCAATTACCGAGTTGATGAACCCAAACTAATGGGATGAGAGAGACTTTAGGGAAATGACGACACATCTGATAATTGGATGGTTTGATATGGGAGTCAAGACCCAAAGGAGAAATAAAAGAAAGCTCATAATTGTGTGAATTTGTAATCATAAGAAAGATAAAGTGATCGTCTTCCTCATCGCTTGAATGCCTACATGTTGAGAAAGGGAATGAGGATAAAGTAACATTATAAAAGGCACGACATGTCACCTTTTAAGAGGTGCTATGCCTTGCGGTTGTATCTAAATTTTTTTCCCATGTTGCAGGTAGAACCAAACAGGTATTTGTCAGATCTATCTTCCTCGAGCGAGGGGAGTTTAGGAAGGATAGAGGAAAGTGAGAAATCTAGCAGGTCTAGAAGAGTTGTTTATTCAACTAGATGTCAAAAGACCAGAAGAAAATTTGAGAAATGAATTTTTTCATGGTAAAGGGGGGTCATATTCCTATGGTGATGAGACAAAAGATGACCTCGAGGTGCCCTTGAGGTACATACATTTAGTGAAACAATGGGTACCCAAGGATCTTCCTCAACCGAACACATATTTTTGTGTGAACGATAGGATATATCGAATAGCACCGTCATCAATACATGGTTTCGGGTTGTTCAGCATGCATGGCATAAGGGTCCCTTACAACACATGTACAGAATTGATGGAGTATGTTGGACCCTGTTAACGCTAAAAATATTGGATGCGCCTGGTCCAATTTACAAAAAGTATGCATATCTATGGATTGTCAACAAACTATTTATAGTTGAAAGACAAAAATCAAAATAAAGGAGAAACGTTGTACATGGATGGAAGGCCAAAGGCCACAAGGAATATTGCAGGGTTTATAAATAGTACACAACCAGGGTCTACAATTAAGCAACGAAACTGTGAATTTGAGGGGCATGAAGGAAACCATGTTTTTGTAGTTGCCATTAAATCAATATCTGTAGGGGAAGAGTTGATTATTAATTACAATTTGAATCGAGTAGATACAAAAAAGGTTACTATGGAAGTGGTACATATAACAATTTACCCAACCTTTTATTAGTGAATTTAACATATTAAGTATTTTTTCGTTAGTTTATTTCGTTTAAAATTTCCCCATTTACTTCGTAGGCTAGTGATTGGGATAAAGCACCACCAGTAGATGGTCAGAGGAGTACATCTTCCTCGAGGGATTAGGTATACATATTTGTAATAGTGCAAATATAATAAGAAAAAATAGTTGACTTTCACTATGTTTAGGTGACTTTCACTATGTTTTTTATTTAGGTTCATGTAAAGGGCAACTCCCAGTTATTAGCAGATCGGGGCAAGTCACCTATGAGCATCGATCTGAGGAGTGGATCATGATCCTCTACGTTGCAGGTATAATCCATTGGAATTTTTCATAGAATTTTAGGAATCTATCATGATATAACTCAATAGTCTTTTATATTTTTTTGTTGCAGCCCGATGAATCGTTATATGAAATAGCATTAGAAGAATGTCCAGTAGATCCTGAAGTGGCTGAGATCCTTAAAGATGATAGACAAACTGGTGAAGCCACAAACTGGTTTATGATGATAAACAAATTGTTGGAAAAATATACTGCGGAACTCGTTTCTCTGCTTATCAAGTTTCCACAGACAAGCGAGAACCTGGCAAGGATTGAATTGTTGGAACAGAAATCTGAATCCTTGGAAGTAAGTTGAGGAATCTTGATTCATAAAATAATTCATTTATAACTTTATAATTTTCTCTTTTATATGATAGTACTGAACGTGTAAGACGTGGTTTGTATTTACAGAATTATTGGAAAACACAGAATAGTGGTGGAGGATATCTTGGCCGCAGCGAGGATCGTGGAGAGACGTGGCATCATGAGCAAACGACTCCATGTACTACATCGACTCCTTCTCCATTGTTGTTGATTGAACAGTCAGCAACACGTTCTGACACACTACAGACCCCAACTGTGAGCGCACCGGCCGCTGGTGACTGATGCACACCGAATCGTCCACTGGAAGGGGTCGACAACGAGAATCTTGGTAATATTGATATCGACCTAGTTGCATTTTTAGGATCTTCCTGTGTCACTAGCATGAGAACAATGGAGGTAACATTTTTGGTCGACGCCGATCTTGTCCCAATAAAGATCGATAAGGTCCCAGGTAATTAATATACATTGATCAAGTTACTGTTTATAAATTCATTGTAATATACCGATAAAATGTTTCCTTTCAACTAATTATGATCATGGCATGATCGTTGCATAGGAAATGACATTTTCTATAAAAAAATGATTGACGCGTGCTTGGAGATCTTTGGGCCCACCATCCAAGAAAGGTGGGATAAACAACGAAAATGTTTAAAAGATGAACTCATGCATCGGTTGGTTGGCTTGTTCGGCGACAAAACCTTTAATAAAGTTGAGGTCATGAAAAAGGCTTGTCAACATGTGAAGGTTGTCCGAGACCAATATAGGACACACCTTGAAAAAACCCTAAGTATGAGCGCCCTCCAATGATTTCACCAATGGAGTGGAGATCTCTAGTGGATGATGGAAGGGAGAGGGCCCAGAGAAGAGAAGGAAAGATAACACCAGGAACAAGGAGGTATGCAATAGTTTCCACAATGTAATTCAAAACATTATTATTATTGAATATTTCTATATCAAACTTAGAACATCTAACGTATTTCAGCACTTGCATAGGCTTCCAGACACATCAAAGGCCATAAAGGCAAGAGTTGAAAAAATAGGTCAGCAAAATCTTGGGCCTGGTGGTTATTCCAATTTCGCAGCACGATTTGTAAGTTTTGAAAAACCAATAATGCATGCAAATAATAAATTGCAATTTTTTTTTCGTTTTATTGCATCGGAAAATGTTAATTAATGATGTTATGCAAATATGAAGGCCAAACGATTCGATGAATAGCCTACTGAGGGAGACATGAATATTGGCTTCAAGGAAGGATTTGGAGCTATTGTTGAATGATGAAAAAGCTTGCCTGGCCAAACACAGTCTTCTGGTACCAATCCATCTGGTGCACAGGTAAATAGAATCTATATACTTTATTGAATATTAACCGCTTGTGCAATCTATTTGTTATAAATACTTGAAAAACAATATTGACTCTGTTTTGAGCAGGAAAGCAATGATCCCCCTAATGTCAAGGAGGGAGAACAACAAAACGAAGATCATGCTTCTAATACTAATAATGAATTTATTCATATGCTAAAATTTTATGTATAGCATTGCAAATGGTGAACATTAATTGTAGTTCACCATATTTCAACTGTAGAGCATGTCGAGGGTGAAACTGTACAGGGTTGAGCTTGGACAAGAACATGAACTACATGATGTGGCCACACCAGGTAAAAAAACACCTTTGTAATGTTTTTTTTAAATGAAATACTTGTCATTACAATATCAAAATACAACGATGTAACATTTTCACATTGTTGCAGCAAATCCGAACCCCTTGTCGTAGACATCACCACAAGCGCCTGATGAAGAACCAAGAACTGGAACATAAAGTCTAGGGGTAGATGGTCCTCTTAGAGATTATTTAACATTTATAAAGAGAAGAGCAACTGCTAGTAAAAAGAAGTGACTCGAAAAATGTACTCGTTTAATAATTTTTGATAACAATATATCATCCATGATTTTTGGCCTAATATTGAATGAATGAATGGTTTAATGGTTTAATGATTTAGTGTAGTAAACTGTTACCTTTATTGAATGTCAGTTTTTATTGAATGAATGTGTTGACTGAATGAATGAATGGTTTATTGAATGTTATCTTTTATTGTATGAATGTGTTGACTGAATGAAACAATGGTTTAATGAATGTTAGGCTTTATTGAATGAATGGTAGATGAAAGTTCATGATGAAATATGGATGAATTTGCACGTATTTGTTTTTTTCAAGTACATGCATTGGGTATGGGGAATTGAGAGTGATGTGAGGGGGGGGAGGGGCCATAAGAGCTTCCACCTTCACGTGGTTGGCCCTGTTTAGTGGAGAATATTAAATTATTCTCAAAACAGAGAGGAGCTCAATGAATGGCTACGATGCTGGCTTTCTACAACCCACTAGCGTGTCATCTAAATTTTGACAATTTATTGGAGCTTGTTGTGATGTTTGGTTGCTAATCAGAACCAATTTTGAGTTTCCACAACTTCAAAGGCTGAGTAAATGATGCACTAGAATCAATATCCTTAACCTTCTCTTTAATTTCATTGGAATCAATATCCTTAACCTCACATTGAACCCTTCCAAAATGGTCTATTTACCATTGAAGACTGGCTTCTGAAGCATGATATTTGCAACTAATATAGCATACACCAACAACAATTAGAAACATGCTTCCTGTTGTCAATGTTCATCATTTTTTATGGCTGCAACTTAACTAAGGATATTCGAGCCTGTGACCTATGTCTAGTCCCAAGGCTAACACCTTCAAGCTTGAAGTGCAACTGACAATGAGAGACCACCTTCAAGTAGCTTGATTCATTCTGCATGCATCTCATAGGGGGAGATGATGGGATACCACCTTGCTTGATTCATTATGCATGCATTTCACTATGCAACAGTCTCAAATCCCCTCTGCGATTTCCGTAAATTAGTTTCTCAATTTAGCATGGCCCACGCTTTTCGTCCGAAGAGTGTTGCCAATGGTCTAGAGTTTCATCCTCGCAACGGTGACGATTCATGGTATTATGTTTCCCTTCGGCTGCAATATGACAAACTCAAAGCTCTCATACGAAGGTTTGTCTGAAAAATGTGATGGTTTCGATTTCTCGATTCAGCATGACCCAAACAGTCACATTTGTTAGACAAACCTTTGCAGTTGACTATGAGTTTTCCATATTACAGCTAAAGGGAAACATAATACCATGAATCATCACCATTGCCAGTCTGAAACTCAAGACGGTTGGAAACACTCCTTGGACGGCAGGCATAGGTCATATTGAATTGAGACACTAATTCAGGAAAAACGCAGTGAATCTAAGACTGTTGCATAGTGAAATGCATGCAGAATGAATGAAGAGTACTGGGTGTCGAGAGAAATGGTTGTGGGACTTCGTATGAGAGTAAATGGCGTTAGGAATTGATTGACAATGTTAGGCTTGAAGTTGGTAGCCTTGGGACTAGACATAGGTTGCAGTTTCGAATCTCCTCAGTTTAGTTCGTACCCGGTTATTCTTTCGATGCAAATTATAGATTTTATTTATTTTCCTTTGTCAACTTTACGTATTCCTTTATGTGTTTTCTTTATTTTCCGTTTTTAACATTGTGTATCCCCTTTTGATAATTAGAATTGTTAATATCGAGTCACTTGAGAATGAACGTAAAGAGGATTTCCATGGAAATTTGTTCCATCCAAACCTATCAAGTGTACTTTTATGTCAAAAATATTCTTGTAACAAAGCAATGAAAGATCTTAGAAGCAAATGTAACAAAGCCCTGAAAGAAGTTCACGTAACATAGTGGTTTGTTTTTGCAGGAGTCCTTCCTTTTATCTACTCTGTTTTCTTTTGTTGCACTTTCAAATTCATCTGTAATGATATCAACACACTACACATTATGGCAATAAGACGTTCACATTTGCATCTTCCACTACTACATCTAATTAAATATCATCTCCTTGCAACTCCACCATTGTAACACCACTCTCTTCTATAGTGTCATCTTCTACAACAACACCACTCACTACTGCAACATATATCCATTACAACTTTTCCATTGTTTATTGAGTTTCTTATACAAGTTTGACCTTTACCCCCAATATTTTCCTTATTGTATTTTGCTACAATCAATTCTTCTACACCTTTACTTGACTTGATAGCTTGAATATTAAATAATTCTAAGTATGGTTTTAGCTTGGAGTGAACACTTAGAGTTGTCGTTTCAAGTTTGATAATAAAAGTCACCTTTTAAATAATGGACTATTATAATAATTAGATAATATTTTCAACTTTATTATAAAGGTAAAGTTAAATTATTATATTAAAATCATATACAATTTATAAATGATTTTATAATAATAATTTAAACTTATTCGGCTTTGAATAAGAATGAGACATGGGACAACTTTAGGCATGGTACAACTTGGCATTTGCAATGAAGTAGGAAGGCCATAATAGACCTTAATTTGGACAATGAAAGGCAATGGTCGTTTAAACATGACTTCACAAAGTTCAAGACTCTGAGGGTGTACTAGAAAAGAAAAAGAGGAATTGTAGCAACATACACTTCCAAACAATATTTTTTTTTTTGTTTAAATTTTCCATAGGTGTCGGATAACCGACGGCCATGGAAAAGAAAACTGACAACATCGCCATAGATCCAATGGCCAATGACATCGGTGCTCAGTCATTTTCAAGTGGGATAGGCATTGATTTTTTGACCTCCACAGTGCACAAAATCGACAACTTTGCCATAGCTCCAACGTCCAAAGATGTCGGTGCTCAGACATTTTCAGTTGTGAAGCCGTCGTTTTTCCGACCTCCATAGTGAAAAATACCAATGACTATGCCATAGTTCCGATGGCAAAAGACGTCGGATCGAAGCCATTTTTAGTTGTGAGGGGTGTCGATTTTCCGACCACCACGGTGAGAAATACTGACGACTATGCTATAGATCCGATGGCCAAAGACGTCATATCCAACCCCTTTTCAGTTGTGAGGGGTGTCAGTTATCTGACCACCAGAAGTGTTGAATAACTGACGAAGTCCGAGCCATCGGTTTTAATCCGAAATTGGACCGACGTTAAAAAATTACTGATGTTGTCGGATAGTCAACCACAAAATGTAGAAAATCCAACTTTTTGGCCGTCAGATTTTGGGTCCAAAAAACCTAGTGATAGTATGGATTTTTCTATGCTGTAAGAGTATTATATCATAAAAGACTTATTCTATTTGAAGTATAAACTTTCCTACTATTTTCAGATCATATCCGTAAAGTTAATTAAACACTTTATGTACTAGACTACATTGTTCATGATGAAAGGAAAAATGCAGGAAGATATTTTTATTCATTCATCAATAACATATTATTCATTCATTAAATCTATAGTAAACTAATCTATCTGATCAGAAAACAGTCATTAAAATATTTTACTAATTTCTAGAAATTGACAGATTGATACAATCTAGCAGAATAGTTAAATAATTCAGAAAAGAATTTGAAATATAACAAGTAGAACTTGAAAATTTGATAGGGTGGACAAACACCCAAAGAGGCTTGTTCCTCCCAACATTCTCTAGAAGAAGCAGGAAAATTACTTGCTCCCTTGGACCCCCGAGCCTGTTTACTGAACCACTCGGAAAAAGACTCTGTGTAGAAGCAAGGCACTCAGGTTGTACTTCAGCAATCAATGGAGACTTGCATACATCTCACATATGTACTTTAGCAATCAATGGAGACTTGCATACATATCGAAACCTCTGCACTCAATAGAAATAAGACAACCTTACTCTGCAACTCAAAACATAGCTTCCCCTCATTGAATATGTTGTGTGCATACAACAGAACCACAAGGTAAATTTTCTCGTCATAAAAAGTGTGAGCCTCTTCTCAAATTCGATGGCTTATAAAGATGCCCGGGTCTTTTGGTGGTCAGTTTTCAATAAATCAGCCATAATCTCCAGTTCCACATTCTAGGGAACTTGACCACAATTTAAGGGAGTTGTCCCATAACAATAGCTAGTTACTGAGTTCATGATGCTACCACTTGTCCATTGCCTTCTACCCTAGAGTCCATTCCTCCTAGTGGGTCAGTAAACACTCTTTCAACAGTCTCTTTGGGTGAGTGTCTCATATTTTATTTTATTAAATAATAATATTATTCATATACAGTCAACCTTGACCACTTGGTCAAATATAAAACTTTACAATAAAAGTTAAGACAATGTTTTTCCACAAACATAAAATGTCTCAAGTATTGGGTATGTTACAAACACCCCCACTTAAGCTCAACATCGTCCTCGATGTTGCTTATTCTTCATCAGAGTCTCCCTGAAATAGAATTGGATATGCTGCCCACATATTACTTTCCAATTCCCAGGTAGTTTCATCCAGGCTAAGGTGCGTCCATTGCACCTTTACCTACCCTATGGTACGATTCCAAAGCATAATTTCCCTCCTGTCGAGGATATAGTCCAGTTCCACCTAAAAATCTCCTTCGGGATCCACCTGTATGTCATTCCAATTCAACACATGAGTAACATCGTGCACATACTTTTTCAAAACATTAATATGGAATCCTATAAATTAGATGGTATATCCAACTGATATCCAACTAGTCCGATTCTTGATAGGATTCTGAATGGTCCACGATACCTGGGTGATATTTTAGCACAACTCCCAAGCTTAAAAGAACTTTTCTTGGGTTTTACCTTAACAAAATCTTGATCTCCTACCTGAAATTCCTTTTCTGTTCATTTCGATCTGCATAACGTTTTTGTCTGTCTTGTGCAATTTTTAAATTTCCTTGTACCTATTTCACGGTTAGCTCCATTTCTTTCAAAAAATATGGTCCTCACATCAATCTGTCAACAGGATTACTCCAAGAAATAAGAGTATTTCATTTCCTTCCATACAGAATCTCAAATGGACTAAGTCTAGTAGAAGCTTGATAGTGATTATTGTAAACAAACTCAACTAAATGTAAAGAATCTTCCCATTTAGTTGGTTGATCATTAACATACATTCTTAACATGTCTTCTAAAATCTGATTTACTCTTTCAGTTTGCCCGTTAGTTTGCGGGTGAAAAGATGTACTGAATTTTAATTTAGTATCTAAACCTTTAAACAATGCTGTCCAAAAATTTCTAGTAAACTTAGAATCACGATCAGAAATTATTACCTTAGGAATTCCATGTAAATGAAAGATTTGCTTCATAAACACATCAGCAATGCTAGCAGCTTTAAAAGTAGTTTTAACATAAATAAAATGAGTTGCTTTACTAAGCTTATCCACAACTACCATTATCGAGTCATTCTGTTTTTTATTTCTAGGCAAACCAGTTATAAAATCAATACTTATAATTTCCCACTTCCATTCCGGAATTGGAAATGGCTGTAATAGGACAGCTGGGTGTTGATGCTCAGCTTTAATCTGCTGACATTGAAAGCACCTAGCTATTTATTAAGCCACTTCATTTTTCATGTTTGGCCAAAAGTAATCATTTTTTAGCATAGTTATCATTTTCTGATAACCAGGTGTCCCGAATAAAGACTTTTATGAATTTCATCTAAAATCAACAACTTAACTTTGGACACATTAGGAACATAAAGTCTGTTTTTATAGGTCATTAAGCCTTTTTCATTAATACTATAATGTGTTATTAAATTTTCAGATAAAATTTCAGCAACTTTTACTCGTAAATTCTGATAATTTTCATCTTCCTTAATTCCTTCTTCAAGCTGATTTTCTAGATCTGTTTTATAAGTGTTGATTGCTGCCACATAATTTAATTTAGCATTTCTACTTAATGCATCAACAACTTTATTTTCTTTGCCCTTAATGTGTTGAATCTCAAAATCGTATTCACTAAGTAAAGCTAACCACCTAGCTTGCCTTGCATTTAGATTTTGTTGATCCAACAAGTACTTTAAGCCTTTATTATCTGTCATTAGTGAAAAGTTCCTACCAATCAGGTGATGGCGCCACATCTTTAAGGCATGTATCATGGCTTCCAACTCTAAATCGTAGGTTGCGTAGTTCTTTTCATGAATTTTTAACTTCCTGGACTCATAGGCTATTACATGGCCTTCTTGAGTTAAGACCCCGCCAAGTCCATCGTTGTATGCATCAGTGCATACAACGAAGTCGTTATTTGGATTTGCAATTTTTAAAATAGGTGTTGTTGTTAATAATTCTTTTAATTTCTTAAAACTCCCTTCACACTTTTGATCCTAGGAGAATTTCTTTCCCTTTTTCTACAAAGAAGTTATGGGATTCGCAATTCTAGAGAATCCTTCAATAAATTTTCTATAGTATCCTGTGATTCCCATAAATGACTGTACGTCAGTTACCTCCTTAGGGACAAGCCATTCATTAATTGCTCTTATTTTATCTGGATCGAATTCGATCCCATATTTAGATATTACGTGACCTAAGTATTGTATTTTATCTTTATAAAAGTCACATTTATTGAATTTAGCATAAAGTTGATGTTCTCTTAAAACTTGTAGAATTATCCTTAAGTGTTCGTCGTGTTCTTCTTTAGTGTTAGAATAATTTAAGATATCATCAATGAAAACAATTACAAACTTATCTAGGTACTTATGTAGAATATTATTCATTAGACACATGAAGAATGTTGGAGCATTAGTTAGCCAAAAAGGAATAACTACGAACTCGTAATGCCCATAACGGGTCCTGAAAGCAGGTTTAAAAATGTCTTCATCCTTTATCCTGACTTGATGATATCCAGACCTCAAGTCTATTTTAGAAAATATCGTTGCTCTACGTACTTGGTCGAATAGATCATCTATGCAGGGAAAAGGATATCGTTTTTTAATAGTCATTTTATTAAGTTGACTATAGTCTATGTATAAATGCAAAGTACCGTCCTTCTTTTTAACAAAGATCACTGGTGCTCCCCAAAAAGACACACTAGGCCTTATGTAATTTTTATCAATTAGTTCTTTTAGCTGCGATTTTAGTTCATTAAGTTCCAAAATGTTCATTCTGTAAGGAGCCTTTGAGTTTGGTACCACACCTGGTACTAACTCAATGGTGAAATCTAGTTCCCTTTTCAGAGGTAGTCCTTGAATTTCTTCTGAAAATACATCAGAAAAGTCCTTAAGTATAGGTATGTCTTCCAATTTTAACTTATCTTCCTTAGATGAATGTTCATCATTAATTAAATTTACAACAAATATTTTACAACCTTTTCTTATAACCTTTTTCACTTGTAAAGCAGAAATTTGTCTAACATAAGTTTTTTCTAAAGATTCCTTTTACTGTTTCAGTTTCTCCTTCATTGTTTAAACAAGTAAAAGACTTTTCAAAACAGTTTAGCACTACTCTATGATTTTCAAGCTAGTCCATTCCTATTAATACATAATAAGACCCCAAAGTAAGGATAATTTTCGGGGCTAAATTTAGCCGATGGGCTGTTTTTCCTTTTTTTTCCAAAAAAGATTTGCCAATTTGCATTTTTTGAAGCCCCATATCGCCCAATTTTGATGGGGTAAACTTTTTTCACTCTAAAAATCGTCAAATTATTATATAAACTATATAAAATCCTTATAAACTGAAATAATTTTAGAAAAATATCACCAAATATTTTATCGATGGCATTTTAAGAATTGGTAAGATTCGCAAAGGTTTATACACTTTTAAATAAGTATGGGTCCTTAAAATTATCCCTGCCCCAAAGGTAAAATATTCAATTTAACTTGCGTCTTTAACTGACTTAGTACCTAGGGCACATCATTTCGGAGAAGGCGATAGAAGTTGACTCGAAGAAGTATAAATCCATAGAGGAATGGCCTACCCCCACGTGCGTAACTGACATAAGATCATTCTTAGGGTTAGATGGGTACTACCAGAAGTTCATTGAGAACTTCTCTCGAATTGCTTGTCCTATGACGGCCTTGCAGAAGAAGACAACCAAATTTCTCTGGACGAAAAAATGCGAGGAAAGTTTCCAAAAGTTAAAGCAACTTTTTACTAGTGCACCCATCCTACAAATTGCTGACCCCGATGGAGACTTAGTGGTTTGAACATATGCAAGCAAGGAAGGGCTCGGTGGAGTCCTTTTGCAAAATGACTTCGCTATCTGTTATGAGTTAAGGAATTTGAAGGAACACAAACAAAACTACCCCACACACAATCTTGAACTAGCCGCCATTATCCACGCCTTGAAGATGTGCAGGCACTATCTTATGGGAAAGAAGTTCCTATTAAAGATGGACAATATGAGTATGAAGTACTTATTTGACCAACCTAACCTAAATTCCAGACAAGCCCAGTGGTTAGCCTTCCTTATTGAGTACCACTTCGAGCTAAAGCACATAAAGGGAAATGAGAACAAGATCGTCGATGCTTTAAGTCGACGGGCCCATATGTTATATGAGGTGACCGTGAGTCAAACTAACTTAGATTTACACCACTGGATTAGAACGGCATGTCGGAGTGACTGATTCTATGTCGAGATCCTTAAAAAGATCCAAGAGGATAGGTTATTCCAACAACAAAAGGAGTATAATATAGATGAGTCGGGACTGCTGTGGTCGAAAGACAGATTTTATGTTCCAAAAATCAGAGACATTAGACCTAACATCCTCATAGAATTCCATCAGAATCCCTATTCAAGACATCCAGGATATCAAAAGATGATATCAGCAGTAAAGAAACACTTCTTTTGGCCTAAATTAAAGGACGACATAGCTTTATTCATTGCTAAGTACCAGGAGTATCAGCTAGTTAAGGTAGAACACCAGCACCCCTCGGGACTATTGCAACCCTTACCCATTCCAGAGTGGAAGTGGGAGGTCATCAGTATGGATTTCATTACGGGTTTACAAAAGAGTAAGAGGCAGAATGACTCCATCTTTGTAGTAGTAGACAAGTTATCCAAAGCAGCACATTTTATACTAGTAAAGTCTACCTACAAAGCCATTCACATCGCGGACATCTTCCTAAAGGAGATTTTTCGATTGCATGCGATACCCAAGGAAATCATTTTTTATTAGGACACGAAGTTCACTAGAAAATTATGGATAGCATTGTTCTTCGGTTTGGAGACACAACTACAGTTTAGTACTGCGTACCACCCCCAAACCGACGGACAAATGAAATGAGTAAACCAAATCCTTGAGGATATGCTAAGGATGTATGTTATGAACAACCCCACAAAGTGGGAGGATTATATGCACCTCGCAGAGTTTGCTTACAACAACGGATACCAGATCTCTGCCAAGATGAGCCCCTTCGAGGTACTCTATGGCAGAAAATGTAGGACACTAGTCACTTGGGATAGTCCAGTAGATAGGCTTATGCTAGGTCCCGACCTACTAAAAGACTTGGAGTAGCTAGTCTCTAAGGTACAACAAAACTTGAAAGAGGCACAAGACCGCCAAAAGAGTTATGTGGATAATAAAAGGAAAGACAAAGATGACCAAGTCGGCGAACATGTCTTCTTAAAAGTATAATAAAAAAGAATCTCTCTAAGCTTGGGGCGATGCAGGAAGCTAGCCCCTGATTTTTGTGGACCCTTTGAGATACTGGCCAAGAAAGGGCCAGTAGCATATGAGTTAGATTTACCAGCTCATGTAAAAGTTCATAATGCTTTTCATGCATCTTTATTAATGAAATATGTATACAATACTAAACATGTGATTGATTGGTCCTTATTATAGGTGGAACCCGATGGGGAATTCATGTCGGAACCCCTCCACATTCTCGACAAGAGAGAGGTGCAACTTAGAAGAAGGACCATCACCCAGTTGAAAGTACAATGGAAGCACTTCGGACCAGAAGAGGCTACTCGGGAAAATGAGACAACCATGAAAGAGGCATACCCTGTCTTATTTCATGACTTCATTTCTAGTCCCCAGAACACCGGGACGGTGTTGTTCTAAGTGGGGAGAGATGTAATATCCCGAATTTTGACTGACTATTTCTGATGTTATATACTAGGCTTAAACCCCAACACATATGATTTATTTTGATTATTGGGAATAATCCCTAGTGCACATGATTCATTTCTTTTATAGATTTACATATTCGGCGTGGACCCTGACTGATGCAGATTATTGTTATATATTGGGTGAAAAATCCCCAATGTAGTGATTTATGTTTTATTATGAGATTGGGTACAAACCCCAATATACTAAGATGATCTTTTGTTACATACTTTGCAGAGTTACGGTTTACATGATTGATTTATATGATGTGTTGAGCATGGACTCGGGAACACACTGATGACCTATGTACTAGGCATAAGCCCCGATGTACTTAGAGTATTTTATTTCGTACTGGGCATAAGCCCCGATGTACATAGAGTGTTGGGCATAAGCCTTGGAGCACTCCAAGCTTGATAATGAATACCGGATCTGAGGCCATTTGTACATCCTAGATGTGCTTAACAACCACATTCTAGTATTAGTGTTCAATGGGATGCTCTGGAACTGCACTAGCATAACGCCCATGTGAGAGTGTTGAGTTAAAGATCTGAAGAGCACTCAGGGTTACATGATCTTAAAAGTGTTGAGTCAAGAAGAATCTGAATAGTACTTCTATTACTCACATTTATTAAAATTGGTTAAATGAATCATTTCTATTGATCATCAAGGACCGCGGGAACTACCATGTTAAACGAGGGAATCCAACATGCAAGAGAGAGACCTAGAGGTACCTAACCTAGCCAACTATCCAAGCTTACCAAAAGACCCTATCTAAAGAGTTGGACCTTGTACTTAATATTTATCAAAGAATTATTATGGTACATACATAATTAAATCAAAGAGTTATCATATTTAATTATTGAATAGTTAGATTTATTATTTATTAAATAAAATATTTCTTATGCATAAAGGTTATGCATAAGATACTTCTCATGTTATTATTATTATTTTTGATCTAACTTAAAGATACATCTAATGGTAACAAAATAAAGCTCCTAGATAAACTAGGAGTGAATAATTAATAAAATATCTTTCACAAACATTATAATTCAAATTAAATTAAAAGTTGAATATTATTATTTAAACTCAAAAAGCTATATTCCAAACAAACTCACCTATATAAAGAAGGGAAGATCCCAAGAGAGGTACCATCTTTCCTACTATCATTCTCTTATGGTATTAGAAGAGAATTATTCTACAGAACTGAAGGAGCTTACTTTTTTTCCCAGATCTGATCAGCAGCCTATCCTAGATCCTCTACTTCTCTTATTGCATGTTGGAACCATCTCTGGGGGATCCAGTTAGAACCAGGAATGGTCTAAGGGTCATGGTTGGAAGGAACATGGTAGTCTCAAGGTTATTCAACTAAAGATCACCCTACAGGTCAACTAGGTCAATACTTTTTCCATTAACTAGTGTTTGAGTTTGCAGGTTCTGCAAGGGAAGATCAAGCATCAAGAATCAAGTATGAGCTATAAATTTTCCATATAGTTCAATTAGATTTAGAAATTAAAGTAGGAATTAATATATAGTATTCATGCTTCTGTACTTATAGTTTTATTTCTTTTTTTTATGGAGCAAGGGCCAAATGGCATGGGCTCTCAAGGTCTAAACTCTAGGTTTAAATTTCATTTATCATTTCTGTTGAATTTAAATATCTTCCCCAAAGTGTTACAAGGATCTAGTAGGGCTAGCCTAGCTATCCTGTGCTAGATACCTATATAGATAAAATCACTAGTATCAAACTATTATTAAATATCGTTGATACCTGAACCATCATCCTTTACAAAAACGAAATCGTGTTTCTCAAACCCTTAACACTGTACCTTTAAACTATTCAATTATGAGAAGGCTAGGGTCTCACCCTTTCTACCAAGGATATGATCCCTCAAAAGTTTAAACTAGATTTTTTACAAAACAAGGATCTCCCAAGGGTCCATGGGAATTCTTCACAGAACTAACTTAGTCAAATAACTTAGTTTCTTTCATTTATTATTTTCAAGAAATAAACAAAATAACGCAGGACACGCTCACGATATTCTCTGCCAAACTTTTAAACTTTGAGTATTGTTGGTATCTTCAAACACGTAGCATAAGACCACGCAAACAACTTCCAGGAAAAACAAACTACCAAGCACAATTTCCCTATCTAGGGTTTTCAGTATTTTCGGTGTCTTCTGTGTTGGAGAAAACTCACTATGGCTTGGGGTCGACCACAACAGACAGCTGACTACCAGAAATTAACTCTATTCTCAGTATTATACTATATAAATGACAATGCTAAGATAATGAAGAATACAACCAACCTCGATCCAAATGTTTGATGTAGATCGCCGTTGGAGCTTTCAATTCGTGCACTTGAATCTGCAAATTAGTCTTGACAAGGAATATACAACAAGTACATAATATATATAAACGAAATTAACATCATCGATAGCAATGGTCCATAATATTATAAGCAAATGCAACCCAATGTAGAATAAACAACATTCACAACATTAATGCATGAGAATACGAGTATTTCTATTAGTAAACAAGAAGAAGTACAATGTGATATGACCTCTTGCTGGCAACCAATCTGAACCAAGATCTGGATCAATCCACTTGTGCCTCCACCACTTCAATCCTCCATGAATGAAAAACTCAAACTATGAAAGGAGTTTGGAAGGTGAACATAATGGTTCACAACTACAAGGATCAATGAGTGTAGACTCAAGATAGGGAAAAAATACACTAGAGTTCTCTTACTCATTTTTCTCCCCCCGTGCATAAGCCATATGTGCTCAATATATAGTCGTCCCAAAGGTAAGTGAAAGGACACATCGAGGCGTTACTTGGGCAAACGAAGGGCCAAAGGTCACCCTATGATCGCTTTTTGGGAGTAAAAAGTAATTAACTAGTGATTTTTACCATTTTACATGCTACCCGCGAGCTATAGTGATGCAACTCGGTACACCTACTGTAATGATGCAGCAAGTGTATAAGTGAAAAAATGAGGAAATAGTGTGTCTGAAGGATATAAAGTGGATCTGAGTCAGTGAAATGGATCCTATAGTCCAAAGGGTGCTGATGCTCACAAGGTGGAAGATTACGTTGTAACATCTTCTTATCATAATTAAATCACAAACTTAGATGAAACCCAACATCACATCATAGGAATCAAAATGCCTAATCCAACATTCACTTTTCAAATAAACATTCATCCATTTTGAAATCACGACGTCTCAGGGTAAAACCCTTGTCTTATAAGTTTTACATTTAAACTGCACTACATAGATTCCTTTATAAGGTGGACCTCTACCAGTTAATAGCCTTTTTTCCAACTTAAACACAACATAAAAGAATACATAAATTATCTATTGCCAACAACTAGGGCTAGGGCATCGAGTTACAATAGAAGCATTCAAATAAGAAGACATTTCCAACATCTTCCTTTCAAATTTTAATACAAACATTTCCACACAGTAAGTTCCCTTTGCTTCCACGAAATAGATCAAACACTGAGAGTAAAGCTTATTCTACCTCAGCTCTATTTCCGCCCTCATTTGGAGACACAGTAAGTATTTAAACTGAGACATTAAACCAATACATTTTGGAAATAAAACAAATTCGTATGCCATGACAGGAGTAAAAGTCAAACGTATAACCCAGCTAGGACTTGCTACATCTCGTTTCATACATCCAAATGCCTTTAAAAAATAGGGCAAGAAATAATTACGCAGACATGAAATTCACAAGCATCAATAGACTTTTTCCACAATTCTTTTGTTACCATAAGCCTTTTGAAATAAACATCCACTTAAAGATTAAATAGTTCCCAAGTGCCATGATGGCTTACAACCATTACACAGGAGTAAAATATTTCAGCTAACTCCATCTCAAAAGGAAACTCCATTTAAAGCTACACTCAGTCAAAATGGTGAGGATTACATCACAAAGCATGCTACAAGCCGTATCCACTTCTTACATAAACAAACGAATCCACGCATCCAAAAGCTCCAAACAAACTGCTACAGTACTTGACCCAACTATCAGAGCTATGACTTGAAGGGAAGGAGGTGGCCAACGAAAGACCAGAATTACCATGTTTTCTCCAAAGTCAGGATGCCTAGGTCAAGCTCGAGCAGCTACCACTAGCTACCCTGTCAAACACAAGCCAAACCCCGATAATTACAAAACTTGCAACCAGTGTTAAGAACAACCCAAAGTACTGGAAGAAAAGGTTGTTGGCACATGGAATTCTTACCTCGATGAAGCGAGTACGAGTTGCTAAGGTGCATGACGAAGTTGGCCATGAGAGCCTTCAAGGCATGGAGAGCAGGGATCTACCACCCCCTCCAAACAAAGAAGAAAAAATACACACGCGTTGGGACACTCAAAACCCTCAGGGTTTAGTTCTTTAATGCTCTAGCTGGACTCCATTTGAAATTTGTCATAGAGCTCCATTTAAAGCTCTACCAAAATCCATCAAAGTTTGATTTGCCACCCTTTTCATATAGTGAAAAACTCTACGATTATTATTACAATGATTTACAAGTGTTGGTCGAACCATAGTCTTAGCCAATACATCGATTTCTTTTACAAATCCTTAGGGTGGGCTCGTAGTTCCATACAACATGACCTTTCCACTTAGCATTAAAATTATATTTACATAACCACTTCATATAGTAAATACCCCTTTTTGGCATTTGCAAACTCTACATTCATTTTTACATGGGTCAAAACCATAGAGTTAAACATATGTATTGGAGTTTGGAAAAGTAGTTAGCCTTTAAACGTTTACCTACAAAAGCAAGAAGAATGAAATAGACTTTAGCATAAAAACACTAAGTAAGTCTGGCCACTTTGGCCACCAAGTCCTTTACCCCTCAAACCATAAAGCTCATAAAAATAATTACAGTCTCTACATCTATCCAAGTTAGAATCTAAGTGGACACATAATCTCAAACATATAAAAGGCAGAACATTTAAACCAGATGCAAGTATGAGAATAGACTTTGGATTTTTAACCAAGAACCAAGACTATAATTCCAACTGAGATAGTCACCGTAAATCCAATGTAGTATTGAACAAAATCATTTCCGCTTTTACAAAATGCTTCCACAAAGCCTTTTAAGTGAAGTCAACCATAGCAAGTTCATCATACCATAAGCCTTAAGAAGAATTATGTAATTCATGCATGTTCTTAGATATTTAAAGTGAATCATATAATTTAAACCCCAATGCTGAAGTTAATTTGATAAACATGTACCGAACTGATGATGTTCGCCATAAATGAATTTTTTTTAATTTTTATGATTTAGGGACATTACAAGTGGTATCAAAGCCCAACTACAATACTAAGTGACCTATTGGGTTCATTAGAAGAAGAACACCCACTGTAGATACTTGTAAATCAAGAACATACATTTATAATTTTCTTTTATATGTGTATATGAACTAACAGATTTTATGTTATTAACATTGATATAACATTGCAGGTACAATCACATTCTGAGTATGAACATAGAAAAATACAACAACATACATGGGAATTTGAACTCTCACCACGAGAGCAAGAGATCATGGTGGAATTAAACTCATATTTAATGAAATCAATGCAGAATCTACAGGCAGAATTTCAGAGTTTCAGAGATGACAATATGCAAGAAAGATGAGAACAACAAACTATAAGTGAAGCTCTGCTTCAGAGCTTAACAAAAGAAAAACCCCACGGACAGTCCACATTCTCAGCAATTACATTCAAAGAGAGAAACTATCACACAAAGATATCTACCAGTCCTAAAGAAGAGGAGCATGAAGAATACATACCTGAGTCAGTGGAAGAGGACTGTAAGAGCTCTTCCAATGATGACAGTTCACCACCTCCTTGCAAGAAAAGGAGGAAAAGTGACAATAGTTTACAAGGAGAATTTAGAAATATTAAAGCCCCAACTGATGATAGAGAGAAAAATTTTGGGGAGAAGGATGAGGAGTGGCTGTTAGGGATGAACAAGTATTTCAAAGTCCACAACTATTCCAATGAAATGCAAGCCCGACTGGCCATTTACAACTTAAATGGTAAAGAGGCCAAATGGTGGAGAGACTTGAAGAATACCAAAGGGAAGGAAATGAGGGACATAAAATGGGATGCTTTCAGCAACATATTTCAGGACAAATACATGTCTGAAAGATTCTTTGACAAAAAGATCAAAGAATTCCATGAGCTAAAAATGGGCTCCCTAACTACGGAAGCTTTCATCAACAGATTTCTGGATCTGCCGCATTAAGTTCCTTACATAAAGGATGAAAAATTCAAGATACAACAATTCTTGGGATTCCTACCACCAAATGTTAAAGGGAAGATCGAATTTGACATGCCCAAAACCTTATACGTGACTTTACACAAAGCAAGACTCTGTTATGAACATGGATAGCCAAGGAATGATAACATAAACATAAACAAAAATAGATTCAGAACCTTTTCAGACAACCGAAGACCGGGTTTTAGACCACCACCCTACCGGAAACAAAACAATAGTTTCCCTCCCATCAGAGGCTTCAACCGACCTCATGCACGGCCAAATGCACCCCCACCACATACTAATAGACCATCTTTCAACAAGGGGGCAAAGTCTGCCCCACCAACCATTACTTGTTGGAAATTCCAAGGGCCCCACTACTTCAGATATTTCCCCAACAAGACGGATGGATTTTTACAAAATGTCCAAGCAAACCCTACAGCAGGGTACATGGAAAGGACACCAAGAATTTATGCCGCACTTAATGGACGGCAAGCAGATCACCAGGCCACTATGGTTGAAATTGAGGGTAAGATCTCAAACATAGACATTTTAGTTTTAATAGATCCCGGTGCATGCCAAAGTTATGTCTCCCCTAATATTATTGATACTTGTAAGTTAAACCAAGTGAGTCACAAGAAACCATGGCTAGAACAACTAGCCACTGGTACCAAACATAAGGTCTCTGAACTAGTTACAACTTGTGAGATAGATTTGAACGGGTTCCCAACTAGGGTGGATTTAAACATTCTACCACTAGGATCTTATGACGTACTAATAGGCATGGACTAGTTAGAAGAACATCATGCCCTACTTGACTACTTGAACAAATCAATACTATGCACAGATAACCAAGGGAATCAGAAGACCATTCAAGGTATCCCTAAGAAAGTTTCCGTAAGACAGATATCTGCCTTACAAGAAAATAAATGCATAAGAAAGGGTTGTAAACTCTTTGCAGTCAACATTTGAACCGTAGAAGCAGATAGGGACAAAAGATTGAAGACTTCCTAGTCCTTGTATAATTCAAGGATGTATTTCCCGAGGAAATACCTGGGCTACCTTCCAAACAAGACCTAGACTTCTCAATAGAGATAACACCTAGGTCCGTACTGATTTCCAAGGCCCCTTACCGCATGAGTCCACCCGAATTGGTGGAACTCAAGCTTCAGTTACAAGAGTTGATCGAGAAAGGTTATATTTGACCAAGTGTGTCTCCCTGGGGATTACCAATACTCTTTGTTAAAAAGAAGTACAGGACGATGTGGATGTGCATCGATTACTGCAAACTCAACAAATTAACTATCAATAACCGTTACCCACTTCCTAGAATTGATGACCTGTTTGATCAAGTCGGAGGAGCGAAGATCTTCTCAAATATTGAATTACGATCCGGATACCACCAGGTGAGAATCCGTGACAAAGACATCAATAAGACCACATTTCGAACCTGTTACGACCATTACGAGTTTGTGGTAATGCATTTTGGTTTGACTAATGCACCTACCAACTTTATGTGCATGATGAACAACATCTTTAGTAAATACCTAGACAAGTTCATCCTAGTCTTCATCGATGACATTTTGATCTACTCCAAGAATGAAGAAGAAGATGAAGAACATCTCCAGATAGTGTTACGAGTACTACGAGAGCATCAATACGCTAAGTTTAGCAAGTGTGATTTCTAGAAACCCCAGATACAGTAGCTCGGGCATATCATTTCGAAGAAGGGGATAGCAATCGACCCCGAGAATATTAAAGCCATAGAGGAATGGCCTACCCCCACGTGCGTAACTGACATAAGATAATTCTTAGGGTTAGTTGGGTGTACCGGAATTTCATTGAGAACTTCTCTTGAATTGATTGTCCTATGACATCCTTGCAGAAGAAGACAACCAAATTTATTTGGACAGAAAAATGCGAGGAAAGTTTCCAAAAGTTAAAGTAACTTTTGACTAGTGCACCCACCCTATGGATTGCTGATCCCGATCGGGAATTCGTGGTTTGCATAGATGCAAGAAAGGAAGGGCTCGGTGGAGTCCTTATGAAAAATGACTTCTCTATCTGTTATGAGTCAAGGAAGTTGAAGGAACACAAACAGAACTACCCCACACATGATCTTGAACTAGCTGCCATTATCCACACCTTGAAGATGTGGAGGCACTATCTTATGGGAAAGAAGATCCTATTAAAGACAAACAACATGAGTCTGAAGTACTTATTTGACCAACCTGAACTAAATTCCAAATAAGCCAGGTGGCTAGCCTTCCTTAGTGAGTACCACTTTGAGTTAAAGCACATAAAGGGAAAGGAGAACAAGATCACCGATGCTTTAAGTCGATGGGCTCATATGTTATATGAGGTGACCGTGAGTCAAACCACAGTCAAAATAACTCATATTTACACCACTAGATTAGAACATCATGTCAGAATGACTGATTCTATGTCGAAATCCTTAAAAAGATCCAAGAGGATAGGTTATTCCAACAGCAAAAGGAGTATAAGATAGACGAGTCGGGACTGTTGTGGTCCAAAGAGAGACTTTATGTTCTATAAAGCGGAGACATTAGACCTAACATCCTCACAGAATTCCATTAGAAGCCCTATTCGGTACATCCGGGCTATCAAAAGATGATATCAACAGTAAAGAAATACTTCTTTTGGCCTAAATTAAAGGTTGCCATAGCTTTATTCATTGCTAAGTGCCAAGAGTGTCAGCTGGTTAAGGCTGAACACCAACACCCCTTGGGACTACTGCAATCACTATCCATTCTAGAATGGAAGTGGGAGGTCATCAGTATGGATTTCATTACGGGTTTACCAAAGAGTAAGAGGCAGAATAGCTCCATCCTTGTAGTAATAAACAAGTTATCCAGAGCACCACATTTTATACCAGTAAAGTCTACCTACAAAGCCATTCACATCGCAGACATCTTCCTAAAGGAGATTTTCCAATTGCATGGGATACCCAACGCAATCATTTCCGATCGGGACATGAAGTTCACTAGCAACTTCTGGAGAGCATTGTTCTCCGGTTTGGAGACACAACTACAATTCAGTACCGTGTACTACCCCCAAATTGACGAACAGATAGAACGAGTAAACCAAATCCTTGAGGATATGCTAAGGATGTATGTTATGAACAACCCCACAAAGTGGGAGGATTATTTTCACCTCGTAGAGTTTGCTTACAATAATGGATACAAGACCTCTGCCATGATGAGCCCCTTCGAGATACTCTATGGCAGAAAATGTAGGGCACCAGTAACTTGGGATAGTCCAGTAGATAGACTTATGCTAGGTCCCGACCTACTAAAAGACTTGGAGCATCTAGTCTCCAAGGTACAACAAAACTTGAAAGAGGCACAAGACTACCAAAAGAGTTATCCAGATAAGAAAAGGAAAGACGAAGATTACCAAGTCGGCGAACATGTCTTCTTAAAAGTAAAAGCAAAAAGAAGCTCTCTTAGCTTGGGGCGATGCAGGAAACTATTTCTGATGTTATATACTAAGATTAAGCCCCAACACATATGATTTATTTTGATTATTGGGCATAAGCCCTAGTGCACATGATTCATTTCTTTTATAGATTTACATATTGGGCGTGGACCCTGACTGATGCAAATTATTGTTATATACTGGGCAAAAAAGCCCCAATGTAGTGATTTATGTTTTATTATGAAATTGGGTACAAACCCTAATATACTAAGATGATCTTGTTACATACTATGCAGAGTTACAATTTACATGATTGGTTTATATGATGTGTTGAGCATGGACTCAGGAACACATGGATGACTTATGTACTGGGCATAAGCCCCAATGTACGTAGAGTGTTTGGCATAAGCCCTGGAGAAATCCAAGCTTGATAATGAATACCGGATCTGAGGCCATTTCTACATCCTAGATGTGCTTCACAACCACATTCTAGTACTAGTGTTGAGCGAGATGCTCTGGAACTGCACTAGCATAACACCCATGTGAGAGTGTTGAGTTAAAGCTCTGAAGAGATCTCGGGGTTACTTGATCTTAAAAGTGTTGAGTCAAGAAGACTCTGAATAACACTTCTATTCATCAAATTTATTTAAATTGGTTAAATGAATCTTTTATATCTATCATCAAGGACTGCGGGAACTACCATGTTAAACGATGGAATCCAACATGCAAGACAGAGACCTAGAGGTACCTAACCTAGCCAGCTATCCAAGCTTACCAAAAGAACCTATCTAAAGAGTTGGAACTTGTACTTAATATTTATCAAAGAATTATTATGGTACGTACACATAATTAAGTCAAAGAGTTATCATATTTAATTATTGAATATTTAGATTTATTATTTATAAAAGAAAATATTTCTTATGCATAAAGGTTATGCATAAGATACTTCTCATGTTATTATTATTATTAATATTATTAATATTATTTATTATTTGTAATCTAACTTAAAGATACATCTAATGGTAACAAAATAAAGGTCCTAGATAAACTAGGAGTGAATAATTAATAAAATATCTTTCATAAATATTATAATTCAAATTAATTAAAAGCTGAATATTATTATTTTAACTCAAATGGCTATATTCCAAACAAACTCACCTATATAAAGAAGGGAAGATCCCAAGAGAGGGACCATCTTTCCTATGATCATTTTCTTATGGTATTAGAAGAGAATTATTCTACAGAACTGAAGGAGCTTACTATTTTTCCTAGATCTGATCAGCAGCCTATCCTAGATCCTCTACTTCTCTTATTGCATGTTGGAACCCACTCGGGGTGATCCAGTTCGAACAAGGAATGGTCTAAGGGTCATGGTTGGGAGGAACATGGTATTCCCAAGGTTATTCAGCTAAAGATCACCCTACAGGTGAGTTAGGTCAATCCTCTTCCATTAACTAGTGTTTGAGTGTGCAGATTCTGCAAGGGAAGATCAAGCATCAAGAATCAGGTATGAGCTATAATTTTTCCATACAGTTCAATTAGAATTAGAAATTAAAGTAGGAATTAATATATAGTATTCATGTTTCTGTACATTATACTTTTATTTCTTTTTTTATATAGCAAGGGCCAAACGGCATGGGCTCTCAGGGTTTAAACTCTAGGTTTAAATTTCATTTATCATTTCTGTTGAATTTAAATATCTTCCCTGAAGTGTTACAAGGATCTAGCAAGGCTATCCTAGCTAGCCTATGCTATATACCTATATAGATAAAATCACTAGTATCAAACTGTTATTAAATATCATTGATACCTGAACCATCATCCTTTACAAAAACGAAATCGTGTTTCTCAAACCCTTAACATTGTACCTTTAAACTATTCAATTATGAGAAGGCTAGGGTCTCACCCTTTCTTCCAAGGATATGATCCCTCAAAAGTTTAACTAGATTTTTTACAAAACAAGGATCTCCCAAGGATCCATGGGAATTATTCACAGAACCAACTTAGTCAAATAACTTAGTTTCTTTCATTTATTATTTTCAAGAAATAAACAAAATAACGCAGGACAGGTTTACGATACTCTTTGCCAAACTTTTAAACTCTAATTATCACTGGTATCTTCAAACACGTATCATAAGACCACGCAAACAAATTCCAGGAAAAAAAAACTACCAAGCACGATTTCCCTATCTAGGGTTTTCAGTATTTTCATTGTCTCATTATCAGAATTAAATCACAAACTTAGACGAAACCCAACATCACAACATAGGAATCAAAACGCTTAATCCAACATTCACTTTTCAAATAAACATTCATCCATTTTTGAAATCACGACATTCACTACACCACATAGATTCCTTTATAGCGTGTTCCTTTGCCAGTTCATAGCCTTTTACCAACTTAAACGCAGCATAAAACAATACAGAAATTAGCTATTGCCAACAACTAGGGATAAGGCATCGAGCCACAACAGAAGCATTCAAACAAGAAGACATTTCCAATGTCTTCCTTACTAATTTTAGTACAAACACTTCCACACAGTAAGTTCCCTTTGCTTCCATGAAAAAGATCAAACACTGAGAGTAATGCTTATTCTACCTCAGCTCATTTTCTGCCCTCATTTGGAGGCACAGTAAGTATTTAAACTAAGACATTAAACCAATACATTTTGGAAATAAAACAAATTCGTATGCCAAGACAGGAGTAAAATTCAAACGTATAACCCAGCTAGGACCTGCTACATTTCGTTTCATACATCCAAACACCTTTAAAAAATAGGGAAATAAATAATTACGCAGACATGAAATTCACAAGAATCAATAGACTTTCTCCACAATTCTTTTGTTACCAGAAGCCTTTTGAAATAAACATCCACTTAAAGATTAAATAGGTCCGAAGCGCAATGATGGCTTACAACCATTACACATGAGTAAAATCTTTCAGCTAACTCCATCTCAAAAAGAAACGCCACTTCAGGCTACACTCAGTCAAAATGATGAGGATTACATCACATAGCACGCTACAGGGCATAGCCACTTATTACATAAACAAATGAAGCCACATATCCGAAAGATCCAAACAAACTGCTACAGTACTTGTCCTAGCTATCAGAGCTATGACTTGAATGGAAGGAGGTGGCCAACGAAATACCATAATTACCATGTTTTCTCCAAAGTCAGGATGCCCAGGTCAAGCTTGAGCAGCTACCACCAGCTACCCTGTCAAACACAAGCCAAACCCCGATCATTACAAACCTTGCAACCAGTGTTAAAAACAACCTAAAGTACTGAAAGAAAAGGTTGTTGGCAAATGGAATTCTTACCTCGATGAAGCCAGTACCAGTTGCTGAGGTGCAGGACAAATTTGGTTATGAGTGCCTCTAGGGCATGGAGAGCAGGGATCTACCCCCCCCCTACAAACAAACAAGAAACGATAAACACGCGTTGGGACACTCAAAAACCTCAGGATTTAGTTCTTTAATGCTCCAGCTGGACTCCATTTGAAAGCTGTCATGGAGCTCCATTTAAAGCTCTACCAAACTCCATCAAAGTTTGATTCGCCACCCTTTTCATATAGTGAAAAACTCTATGATTATTATTACAACAATTTACAAGTGTTGGTCAAACCATAGTCTTATCCAATACATCGATTTATTTTACAAAGCCTTAGGGTGGGCTCGTAGTGCCATACAACAGGACCTTTCCACTTAGCATTAAAATTATATTTACATAACCACTTCATATAGTGAATACCCATTTTTGGCATTTCCAAACTCTACATTCGTTTTTACATGGGTCAAAACCATAGATTTAAACATATGTATTGGAGTTTGGAAAAGTAATTAGCCTTTAAACATTTACCTACAAAAGAAAGAAGAATGAAATATACTTTAGCATAAAAACGCTAAGTAAGTCTGGCCACTTTGGCCACCAAGTCCTTTACCCCTCAAACCATAAAGCTCATAAAAATAATTAGAGTCTCTACATCTATCCAAGTTAGAATCTAAGTGGACACATAATCTCAAACATATAAAAGAAAAAACATTTAAACCAGATACAAGTCTGAGAATAGCTTTTGGATTTTTAACCAAGAACCAAGACTATAATTCCAACTGAGATAGTCACCGAAAAATCCAATGTAGTATTAAACAAAACAGTTTCCCTTTTTACAAAATGCTTCCACAAAGCCTTTTAAGTCAATTCAACCATAGCAGGTTCATCATACCATAAGCCTTAAGGAGAATACTGTAAGTCATGCATGTTCTTAAATATTTAAAGTGAATCATATAATTTAAACCCTAGTGCTGAAGTTAATTTGATAAACATGTACCGAACTGACAATGTTAGCCATAAACTAAAAATTTTAAATTTTTATGATTTAGGGACATTACAATGCGGTCCATTACACTCATAGCATTTTAAAGGTTTCCTTTGTTTAACATTTTTGGAATTATTGTTATTAGGCATATTCCTTGCAGCTGTGTAATTCTATGGTGCATTACCTTTGTAATTATTGCCTTGAAAATTTTTGTTATTGAAACTTTTATTATTTCCAGAATTTTTGAATCTAAAAGTTTTCTTTTTATGCTCAAAGTTACTTGGTTTATTATTCCTCCAACTTGACACACGTTCCCTTTTCTTGTCCTGTTCAAAACGGAAATTGGCCTTTCTTATGGCTTCTTCAAGAGTTGTAGGATTATCGTATTGAATTCTATCTTTTATATTAGAGGGAAAGCAACTCAGCAACCTTTGAACCTTGGGTTTCTCATCTACTATATAAGGTACATACCTTAACAGACTGAGAAACTTGCTGCTCAATTCCTTCATACTCATAGAACCCAATTTTAAGTCATAAAACTCTTTTTCCTTCCCTTCGTAATACTGTTCGGACAAAAACATTTTCTTAAAATGTTTCTTAAATACACTCCAAGTTATAGTATTTTCTTTAATGCCTTTAACCCTCTTAATATCCTGCCACCAAATATCTTCCTTTCCGATCAGATTGTAAATGGCCATTTTAGCTTTTAACTGAGATGAATAATCATAAATCTAAAAATATTTCTTCATACCTAACAACCATGCTTCGGCTGCCTGTAAAATCCCCAAAATTCACAAAAAAATTAAATTTTTATAAGTAGTATTAAATGCTTGTATTTTTTATGCGGAAGTATCATCAATGTTAACTTAATTCATTTAATCGCTGATCAATTAATTGAAATGATGACAACTACTTAAAATGGCCGTTATTAGTGTAAAAGGGTTACGTCGCTTATAAGCAATAAATACTAAAATTGTCGTAACTATTGTTATTATATCTCACTATATGAGAAACTTATGCTAGCTATGTGAATGCTATAACGTCATTAAATATGCATCGTTTATTTGTTTACAGGCATTATTATTACAAAAGTTTACATTATGTTTCAATGTATGAAACTTGAATTATCTCTTGTACAATGTGCACATCGTCATTATTTATTCTATGCTATAAATTTAATCATAGAGACTAATTGATCGTTTCCTTGTAATGAAGGGGTCCTATTAGAACCTCGAGGCTTACTTAGCTATATATAGCTAACCCTCTCGACTATTGTTACAGATCGTAGGTAAGATTGAGATTCCGACTGAAGCATAGCTTTGTTGTACATTATTTATCCTTCGATGTTAAGTACAAATGTGTAGAGATCTTGACTGGTATGAGGGTAAGACCTACCCGAGCTATGATTATCAAACTCAATATTTTTATTCATTTAAGATATCAATTAAATTCATGTATTTTCTGGATACATTCATTATCCAAAGTTCATTAATATCCTATGTATTTACTGTTATATTCAAAGGATTTGTTTTGTTTGTAATGATATTATAGTTAAAATTGTGTTCTCAATATCAAACTTTGGCCTTTATACAAGCATACCTTAACATGGCAAAGTTAACACTTGAGAGGTACATGGTTTGTAACCCGACCTTTCCAAAATATATAGATTATAAATTATGCTATGGGAAAAGTGTTATAATCTATGAGTTATAATCTACTTGATATATGTTATAAACTATACATTATAAACTATACACATATGATCTATATGCATAAACTCTAAATGCTACACATTATGTCTGAATGCGAACTATTATAAACTATAATCTAAATGTTGTAAACCATATACCATATTTTATACACCATATGCATGGCGTGATCCACAATATTGACCGTAGTGTAACTGTGTGTTGGCAGGGTACTAAGCTTGTAACTGTAACTTTAAATGTTATTTATTGAGGTTTGGTGGATCGTATGATAGCATGCCCTCGTGGAAGGCTCTACGCCGTTGATCTTTGGATGGCCTTGGGTTTTGGAATAAACCCTAACCCTTGATTGATATTCGATCACCCTCATATTCATTTCATTTGCAAGTAGTGTTGGGAGAGGCCGACATGCTCTTCGAGTTTTCAGGGTTTGTAAAACATGAATGCAGTCTCTCTCGGGGTTCGATACTGAGACCTTGCTTCCTGTAGGTTGTCGAAAGTATGTTAAATGATCCTGAGTTCTTTACAAAGTTTGAACCTTTCTAATTTTTTATGGTGATACTTGATGTTGTTGTTGTTACAGAGTTTGAAACCCTTATTGGTTTTTGATGGTGTTTCTTTGCATTCTAGGGTTGATGTTGAAAGTTCGTAGGTAATGTTACCATAGTTCTTTAGTGATTCACTGTGTTTTTTAATGATACAACATTTCAATAAATTATCGTGGTTTAACCAGTTGCTTGATTTATAACTTGACAAGTTATTTCCTTGGTTGTGGTTTATGGTCACCCGAGTGGGAACGAGAACTTCTTGGCCCTGGTAAGCCTCGGTGACTCCCTATGAGCATCTATTTGTGAACTCAAAAGCATGATATGGTGAGGATTGGCTCGGTGCCGGTCTTAATGGTTTCACCAAGACTTCTTTTAGCTTGAGCTTTTGTGTTCATAGTTGACTGTGAAAATCATGAGCCGTATGGCACTTGTAATGAATGATAGGGTTTTATCCCTCGAGCCTTTGAGCTCACGTTGGTTTCCCAACGTTTTCTTATGAATTACTGTTCTGTGTAAATTTTCTTTGGATAAATAAAAAGGTTTTCGTAAATTCACGGTATAGTTTTAATTATAATTTCCAGAGAGTTTACTCTCGGCATTATTGTTATTTTTTTACAATGATACAAATTAAAAATGTTTACGGCAAGGCCCATCGCTATTGACAAATGGTTGTTCACTTAAAAGGGTCGTTTCAAACAATGACCGTAAGGCAAGGTTGGAACCCTGCCAAATTTGTTTGCAGTGTTAAAGAATTAATTGTGGATCAACTAAGGGTTACGAACCCCGAACCTATTATGTATTTAAGATTTAGTTGATAGCTCTATAGAAATATTCTGTGGCTAGGGTGAGTCGAGACTCGAACCCTGCACTTTTGCATAGAAGAAACCTGTAAAGGTTGTGTTTGTAAATTTTATAAAAATGTAGACCGGTTGGGTGAACCCTTAGGGTATCAAACCTTGATCTCTTGTTATATTCTCGTTTTTGAAATAAAATGCACTATTTTATTACAGTACTCCAGTTGTGGATTAAGATTACTATTTTCTTAATAATTATTAGTATATTTCAATGGTTAAATTAAATGATAATTCCTTTTGCAAGTGTTTTATGATACAAAATGTTGGAATATCGCTGTGTAAATGTTTAAGTGGTTAATTACAATGATTCATTTCAGGATACATAAAGTGTGATCAAGAATATGTTCATTTTTATAGATGCATTCTCCAGTAATACTTATAACTTAGATTTGTTTATACAACTATCCTGTATGATGAACTTGCACTACTATTTATGGTTTTGCAATAAAAAATGTTTATAAAAGAGTTAGGTTTAAAATGTTTCTATGTATTTGTTTTAAAATATTTGATACCGATAAATGCAATAATACTGCTTATGAGAGTAGGTTGATTCATAGATTACCAATTTTGTATAAATATTAAAAGTTCCAATGCTAAACTAAGTACAGAAATACCTAGGTTTCCTAGTTAGGGTTCTATAATTTTTTATTGAAAAATAAGACGATATAGTTGTATTGAATTAAAATAGATTTATTTAATAAATTCAACCATTCGAATCTATCTACAGTATATCGTTATTCAAATATGTTTTAAATACATCTTCCCTATACTAGAGTATGACACTAAAACAGTGTGTGGAAAAATACAGGGAACCATTTTTGTTCTATCAATCATCATTAAAACTTTTAACTATCCATTAAACATTTAACCTATCAATAAATAGATTCTCAAAATAGATAATATTACAGAAATAAAAACATTTATTATCAGTCAAAGATGTCTAAGTTTAAATAGAAAACTGATAACCTAATCACATTCATTTCTTCAGTAATATAATTGGACATAAGTAAATAAGTTAACACAATGAAACCTAGTAATCTACAGAAGAGACAAACATCCATAGGAGCCCGTTCCACCCAACCTTTTGTTGAAATATTGTAACTTCTAAGAATATTATATTTGTACTTTATTATTCTAGAGATGTTTCATTCCTACGAAGAGACCCTATTGTATATCTGGAGATGTTTATTCCTCTGAGAGAGTGTTGTAACTAGGGTTATTAGATCTCCCATGTGAGGTTGGCCCTAAGTTAGTTGGTTAGGGGTTATTAGACTCTCTTAGGAGAGGTCGGCCCCATTAGGGTGAAAATTTAGTTAGAACATGAGTATAAATAGAGAAGGTGTGTTCCTCATTTATCTCATTCATTCACTCACTTGTGATTGGCGCATAAGAGAGAGAGAGGTCTGCATAGGAGGAGAAGGAGCTCTTGTTTAGGTACTACATCTTGTATTGGTTGATTATCTATATTGAGAAAAGCTTTGCTGGGTTTTCTACCCCATGAGGGTTTCCTAGGGTAAATATTTGTATATATTGTGATTGTGTTTCTTTCAGTGATCTTGCTTGTGAAATTAGGCTAAACTTAACATGGTATCAGAACTAGCTTGAATAGGACATCTTTCACAAGGTGAAAATACCTATCTCTCCTCCTCTGGTGAAAATTAGGGTTTCTGCAAAAGTTCAAATTTTTGGAATATGATTACATGGCTAGATAGCCCTCCTCAAAAATTGAAGTTTTGAGCCCTAGATAGAACTTTTTGAGTGGGTAGAACCCCGAGCTTTGTCAAACCCTAGTTTGACTTCTGGACCAGAAAACCAGAAAATGAGTGAACTAGAAAAACTATGCACCTGTGCACTAGTGAACCAGAAAAGCTGCAAACCTGTGCACTAGTAAACCAGAAAATTGAAGACCGGAAAACCAGAAATTCTGTTGCAGAGCCACAAGGTGAAAAGTTGAAGTTTCCAGAAGTAGAGCACACCAGTAATCTCAATTCTATCAAGCTCATATCCTGGTAAGTATTATTCTATATTTTGAGAAACTTCAATCTCTGTGACCTCCTGGATAATATGGCTCCAAGCACTAAGCTTGAAGACAAGCTAGAGGGTATAGAGAATTTTCGGGCATAGAAATATAGGATTGGTATCATTCTTGAAGAGAATGATCTTGTCCAATATATCAAGGATGAAGTTGCAGAACCTGTAGAAGCTGAAGCTAAAGAAATTTATAAGAAGGACTTGATTAGGGCAAAGAGAATAATTGCTGATTCTATCAAGGACCTCTCGATTCCCCAAGTGGCATCGAAGAAGACCCCAAAGGAAATGTATGCTGCCCTTTCCAGAATGTATGAAGGAAAGAACATCAACAGGAAGATGAACTTGAGAGCTCAATTGAAGAGCACCAAGATGAATAAAGGAGAATCTATTCAATATTATTTCTCAAGGCTTTCTCAGTTCAAGTAAAAACTAGATGTTATTGGAGATACCATTGATGAAGACGAACTAGTCATGACTGCTCTAAATGGTCTCACTAGACCTTGGGAGTCATTCATCCAAACCATGTGTGCGAGAAAAGAAAATATGAAGTTTGATGTGGTATGGGAGGATTGCATTCAAGAAGAAGCTAGAGTAGCCAATAGAGAAGCCTTGCTCAAAGAAGATGATCAAGCATAAGCCACCCATACCAAAAGAAGAAGAAGCCATCCCAACTTCAAGAAAGGAAGCCATAAGGAGTCTCAACCTCCACAAAGGTTTCAAAAGAAAAGAGGAGCTAATTCAGGAAGATATTTCTCATCATTCCAATGTTACAATTGTCACAAAATAGGACACATTTTTAGGGAGTGTCCCTCAAAGAAAAAGAAGATTTTCCATCATAAAAGACATCAAGCACATCTAGAAGAAGATGATAGTGAAGAAGAAGAGGAGGAGGAAAGGCCTCAAAAGAAAAGAGCTAGAATAGAGGAAGAAGATGCAGAAGAGTATGTTCTATTCTTTGCACTCTCTGGGTTTGTGACACCTGGAGAAGATACATGGCTTATTGATAGTGGTACTTCAAAGCACATGACAGTTCAAAAGAAAACTCTCTCAAATCTTGAAGATAAGACATCCCCACAGAAAGTATCTTTAGGATATTATTATCAATATCCCATCAAGGGAATTGGTGAAGCAAGCTACAAGCTTGATTCTAGAGCCCCCATGAAGATGAAGGAAGTTATATATGTACCAGAGTTGAAGAAGAACCTACTTTCTATCTCAGCATTAGATAAGAAAGGTTATAGGGTTTCATTCATAGATGGACAAGTACTCATGTGGTCCAAAGGAAAATCTATTAAGGATGCAATTGTCATTGGTGAAGAGGAAGGGGGTCTATATAAACTCAAGGGTCATCCAAAAGATGCCCTTGTTCATGAAGCCACTAGTCCAAGTGAGCTATTGCATATAAGGATTGCTCATATCAACTACAAAGCACTACCCTATGTGAGTAAAGTAGTGACAGGATTGCCAGATTTAAATATTGAACATGAAGGCACTTGCAAAGGATGTGCAAAAGGTAAGAATATCAAGAACCCATTTCCAAAGAGTGAAACAAAGACTAAAAGTACTTTGGAACTAATCCATTCAGATGTATGTGGTCCAATTCCCTCCACATCCTTGAGTGGATATGAATACTACCTTACATTTATTGATGAATATTCAAGAAAGACTTGGATATACTTCCTAAAAGGAAAGAATGAAGTCTTTGAAAAGTTCAAGGAGTTCAAAGCCTTGATAGAAAATCATTCAGAAAAGAAGATCAAAATACTCAGGACAAATAATGGTGGAGAATACACTTCAAAGGATTTTGAAGTCTTTTGTAAATAAGCTAGAATCAAGAGGGAACTAACCACTCCCTACAATCCTCAACAAAATGGTGTTGCGGAAAGAAAGAATAGAACCATTATGGAAGCAGTGAAGACAATGATACATGATCAAGGCCTACCTATGTATCTATGGGATGAAGTAGCCAGAACAGCAGTCTATGTGCAGAATAGACTATTTCATAGTGCCCTTGAATTCAAGACTCAAGAAGAAGTGTTCATAGGGAAGAAACTTGAGGTAAGCCACCTTAATATATTTGGGTGTCCTATATATATTCACATACCAAAAGAAAAGAGAACTAAGTTGGACCCTTCCGGAAAGAAGGGAATATTTGTTGGGTATTGTGAGGGATCCAAAGCATTCAGGATATACATTCCAAGATTCCATCATATGGAAATTAGTAGGGATGTGACATTTTATGAAGAAGAAGCTCTCAAGAGATCTAGGAAGTGACAGTATGAAGAAGTATATGAAGAAGATGCACCTCCCAGAATTACAGAAGTTTCACCAGCCCCTAAAGAAGAGACACCTGAAGACCATGACATGTTAGAATGACAAGAACCCCCCATCACAAACATATCAGGAAAGAGAAAGGCAGCATTGCTAGAAATATTATACTAGGAGCATAAAAGTATGGAGGTTCTGAAGGCTCCACTAGAGTGAGAAAGAAACCAAAACCATTCTCCAATTATGTGGCTTTGATGTGTGATCTTGTAGATCAAGAACCTACTAGTTATGAAGAAGCAGTTCATAAGAAAGAGTGGTTAGAGGCAATGACGGGGGAGTACCAATCAATAATGAAGAATGATGTTTGGGATATTGTTCCCAAACCAAAGGACAAGAGTGTGGTATCCACCAAATGGATATACAAAATAAAGCATGCTATAGATGGTAGCATTGAAAAATATAAGGCAAGGTTTGTAGCCAAAGGATTCTCTCAGAAAGAGGGAATTGACTATGAAGAGACATTTGCACTAGTTGCAAGGTACACTTCTATTAGAACCATCATGGCACTTGCATCCATGATGAGGTGGAAATTACATCATATGGATGTAAAGACAGCTTTCCTGAATGGTGTGATTGAGGAAGAAGTGTACATAGAACAACCACAAGGATTTGAGGTTGAATATAGAAGAACCCACATATGCAAACTGAATAAGGCTTTGTATGGGTTGAAGAATGCTCCCAGAGCTTGGTATGGAAGAATTGACAGTTTCTTGACAAGCTTGGGCTTTACCAAGAGTAAAGCTAATCCTAACCTTTATCTCAAATTTATGGATGATGAACCTGTCATATTGTTGTTGTATGTGGATGATCTATTTCTGACTGGGAATGAGAAACAGATTATCAAGTGCAAGAATAAACTCTTTGCAGAGTTTGAGATGAAAGATATCGATTTGATGCATTACTTCCTAGGATTGGAAGTATGGCAAGGATCATAAGGAATCTTTCTCAACTAGGGAAAGTATGCTGTGGAAATCTTGAAAATATTTGATATGTTGGAATGTAAAGCCATGGCCACTCCCATGGATTCCAACTTGAAGCTGTTAGCAGATGACTCATCAGAGTTAGTGTATGTAACTCTGTACAGGCAGATTATTGGGTCATTAATGTATCTGACAAACACTAGGCCAGATATATGCTTTGTTGTGAACACCTTGAGTCAGTATCTAGTGGAACCTAGACATGTTCACTTAATATATGAAAAGCATGTGATGAGATACCTGAAGGGTACGATAGACTTTGGTCTATATTATCTTGGAGATAATGATTTCAGATTGTATGGCTACATAGATGTTGATTGGGCTGGTAGTGTATCAGATAGGAAGAGCACATCGGGTGGATGTTATTGTCTGGGATCTTCCATGATCTCGTGGTTTAGTAGGAAGCAGTCTAGTCTGGCTCTCAGCACAGCTGAAGTAGAATATATAGCTGCTTTCTTTGCTAGTTGTGAAGCGATATGGCTTCGGAAGTTGTTATCAGGATTGTTTGACTTAGAGATGGACCCCACTGTGATCTTGTGTGACAACCAAAGTTGTATCAAGATGACAGAGAATCCAGTGTTCCATGATAAGTCAAAGCACATAGAGATCTGATATTTCTATATACGGGATATAGTGTAGAAAGGAGCTATCAAGCTTGAATATGTGAGCACTAACAAACAAGTTGCTGATGTATTGACCAAACCTCTGTCTCGAGTAAAGTTTGAGTATTTCCAAGACAAGCTTGGTGTAGTTCAGAAGGACCCTCCTCAAAAGGAGGAGTGATATGGTCGATGATGATATTTGGATACTAGTATCGATGAGGATACTTGTATCGATGATGAGATTTCCTATATTGATGGTAAGGTCAATAACGAGGATACCTGTATTGATGTAGATACATGTATCATTGATGAGGTTACCTGTTCCGACGATGAGGTCGATGATGAGATTTCCTATATTGACGGTAAGGTCAATAATGACGATACCTATATTGATGGCTACCTGTTTTGACGATGAGGTCATTGTATGGTCCCTAGTGGATGTGATAGGACTGCATCGTCCCTGAACGCTTGGTTCAAAATGTACATGATAGGATTGCATTGTCCCTGAACGTTTGGTTCAAAATGTACATGATAGGACTGCATCGTCCCTGAACACTTGGTTCAAAATGTACATGACAAGAATAGATCATCCCTGAACGTTTGGTTCAAAATGTATGTGATAGGACTGCATCGTCCCTAAATGCTTGGTTCAAAATGTACGTGATAGGATTGCATCATCCCTGAATGTTTGGTTCAAAATGTACGTGATAGGATTTCATCATCCCTGAACACTTGGTTCAAAATGTACGTGATAGGACTACATCGTCCCTGAACATTTGGTTCAAAATGTACGTGATAAGACTGCATCATCCCTGAACGTTTGGTTCAAAATGTACGTGACAAGACCGCATCGTCCCTGAATGTTTTGGTTCAAAATATACATGATAGGACTACATCATCCCTGAATGCTTGGTTCAAAATGTATGTGATATGACTACATCGTCCCTAAACGTTTGGTTCAAAATGTACCTAACAGGACTACATCGTCCCTGAACGGTTGGTTCAAAATGTACGTGATAGGATTGCATCATCCCTGAACATTTGGTTCAAAATGTACGTGTTAGGATTTTATCATCCTTGGAGTTATGTCCTAAAGTGAGAGGGATTGATCATCCCATAATTGGATCATGTGTGTTGCAGGGTATGTTTCTATCCAGATGATTATCTGAAGATCTAGACGATGAGGCTGTTGATCGAGAGATCCAGATGATGATGATGATCTGAAGATCTAGACAATGAGGCTATTGATCGAGAGATCCAGATGATGACATTACTGTAGCTATTCGAGTGCTGCAAAAGATGAAGGCTCAGTATTGAAGATGTTGATGTTCCAGTATTGAAGATCTTGAAGAAGTTCCAGGAACTGTTTGAGTTACTGATGATGTATGAAGAAAGCTTCCAATGATTTATAGATGTATCATGTATTATGTAGTTGATGACTCCTTGATCCTGCAGACATTGTTATAATATCATTATCGTTAAGGGGGAGTGTTGAAATATTGTAACTTCTAAGAATATTATATTTGTACTTTATTATTTCTGATATGTTTAATTCCTCCAAAGAGACCCTATTGTATATCTGGAGATGTTTATTCCTCTAAGAGAGTGTGGTAACTAGGTTTATTATATCTCCCATGTGAGGTCGGCTCTGAGTTAGCTGTTTAGGGGTTATTAGACTCTCTTAGGAGAGGTCGGCCCCATTAGGGTGAAAAGTCAGTTAGAACATGAGTATAAATAGAGGTGTGTTCCTCATTTATCTCATTCATTCACTCACTCACTTGTGATTGGTGCATAGGAGAGAGAGAGGTCTGCATAGGAGGAGAATGAGCTCTTGTTTGGGTACTACATATTGTATTGTTTGATTATCTGTATTGGGGAAAGATTTGTTGAGTTTTCTACCCCATGAGGGTTTCCCAGGGTAAATCTTTGTCTATGTTGCGATTGTGTTTCTTTCAGTGATCTTGCTTATGAAGTTAGGCTAAACTTAACACCTTTTCTTGAAGAAAGCCAAGTTACTTACCTTAGGACTCCCAAGCATGTTCACTAAACCACCAGGATGAAGATGCTATGTAGAGAAATGGAATAAATTCCTTTGCAACTCAGCAGTAGTACTTGGTAGTAGTACTTCTGCTTTTAGCAATATTGAACTCAGCAATGTGGCTGCATTAGTTCAGAATGCATTCTTAACTCACTCAATCACTTCTAACCTTCCCCTAATCGAATCTCTTTTTCTCTCTTGTCTTTCTCTTTTAGAAATTTTCACAAGGTAAGAACTGAACAACCTCCTGCTGAATTTGATGGGTAGATAAAGCATGACTAGGTATTTGGTCAGTTGTCTTTAGTTAATGAGCCACCTTCCCAATTCCACTTTATTGGGGAACATGACCATAAAAATAGGGAAGTTTCCCCTTGTAACAACTAGAAGTGAGTTGAGGATTTTGCCAAGTGTTAGTTTGCTCTCCACCCTAGTCCATTCCTCCTAGTGGGTCAGGGAACACTCATTCAACAATATCCTTTGGATATTTGTCTCCTCTTTTATTTATAAATAATAAAATATTCAGAGTAATTAATTACAATCATAAATGACCCCACTTGGTCAATAAACATAAAACTTTACAATATCATAAAACATAATGTTTTTCTCACAACATAAAATGTTCAGAATTTGGGTATGTGACACTGCCTCACCCTTTTCATTTTAACCATTAAATGTTGGGGGTTTTATCTTCTTAAATTTCCCTGAAATTTGTTCATAAGGCTTATGCTTTCTTTTCTTAGGACCACGGTCACTATCACTGTTGTCTCAATCATAATTATGTTTTCTTCTATAAGTTTTATCATCAGATTCAGAAGAAGAGTCACTATCATTTTTATAGTATTTTACTTTCTTATCTCTGTGTTTATAGGACATAGTTCCAGACTCGGATTTTACTTTTGTTCTCTTATCTTTTTCATCATTATGATATTTTTCCAGTAAAATCTGGTTCAACTCTTCATGTGATCTTAGAATCCTTTCGTTTTCTTCTTTAACATTTCTTATCTCATTTTTAAAGTATTTAACCGTACATAAAAGTTCAGATGATTGATCATTCAATTCTACATAGATTTCTTTATTAATATTCTCATGTTCGTTATTATTATGTTCACTATGATGAGATCTGTCCTCTAGGGATTCTTCCGGTATTTCCATACCTGCAATTAAATGGAAAATTGTTATTTACAGAAAAAAAAAAAAATTAAAACAAAAGTTAGTAACTATGTTTTCTGTTTTCATTTTATGTTTGCGTGCGTGACCCTTATTGAGGCCTAGAGTTTGAACCAGGCTCTGATACCACATCTAACATCCCAAAAATTCGTACAAATTTAAAAAAAATCTATCTATTTGGCAATAAATGCTATGTGGAAGTATGAGGTTTCAACATTTATTTTTACTGTTTGTATAAAGAAGACATTTTAAACTTCTTCATAAGTCTTCAATAATTGTTTAATTGTCTAGACGACAATTAATTAGATACTATCGTAAGTATAACATCGACATCAAAGTTAGGTCGTAAACACATTTAGTTAAAACAATGGTTCTCTATTTGGTGTGTAATACTACCTAATTTATCGTCATAAATTTATTAGATGAACCCTTGTATGTTTATATTTAATACTGTAAAACTTATTTCAAATACTTCCTTTCTGCGAACTCATACAAGTCCAAGGACCTATGTCTTGGTGATAATAATTTCAGTTATGAAAGTGTAGTCTTTTAATATCATCGTGAGAATAGTAGGATTCAATCCTATATACAATTGAAACCATATTACAACTCAGTTGTAACCTTAGTTTGGTCTTATGGTGATATTTAAATGTGGATAATTCCTTATCATTATCTCCTATCGTAAGTGTTTAATGTTCTCCTTACCAAGATTATGTTTAGTGGAATTTCTAGTTGAATAGGATGTATTTAACACACTTGTTGATAAGTGCAATCTGGTATAATCTGAGGCTTACTTAGCTTTTGCTAATGCATATTATCTTTCTATTACAGGTTACAGTTTCGGCAAACAATCCTATTAAGGATTTCATACATTACAACTTTCATTTTGAAAGAGTATAAAGTTGCGGGGACCATGGTGATACTTTCCTATGGTCCTACTCTTGGTTTAATGTATCCAAGATTACCCAAAGTATGGGAGTCCTTCCATACCTTACAACTATTGAGTTGATGAATGTATTAAAGAGTTCAACGATGAACTACGTAGTCAAACCTTACTACATGGCATTAATATAATGTATTTTGGATCGAAACTATGGAGATGTGGTTCTTTGGCTCACCATCAGCATTGTAATAATAATGTCACAAGAGTTATGTTGTTAAACTATGGAATTGTGGGTATGTGCTTGATCGTAAATGGTGGTAGATTGGACATTTAATACGTTCACGTGATTGATAGTTAATGCTGCATTGGTTGCACCAAAACCCTACTACTACACTTGGGGTTTTGGTCGTGGGTGTTTATTGTTGTGTTTTCCATCATGGAGGAGAGAAGGAAAATCCTAATCCTTCTCGACTGCCAGAGTTATGAACCCTTATGAGCACTACATATAGTTAGTTGCAACCAAGTAGTGGATCTTTACTGATGACTCTGTCATGGAGAGAGTTCCACTCCTTAGCTTTTGAAGCGGACACGGTTTCAAATCCTGTGGGGTAAGTTATTTGTATGATTTGTTTTTTTTGTTACAGTATAGTTTTCCAGCTTATAACAATGGCACTTTATCATTATTTAACCACTAGCTTTTTGGTTGTTTGGCAAGGATAGAGTTCAAGCTCTATGGTAATGGTTTGGTGATAGAAAAAGGGATGTACAAGAGAATGTTAACCTCCGGTAAGCCTTGGTTCTATCCAGTCGTTCCTCTATCAACGAGATGTGTTGTTTAGAGCTCCACCTTGTGCATTATGCGTTTAGTAAAAGGAATACGAGGCTTGCGAGGGAAACATTTCTGTAATAGCTAAATTTTTAGGGCAAGGTTCCGAGTTAGGGTTTTTCCTGTCAGTTTTAAAAGAGAAGTTTGTTTACAGGGTTTGTGATAGTGGAGGACTTTTGGTCTCTCTTAGCAGTATGACTGCAGTTGTAAAAATGTCTTTAGGAATACAATTATTTACTTCGTTGTTTGATATTTGGTTTCAACGAGGCTTTGCTCTCGGCTCCTGTCGGTTAATTAACCTAAACTTTACTTCTGTGTAATGTCGACTCCAAAAATTCATGGTTTAAACCATGATTTTTTTTTTGGATGAAATATATTTATGGGTACAGATTTAATATTTAAGTGTTAATTTCTTGAATAATTATGGTCCAAAGTCACGGGTTTAAAGCCTTAGCACTGTATTGAGTTTGGGTTTGGTATTTTCAAGTGTTTATGTGCACAGGGTTTGAACCCTATCTCTATCGTGAGATTGTAATATTATGTAAATAAATGACCAGGTGAGTTCTTCCAATGAAGGCTCGAACCCTCGTCCTCTCGTTTAAACCTGTGTAGTACTGCTTCCTTTGAAACCCTTCTGTGTGCCCTTACGGGACTTGAACCCAAACTCATATTAATACTGTATTAACCTAGTTAATGGAAATTTCATACTTCTCAATGTATTTAATAAATTCGAATGTGAACTTCAAAGATTATTGTTGTACCTGGTTGTGGTTTACATTACAAATTTTACAGGATTATAATACCTCGTAGACTTGTAGTTGGCAAGCTCGTGCTGAGACTCGAACCTTAGTTATAATTTGTATTTATCTTATTAAGTTCTCAGCTGATACCATATAGGAATTTGATGATTACGAGGATAGGGTTTCAATACTGTTTTTATTTTTGGAATTAGTTTTTATCTTAGGAAAGTTCTGGGCATCATTTTAGATTACGACCAATACCCAAAATGTGCATCGATAAAGCTACCAGGTTTGATCTTAGTTTTCGTTAATAAAACAAAATTGTAATAAGTATACCCTATCATAATACATGTAATATGTTTATGTTATTAATTGAAATGAGGCCGGTTAAAACCAGGCCTGCGATACTTAGAGAAGTACTATCTAAAGCATTGAATCTCCACTACATAACTGTGTAAGTTAATGATACAGTGAGTCAAAAAGTAGAGATTATATATGATGGCATCTATTTATACTTATAGGTTTTAAATGAATATTTTTCCAATGTTTATAAATATGTTTTGTATTATCTCTGTATAGTAATGGTTGTGTCGTTGAATCTTGTTGTATGATACAACACATCATTTAATTGCACAGTTAGTATGTTCCAATATTCAACCTTCTAGTGATCATATAAATAGTAGGTGATTTATAATTACTTATATTTGTATAGTTTGTCTAAGGAAGACGATGTGTATTATAATGGATAATACCTAGTTTGATCAGCACCGATGCAAATATATATACAAGTTATATATATTGTTTTATGTTTGTAATATACTGTTTAGCTTATGAGAAAAGAAATAAGAGAATAGCTAAAGCTTTAGTTTACATTCTGAGATAAAACCCCATATAATTATGTTATTTGTTTTATAGAAAACAAGCATAAAAATCTATAAACATTTACATTGATGAACATGTACAGATGAAGGTATAAAACCTAGAACTGATATAATATATAGTATGGATTTTTCTATGCTGTAAGAGTATTATATCATGAAAGACTTATTCTATTTGAAGTATAAAATTTCCTACTATTTTCAGATCATATCGTTAAAGTTAATTAAACACTTCCTATACTAGAGTACATCATTCATGACGAAAGGAAAAATGCAGGAAGATATTTTTATTCATTCATCAATAACATCTTATTCATTCATCGAATCTATAGTAAAATAATCTATCTGATCAGAAAACAGTCATTAAAATATTTAACTAATTTCTAGAAATTGACATATTTATACAGTCTAGCATAATAGTTAAATAATTCAGGAAAAGAATGTGAAATATAACAAGTAGAACCTGATAATTTGATAGGGTGGACAAACACCCAAAGAGGCCTGTTCCTCCCAACCTTCTCCAGAAGAAGAAGCCAAATAAATTGCTCCCTTGGACCCTCGAGCCTGTTTACTTAACCACTAGGAAGAAGACTTTCTGTAGAAGCAAGGCACTCAGGTTGTACTTCAACAATCAATGGAGACTTGCATACACCTCACATATGTACTTCAGCAATCAATGGAGACTTGCATACATATCAAAATCTCTACACTCAGCAGGAAACTCTATACTCAACAGAAATAAGACAGTTTTACTCTGCAACTCAAAACATAGCTTCCCCTCATCGAATCTCTTGTGTGCATACAGCAGAACCACAAGGTAAATTTTCTCGTCATAAAAAGTGTGAGCCTCTGCTCAAATTCAATGGCTTATAAAACATGCCTAGGTATTTTCACTATTACATATGGGCGGATTGTTCCACGAAATATTTCCATGTTTTCAACATTCGTGGGTTAAAAAAATGAATTTTTAAATTATTTTTTTAGGGCAGAAAAACCGTGGCAATATCCATGATTTTTAAAGTTCCATGAACTTTCGTCGATATAGGGACGAAATGTCTAGGTTTCAGTTTTCGTTGCAATATAGACGAATGTCGAGCTATATATACTACATACTCTCACCATTATTTACACATTTTCTATTCTTGCAAAACATTGAGCTTGGATTTTGGACTTGCGGGGTGATTGTTTGAGCTTGGATATTCTACATAGCTCTGATTTTGAACTTGAAAGGTTAGTAATGTGCAATTTTTTGTCTATATTTTTATAAGGGTTAGAATTTAATATTGTTTAGTAATGAGGCTTAGGTCATGTTAACTTGTTTTTTTGCCTTTCTAATATTTTTTTCAAGAACTTGCTATCATTTTCATTTAACTTGCTATATTTTTTTCAAGAACTTGTTTTTTTGGCTTATAGGTCATGTTAACTTGCTTTTTTGCCTTTCTACCCAAAAAAGGTCATTATAAAATAGTTTTGGCAAGGAAATTCATGGAAATGCTATTTTAATTCCAACATACTTCTAGCTTAGGAATTGTATCACCTTGCCAAATCTAGATTCCAATTAAATATTTTAGGTTAACAAGTTGCTTTTCATGGTAAATAACATTCATTCTAGTACAAAAGTCATTTTTTAAAAATTAAATTAAGCGGTACTTTTCTTGCTTGTGATTTTTGTGTTTGTGATGTTTTTTTTTGTTATGAAAAATTTGTGATGCTTCTTAAATAAGCTCACTAATTATTTTTGTTCCTCTACAATGACCCTAATTATAACAAGGTGGTCCACAATTGAGTGATAGATCCTAAATACGACGTAAAGAATTATTAAAAGGAATTATTTTATTTATGAAAAATGAATGTTAATTGAACAAGGATGTAACTACACATTTTTTCTTAAAAATATTCAATGTTTATATTAATATTAAAAAACTTAATCTATATTATCTTATTCTTTATAATAATTTATATGTATATAGACATGTCTTAATGTAATATTTTGTTGTTGCAATGTTCATGAAGATTGTAAAATTGTATAGAAAATTTAAATTGATTTTCATAATATATTTTATTATACAATTAATTTTAATAATAATATATTTTTAAATTATAATTTAAGAATTTAAAAATTTGTATTTTCTTCTAAAAAAACATTATGAATTTATATATCAATTAATATACATATCATGCATTATTATTAAATTAATACAATATAACAATGTGAATCATATATCAACCACTTATAATCCAATACTCGCACACTATGTCTTAACAAAAGCATTCTATGATTTAAAGAAACCATGTTCAATAAAGGAAACCCAATCACCATAGGATTAGTTATTTAGTGTGACCATATAAGCAGCGAATATGGAATGTTCAAGTTTAAGGTTTTTTAACATATGTTTACCTTTTTTTGTTTTGTTTTCATATATTTATAAGGATGTGATTTAATAAGAATTAATATAATATTTAAATCAATGAATTTGCAATGCTAAAATTAATAGATAAATTACTATATACCAATTTCAAAACAAAATTACAATTATTTTTAATTCATCATAGATCCATTTTAATTCCGGATTAGATTCTTTTAGAAATATACTTATAATATTTGATGTAATTGACAAGTTATTGTTTGGTATGGTGTAGGTAAGACAATTACTTGTACCACTACAAGGATTTGTCACTATGAATGAAAATGCAAGGAAGCTTGCTCAGTTTAGAGCTGCATTAGAAGCGAGAGGAGATGGAAAATGTTATTGTCCTTGCTATGATTGCAGGGGCTTGCAAAATAGAAGACTTTTAATAACAACATCTGAAAGACATTGTAGGGAGCAGGGGCACACCGAAGGGGGTTATGAATATTGTCCCCTGGTAAGAGGTCGTTCTTCAATTTTTAATATATTTATTGTAATTTTCATCATTTCATGAATTTCAGTAAAATGTCTTTTTTTTACTATATGTTCTATATAGACTAATTTTTCTACGTTGTTTGTAAATTTATAGACAATGCCCCCAAAATGTCACCCTCCAGAGAGTTATTTGCCAAGTACTAGAAGAAATACTCATTCACAGCCTGGCGAACTTCTATATCAGAATATTGAAGATGATCAAGTAGTTATTTATGATGATATGGATGTAGATAACATTAGTGATACAAATCAGGAAGATGAGATACATAGATTGATCCAAGACACATTTTCTCCAATGGATGAGGATAACCAGGATGATAGTCATGATGTTGATCCTTTACTCGAGAAGTCACGTCAATCTCTTCATGAAGGCTCAAAAACAAATCTTCTATCTACTATATTGTTGTTAGTGAAATTGAAGGTTTTGAATGGTTTATCAAACACCTATCTGACATAGATATTAAGGTATGTAATTTGTTAATTATTTTTGTATACATGTTCACAATATCTATAGAAAGGGTTGACTTTTTTCCTATATTGTTTCTATTGTTATCTAATTTGTAAAGTTTGTATGCGATATTGATGATTAATATTGTTTTCATTGATTTATTCTTTTGAATTTTGTAGATTGTTAGGTGAGTTTCTATTACCAACTTCAAATATTTTACCACGCACATATGGAGAGATATATGTCATTATGAAAGCATTTGGAATGGAGTATCAAGCTATTGATGCATGTCCTAATGATCAGATCATATCTTGTTGGTGTTTTAATGGTAGATATATCATTTTTAACCATTTATACCTCGTTTTTATTCAATAACCATGTTGTTGCTTCCAAAGTATGTTGAACTTACCTTCTTCAATCTATACTCTAGCCATGTGTATTTTATCTAACTCCTTCCTGTCAAATATAATAAACTACTTTGCAAATGACTCCCTACTTTCCATCTAACTTTCCAAAATTCTCGTTGAAAAAGCGTTTGATTGTTTGAATGTTTTTTTTATGGCGAATAGCATAAGCATTAGTGATGGCAAGATTAATTTTTGGTTGATTGGAGGTAAGGATAAACCTTCTTTGTTAATATGTCATTGGTGACACGTAGGAGACACACTTATTGTTTGATACTTAGACATTATGTTTGGTGTGAATCTCTCCTTATTAAACATGTGGGAATGGTGCCTTGAAAAGATGTACAAAAAAATGCATAGTTTGTGGTACAAGGATCTTCAATTGCTAAATGTTTCATGATTATTAGCATTTTTATGGAGGTTCTTCATATAATTTACTATGTATCTTTCTAGTTCCCTTCTTATTATCATTTTACTACTTTGGAGAAATTTTTAAGGTGGTTCCTTTGTTCTAAGATTTGAGGTGCTCAACCCATTCCACTAGTCCAAGGGAAATATGCATACTTTTCAAGGATCAAGGCAGGTTATCTCTTATTGATATCAAATTGCAAAGGGCACTATTGTTATCTACTAAGTGAATTGTTAAATGCTGGTTTGGAGAGGAATCTTGAAAAAAATTAATACAATTAAATTGACATCTAGCCAACATTCAAATATGTTGAATAGGCCTTTTATCAGAAACAACACCATTGCTTCACCACAATATTTAAGGATTGTTGGTACCATTGTGAAATTAATATATGAATTAATTATAATATTGGTGAAATTAATATAATTATAAATAATTAATATATATTGTTGAAATTATAATATTGAAATTAATATGATATTATAATTTCTTAAACATCAAACAAAACATAGTTGTCTCATTCGATACCTATCTCCGCCGAGCTTGGCAAAAATGATGATCTGTTGCTCTGGTTCGACGGCACCCCTGCATGTAATCGGCTACGATTCGGTGTGCTCCTTCATTGTGCAACTTTTACTGTTGAATTGCTATGAGGGCTATTGAACTTGGTTTATTTGGGGCAGCCGGAGCTCCTCCTTCACTGTGCAAATTTCACTGTGCTCCGACCGTGTTTGCATATCCCCGCAGACCCTCAATGGAAACAATAAGTTGAAACCCTCCTCTATTGAGTTGAATCCCTGCATTTTTGGGTGCGAATTAGGTGGTTGCAATGTATTTGCCGAGTTATGGGTTGTTCCTTGTTTTAATTTCTAAGTATTTTGTTGTAAGTATTTGTTAAGGTGGGTTTTAGGGTGAAGTTTTCCTGGTTTCGATTGCTCAGTGTGTGGTCAAAGTCAAAGGTCTGCATTTGCACGCAGGAACCATGCATTTGGAGGAATATTTGAATGGATTTTTGTCCTTGACTATTCCAGAAGTTTAGTTATATTTGATAACACACATGTTTTATCTTTTCAGAGAGCTCAGTAGATTAAGAAATAGGGTAAATTCCTGTGTTTTGGATGATCATGCCTAGAAATAAGGGCAAGACTGTAATTAGATCTCTAGTGTGAAGCATTTGAATATTGTATCAGTGCTACAGGAACATAAATAAAGCAATTAACATCTTAATTGGAATAGAAATTGCATTTTCTTCCTCAAGTTATTTAAAGTTTGTTCATGTTAGGGTTTGGAAGGCAGTGTTATTTGTCTGCCCTTATTTTTTAGTTTTGCCCCCAAAACCGCCTCTATTCTATTAGCCACCAGCCAGTCCTGAAAACATTGGTTTTGTTTTTAAAAGATAACATTTTACAAATTAATTATTTTGTTATGCACCTCCATGTACCACCACACCCTGATTTTGAAAAATGGCATCCTTCTCACTGCACACATTCCCATTTGCATCAATGTCCTTTAACCCACAAAACCTGACAAATTAGTTCAAAAACCTTCAAGTTTTAACTGATCATGAATTTGGAATGAAGATTGTTTGTGAGGACATTAGGTCTGCTACAAGGACTACTAGCTCCTGGGTATGGATATTAAACTACAGGTGTTAATGGCCTCCTATTAACTCTCACCCACAACCTTGTGGATCGATAGATTATGGAGCTCACCTTAGTAAACTAGAACTACAACTAAATTTAGAAGTGTTGGATATGCATCTCGATAAGTGCAATCATAATCTCCCCAAAGTCTCCCCACTAGTCTATATGTAATCATAATCCCCAACATCAACCAACTGAACATCTATGAAAGCACTATTCTCAACATCAACATCTACAGATGTTAATTCTTCATTTCTAATAGTAGGTTCAACACCCATAGTAAGACTGTAAGATACCATAGCCCCAGTTTCAGCAGGAAACTCATTATTAGCATGCAATTCCAACTCAGATGATGGAAATTCATGAACTTCATCAGTTGTACATTATGTCTGCAAAAGCAAACTCTTGTCATTATTAGCATCTACAACACTCTTGTCTCCATCAACATCTACAAATTATCTCTTGTTACTTCTAGTAGTAATTTCAGCACCTGGAGGGAGACTGTAAACTGAAGTGGGTCCAGTATCAGCCTGCGAGCCATTATTAGATGAAAACTCTAAATTATAAGATGGAACTTTGTGAACTTCAAGTGCAAGATCACTCATGTCACCATCAATATACAGATATGCTCTCTTGTCACTATCAACGTCTACGGACACACCCTTTTCACTTCTAGTAGTTAAGGCACCCAAAGTTAGATTGTAAGCAGAAGTAGGTCCAGTATCAGTAGGCAATTCATTTGTAGAATGCAATTTCAAACCATAATATGTAACTTCATGATCTTCAATAGGTGTACATTTTTTCTTTTGTATTTCCCTACATTATAAAGTATACAACAGATGATACCTATTTACTGGGTTTAGGCTCCATTGCTGCTGTTATTCATCACAAGCTCGCCCAATTTAGAGGTTAGGCTGCTGATTGAGGGTAGAAAAGGGACCAACATTAACTCCCTTTGTCCAAATTTGCACATAAATTATTTTAAGGTGATTTCCGACTCATTTTCCTAATTGCTTAGTGCTTTTTGAAGGTTAGGGCAGTCCCTAAATTGAACTAGCATGCCCAAAAATGGAGGATGATGCTTAGAACTTGCACAAACCATGCCCAGATTTGAATTTAGTGTTGTTTTCATGCCCATAATTATCCCTCATGTGATGGATTACCTATCTCTTGTGCTTCTCTTTCTTTTATTGTCATTTATATCGCTTGTAATTTGATAAATGTTTTAGCTCTATACACTCCCATTGTTTAGTTGCTTGTTTCCACACAAACACTAGCTACCTTATCCTGTAGATTAAATCCACTTGCTGACACAGTACTCTGTTCCAAATTTCAAGTATTGATCTATGCTTCAGTTAATTCTAGTTAATCTGATATTTACAGTGTTTCAATATCAAATTCACACAACTAGAAATGTAAAGGCAGGAAATCAAATAACTAGATGCTTGAAGAGTATAACTCTTATGAATAGTTTGTCTTTCTCAAGTTTAGAACATTGCAACTAGTGCTTAGTAGAACCTTATATTATTTTATAAGTCCTACAACTGGTGCAACTGGTGCCTTTTCATTCAGATTGTCATAAATATTGAAAAGAAAGTCATAAAAACTTTTAGACCTTACTTTTGAAAGCCATAAAAACTTTTAGATGTTTTCCAACAATTATATCTCTTGTTGATTTCACTTAAGTTAAGGCTTAAATTGTCAAGGATTTGAATGTTTGCATCAAGCACATGTGGTGTATAAGGGTTGTTTCAGGGTCTTACATAACATTCCCCACACATTTAATTGCAACTAACACATTGGTCCCGAATGTTGTTATTTAATTATTTATCCTAATGCTATAAATGACCTCTATTATTTTGACTATCAGGTGTTGAGGTGGCATCCTTCGGTTGTTTGCTTTCTTGGGAGACTAGAGTGCTCCCCTTATTTGGCATATCTTGTAGTTATTTGGAGGCATAGAAACCTTAATAACAGTCTATTAAAAAGGTCATTGACACCATTAGGATAAATAAATAAATAACAACATTCGGGAGGAAATTAGCTTTGGTACACTCAACGACTAGTCCTCAATAGTTGATGTTATCCAGTTCTATAGCATGAAACAGTTCCAAAACCCCAAAGTCATCCCAGTAGTCAGATAGCAAGAGATGATGCCCACGTAGCTGACTTGTGATTATTAGGGTCACTTGTGCTAAAAGTTTGTATTGGAAGGCATGATTCCCAATTACGACATATTGCAGGATTTTGTTGTAGCCAGAGCAAATCCGATGAAAAGGTTCATACTTATCCAAACTCCACTCAACACACCCATGATTTCTTCTCTTAGCCTTTCCATACCTCAAATTTTGCAAGCATCTCGTTGTAAGAAGACATGGATAGTCTTAATTTGTGCCCAAAACTACCTCACATCCACAAAATTGGCCCAGAACTAAATGATGAGGCTGCTAGAAGGTGAAACGTGTCTACTAATTTTCAAAACATTACCCATATATGTTTAATTAATGTTGTAACTTGTCATTATAGGGCCCAGAACTACCCAGATCTGAGCTATAGGGCATGTTCATTGCCTTCCATTGTCCACAGGTGGCATCGGATGCCCAAAATTCATTTTAAAACTAATAAAAAGGAAAAATCACACTTTAGACTCGTGAATTAGTGATAGCTTACACAAGATTAATGCTAATTGTTGGTTTCTTAATATTTCAGCAAACCCTAGTTCTTTCCATTGTAGGATTGGTGAAAAATCATTTGACGAGTTGAATAGGTAAGGGACAGCAGAGAGAAGTGTGGTTGAATCTGAAAGTACATTCTGGTAGCTATTACAGGAACCTATTTTTCATTAGAAAACCCACCCATAACTTGTTTTACATCTTTACGAGCAAGTGAATTTACCATAAATAGTTAAGAGAGAAATTTGTGGAAATTAACCATGGGAGCATGTATGAATAGGTATCTTCATAGGGTATTGAAGAACAAAACACTATAAGAAGATTTCATTAGTGATAAACCCTAGGTGTCACACTACTGTTTTTTTGTTTGATTTGTATATATTCATATTCTCGAGGAGAAAAGGACTGAATTGAAATCCTCCATTTCGAAGGGTGTTTTTGCTGGATATAGTGAGTACTCCAAGGCTTACAGAGTAAAACACCAATGTTCAAAAGCTTCCTAAAACCAATATTTTTGCCTTGTCTACATTTGGCCTAGTTCTCTTAATGTTGTGTGTTAACCCCTTTTTGTGGTTAATGTGTTTATCTTACATTACATGTCACTGAAAATTGTATTAGCACATAGACCTAACTGGTAGTGTTGAAGTTTCTTCAACACAGTGACCGACTTGGGACTGCTCTCAGGTTGACATTTTTTTGGTTTGGTCCTCCTGCTTGGTTGATGGATACACTCATTCTTGATTGAAATTTATTATTTGTTTAAAAAAAAAAAACCAATATAGTCTGAAAATCAATATACACATAATGACTGAAAATAGTCTTTGAAAATCAAATTTCTCATGGCCATTTGAGTGCCAATTTGCATGAATTTGAAATTTGCAACATATGTAAGGTGTAATATTTCACCTAAGTTAGATGATGTATTTTGTGTTCTCTGCTGTAGTATTTTACTGATTATTTGGTTAAGATGTATTGACATGAAACAGTTACGAACACTGCTGCAATGTAGTCCTAAGTGTACCCTCTCACTGTAGTTATGGTTTGTTGGGCCGATATAGTCAATTAATGTTTCTTAGTTGAGTGATTTTTCCAAACAGTTCACTAACAAATAGTTTTTCCACAAATCATCCTCCCAATACCAAACACTTCAGCTGAGATTTGTAACACTACACCCACTAGGGTTCGGCATGTCCCTCCTAAGCCTCAGATTTGAGGGAAGTAAATGTGTACTTTCGAAGAAGAAAGAAAACACCATCTTGTTTATTGTTGTTTTCTCAAGCGTATGTACCACCAAATAGGTATCTGTCAGATCTATCTTCCTCAAGTGATGATGAAGATATACTCAGAGAGATTGAAAGTGAGACGATTTGTACTAGATCTACCGGTTCTATATCAACTAGATATGAAAAGATAAGGAAAATATTTCATAGACGCATGAAATATTTTATTGCCAATGGTGGGTCATGTAATTATGATGCTGAGAGCATAGGAGACATTTATTTGCCATTGAGGTATAAACATCTAGTGCAACGATGGGTACCTAATATGCTACCTCAAGTGGACATAGATTTCCTCATCAATGGGAGGATGTATCGCATCGCTCCTTCGTCCTTACATGGATTGGGGCTATTTTCCATGGATGAAATAAAGGTCCGCTATGGAACTGTAACTGAATTGATGGAATATGTAGGACCACTATAGAGATACAATAACTGGTTGATCTTGGTCCACTATACTCGAAGTATGCGGAGATATGGAGTTTCCGTGAATTATATTCAACTAGCAGAAAACAATAAAAACAAAGGGGCGACTATGTATATCGATGGGAGACCAAAAGCGTTCGAAAACATTGATGCCTTTATAAATAGTACACGACCAGTGACAACAAATAAGCAACCAACTTGCAAATTCAAGGGACGCAAACAACATCGTATATTTGTATGTGCAATAAAACCAATACTTGTAGGTGAAGAGTTGTTGATCGATTACAACTTAAATCGAATAGATGTGGCTTCCACAGTCTAGGGTAACTGTGGATAGTCAGAAACTATGCCTCATCAGGTAAATGCTAAATGTAGTAACTAAACATGACTACCATAACTAAATGTTTCATTTTTTTTCTGTTAACATTCGATTTCCACTGTTGACATTCGCATTTTTCATGCTTATTATTAATATTTCCATGTGATTACATGGTGATTACACTGCTATGAATATATCATTTTTGTTTATGATGCAATTATTGACTCAATTTTTGTTTAGGGTGGCAACAGTGGAAAGGCACATGCTGCTTCCACGGACCAGGGTGACCGTGGAAGGTCAGAATCTATGCCTCGTCAGGTAAATGTTAACTATAGCAAATAAATATGACTACAATAACAAGATGTTCTGATTTTCACTATTAGAATTCGCCTTTTCCGTGCTTATTGTTAATATTTCCATTTGGTAGCATTCTTATTAAACTGTGGCAGGAGTCTGCACATCGACATGCAGCAGAAAATGTATCTTCTACTTCTGAGGTAAAAATAAATATTAATGCAATATCTCATTTATGTTTATGTTACAATTATTTAGTATGAGGTAAACATTTAATTATTGATTTATTTTGTCAGGGTGGCACCCTTGGAAAGGCACCTGCTGCTTCCATGGTCGAGGGAGACCGTGGAAGGTCACACTCTGTGGCCCGTCATGTAAGTGTTACGTACAATAACTAAATGTTTTGATTTAGTATGTTAACATTCAATGTCCACTACTAACATTCACATTACAGGTTCATTTTTTTGACATTATGATGGACTACTGGTTCATTCAGGATCGTGGAAAGGCACCTGCTGCTTCCACGGTGCCGGTTGATCGTGGACACTCACCGGCCATAACACCACATTAGGTAAGTGTTAGTGAATAATAGTAACTTAATTTTCATTACAATATAAATATTTGAATGATGCTAAAATTCTATTGCTTAATTTAATTTATTGTTTGATGAATTTAATCACGTGCACCTGAACTGGGTGATGAGGGGTTTGAGGAATAAATTTTTTATTCGACTGACCCGTTGCACACTTTTAGAACATCCTTGAAAAAGGAAAACATAGAAATGATTTCCTTGGATCGCATAAGGCCCTTGACACAAGAGAACAGGGAAAGGATTCAACAACTGCAAGATGAAATACAATCTTATGGGATAAGTGGCATCTTCACAAAAAATTTTAAGCTATGACATGATTTCATATTTGATATTATGTTTTTTACTTTTCCAAGTGATCTGATAAAGTAAAGTTTATTGTTTGTAGGATTTTTTAAAACCTGTGACTAGATCAGAACCTACCGAGACAGGTATAGGTAGCAGTGATGGTCCAATGCAGCAAAAAAGAAGCAATGTACCAATTAGGCTTTTTGCCACTCCTGCGATTGGCCTTGAATCCATTGATGATGAGGAAACTAATGAGACATGGCGTGATGCCATGCCGGAGCATGATGAGACGAAGCCTAGGACTCCACATGACTCTAGAGATGAACGTACTGTAGACGACCAAGAAACTTTTCCTGGAGCAGCACGAGTTAAAAGCACCAGATCACTAGATCTCACCTTTTTGGTGGATGACTCTTGTGTTCCTATCAAGGTTCAGAAGATTGCAGGTATTTATTAATTAATTTATTGATTTTAATCATGAAACTGAAATAGACATACATCAAAATTATTATAAATTAATGGATTACATGTTTTTGCAGGAAACAATGTTTTCTACAAGCATTTGAATGACAAAGCCTTGGAGCAATTTGGGCCCACCATTCGCACACGATGGTATAGCCAAGATAGAAAAACGAGAGATGAATTGATGAACCACATGGTCAACTTTTTCAGTAATACTTTCAACGGGAAAGTTGTTGCAAAGTTAACTGGTGATAATTTGAAATATACCAGGGCCCAATATAGGGAAAGATTGCAAGTTGGCCTCAAGCATGAACACCCTCCCATGGTTCTGAAGAAAGAGTGGAAGGCACTCATAGATGATGCAAAGAAGAACTTGCTAAAAAAACAAGGAAAACAACCTCGTCCTAGTAAAGCAAGGTACAACATATATCATCCTTTTACTGAAATAAGCTCAATTATTATCTTCTTTTTTGTTTTAAGTAAGATTTTTGATATCTAAGGTTTTTCAAAATTTTCATATATAGGCTGCCTGACACCTCCAAAGCAACCAAGGCTAGAATGGAAAAGCATGGGCAACATAGACTCCGCGAGGGTGGCTATAGAAAACTAAGAGCAATAATCATAAGTATTAAATGATTAATTGTTGGAAATATTTATTTAATAGTACCAAACAAAGATCTAATTTTGATACTGAAAATTTTAAAATGTGTTATCATGCATTGTAGGGAAATACGTTCCAAGCTGTTGCCACCGAGGAAGACCTAAATATTGGTTTCAAGTTTGGTTTTAAAAGTGTGGTTGAATATTGGAAAAGCTTGGGGAAGACTCCAATATCCCCAATGACGCAAATATAGGCATATCACCAATTGTGCTATATTATTAAAGTCTATTTAGTTCTGATTATATCACCCATAACTAAAAATGTATGTTTGTTTTTAAGCAACAATGCAACTGCAATAGTGAATCTAGCTGTACTCAGCAAGTACCAGTTAATGTTGGGGTGCACATGTCCCATGATAGTGTGGAGCATGGTGTCCATTCTGGTATGTATGCTTTGGAAATAGAAATATCTACTGTGATTAGATATATGTATTTCCTGACATATACTTATAAATTTTCTTCTTTCAATGGAAGACCATGCAGCTCAGGAGCCTGAACTACAAGAGGAAGCAAGTAGACCTCCAATTAACACCCCAACGCTTGTCACATCCACACAGACAGGCAAAGAGAAATATTGTAATTTTAATCAAAATAATGAAATATTTATTTCAATAATATTTCAACGTCATATATATATGCTCATTTCCATTGTGGCAGTTCACACCCCTTCAGAACCGTCTCCACGCTCTGCTCAACGACGTACAAGAGGTGGCATACATGAGGGCATGGAAACACAAACAATAATAGGAGATATAGCAGTAAATACTGTGCCAATTGATGATTGCGATACTGTACTCACAAGTTTTTTCAATGCAAAAAAACAGAAATCAACAAAAAAGTAGATGCAACATAAATTCGTGACTTGTATTTTGATGTATATCGATGTTGTTAGTATGAAACATGGATTCTCTTAGAAATTTTCAAATTTTTTGTTTTCTTACACATCATCACTCCTGTATGCGCTGCATGTAGATATATTAGTCTGATACATTCATTCTCTTTATAATTGTGAGGAAATTTTTCTTTTGTAGACCATATTGCTAAATTGAAAGGTAACACAGGTGGCTTATATTTTCTATAGTACAAGGTACTATATTTGTACCCACACTTCAAATATGATTTTTGGTTTAATGTTGACGTGGAGATATTCAACTATACCTCTCTTATTTTTATTTGATCAATATGTTTATTTTATTACCTTTTACTGAAAGAGATGAAAATTATGTTATAATATGTTTTACTGTTGCTTTAACACTATTCAAATATAGTACCGTTTTATAATGCAACTGTAGAATTGTTATGTTACTGTACCTTTCTTTCATCCATGTGCTTAATTATTGTAGTATGTGGACTGTGTTAACATGTTTGAGGTATGTGCTTAACTTTTCCTCTCTCTCAAGGTACTTTCACGTTCCCTTGGTGACTTGTCCCTTGAAAGGAAGCCTAATCAATTTTTATTCACTTTTTTCATTGCTTATTTATTGCTGCTACATATGTTATAATCTGATTACCGCCCATTACATCTCGACCACCAACTTCAGCACAGGGACCACACAAGAGTGCTGACGTTGATAGAGATCAAATTTATGTTATAAAATATTTTACTGTTGCTTTAGCACTAGTCAGAAATTTGGATGGTAATTGTGAGGAAATTTTGCTTTTGTAGACCATATTGCTAAATTGAAAGGTAACACAGGTGGATTTTATTTTCTATAGTACAAGATACTATATTTGTACCCACACTTCAGATCTGATTTTTGGTTTAATGTTGACGTGGAGATCTTCAACTATACCTCTCTTATTGTTATTTGATCAATATGTTTATTTTATTACCTTTTACTGAAAGAGATGAAAATTATGTTATAATATGTTTTACTGTTGCTTTAGCACTATTCAAATATAGTATCGTTTTATAATGCAGCTGTAGAATTGTTATGTTACTATACCTTTCTTTCATCTGTGTGCTTAATAGTTGTAGTATGTGGACTGTGTTAACCTGTTTGAGGTATGTACTTAACTTTTCCTCTCTCTCAAGGTACTTTCACGTTCCCTTAGTGACTTGTCCCTTGAAAGGAATCCTAATCAATTTTTATTCACTTTTTTCATTGCTTATTTACTGTTGTTACATATGTTATAATTTGGTTACTGCCCATTACATCTCGAGGATCAACTTCAGCACAGGGACCACAAAGGAGTGTTGAAGTTGATAGAGATCAAAATTATGTTATAAAATCTTTTACTATTGCTTTAGCACTAGTCATAAATTTGGATGGTAATTGTGATGAAAATTTTCTTTTGTAGACCATATTCCTAAATTGAAAGGTAACACAGGTGGCTTTTATTTTCTATAGTACAAGGTACTTATCTGTAATGTGATGCTATCAGTATTGCATAGAGAGAAATGAGGGATATTTTTATTTGGCTTCCCACCACCCTTCCTTATACTGTGATTATGCACTTTCAGGTTATATTGGACAACTATACATTTGAGAGAGATGTGACTAGTTGTACCTTCCCCACCTTGATTGAGCTATGATTGGTCTTGTGGTACCTTATCTTTCACTTGTGTTTAATGGGGTCATTTACCTTCCTTGAGTAACTTTTTTAAAACCACCTTGTTGAAGTTTTTCTCTTATAGAGTACTATGGTTGTTTGGCCACATTTGGAGCATACCCTTGGTTCTAAGGGTCATGAGTCTTCTACTACCAACACCTATGTTATGACCATTGTTTATATTTGTACCTAGACTTTAGATCTGATTTTTGGTTTAATGTTGACGTGGAAATATTCAAGTATAACTCTCTTATTGTTATATGATTGATATGTTTATTTTATTACCTGTTACTGATTGAGTTATTAAATACTTGTTGTACCTTCCCCACCTTGATTGAGTTATTATTGGACTTGTGGTTAATGCGTTCATTTACCCTCGTTCATTTTTTTTATACCACCTTGTTGAATTTTTGGTCTTATAGAGTACTTGACTTTGATCACCTGTGATCAGTTGTGGTGTGTTGATAATCACTTCTCTTCTGCTGAGACTTGGTTGAAGTTTATAATTTTTGTGACTTTATTTCTTTTGAGTTATGTATTGTGCTTGACTTTCATTGACCTAATCAACACCAGTCATTTTTCTCTCTCTGTTTTGTACACATCTTCTTGTAGGGTCAGCTGGTTCCTAGAGAAGACTGGCCTCTCTGAGGCACAAACAGTCTTTTCTGAAAGTAACACTTCTGAGTATATTTTCAAGAATGGTTTCACACCCAGGTTGGTATCTTCAACTATATCTCTTTTTTTGTTATATGATATATATGTTTATTTTATTACATGTTACTGAATATTAGTTTATCGTTTTAGTTTGATTGTCAGTGTAACTCATTATAATCTGGTGATATGGTAGTTTTGAATTTATCATACATTGCAAAATGTTGTTTAAGCCTTATGATTATTCAAAGGACACAAGGATGTGAAATCTGAGCTTGAAGAAGAACAATTTGCAAAGCATTGAAACCTATTGATAGCATATTTGAAGGACTTGTGTTATAACTTGAAGACTGAGCCTATTCTTTGTGACCAAATTGCAGTTGAGTTTGAATAATGTTATGGGACAACATCAGTGTTACCTGTATGCATGTTGAATCGGAAGTGAAGATTATTTTTTTACAACAGATTTGTGCCATTAAAAGACAAAACTTGAAGTTGAAGAATTGATTGTTGAAAAGGGATAAGTATGAAAACTACTTGAACAAATTGTTTTTGTGTTACTGCTTATCATAAAGACTTGGTAACCTAGATCTACCTTTCATAACTGTTTATGTATGTAGGTGGCTTGTTTAGTGCTTAAAACTTCATTTGAATGCTGGAATAAGGCACATGAATTTCAACCCATAATATGTACTAGTATGTCCTACTCAAGCTAGTATTTTATACAGCCTATGGTACATTTGTGCAAGTTTTTGTCATCCTTCCTTTTAGGGAAACTTTGCAAATATGGTTGCAATTGTAGGAAAATTATGAGTGAGAGAATTTCAGTCTCACTTCATATTACTTGGTTGAAATTCACTTGATACAATGTGCATATTTATAGCACATACCAGGCCTCCTAGGAATCAATCATGGCTTGTCTGTCACAACCATCTACACATAATTAGCCCCACGATACAAATATTAGCAACTTTTGGACCTTTTACAATTGCATGTACCTCGCTACTTTTCTTACATGGATCAGAAGACAAGTGTCTCTAGGATATTTGTCCCTGGTGAAAGTATGTTCTACAACTTCCCAATCAAAGGTTGATCTGTTGTTGGTCCTAGGTACTCTTCTCAAGATTTCCTTCTTTGATGTACAAGTACTACTACACTTGAGCTCCTAGGATGCTTGAGTGATGATATAAATATTGCTTCTAGGAAGAATCAATAGGTTGTTATTGAATATGTTGAATGGATCGGACACCTCCATATCTCCCACACTCTAGATAAGGCTGGAAATTTCATGTTATCAACATCCATGTTGAGAAAATTGTCTGACTACTAAAAGTATGAAGATGCCAAGACCAATTCTGCAAATGATTATCTTTTTTGTACAACTTTGAACTTCTCAATTCAATAAAATTGCAGAGTCTTGGAGCTTGGGTGATTTGGTGTATGGAGGTGCACCAACTGAGTGTGATGCCTTATTATCTTGCTTAACAATTATGTATTGTATCGGTGGGATATCCTTATATGTTGATCCCCTTTTTCCATTTTGATGACTACTTGATTCCAACTTCATCATTCTTCGTATATGTTTGTGGGTTATCAGAATTGTTGGAGTCCTTTGTGCATTTGATAAGGGTTAATAAAATGAAATGTTTTGGTCCAAGACATGCCCAATAGTGTCCAAATGTCACTTCAAACTGCTGTAAAATTTTCTCCAACGACAAACATGGTGTCCAATAAGAGGATCAGTCTTATTGAATGAGGTATTAAGCCTTAGATGGTGACAAGATTTCATTGTTTTCAAAGGCTAGACCCCACTACAAGGTGTTTTGAAACTATTATCTGAGAAAATTATGGATACAGAGGCTGACACTAGTATCTAGATATGCTTACTACGAATTGTGTTGGATCGGATGACCATTCAACTACTATCCACATGTTCTTAAGACTGCGACTTACAATTCTTCATTTTTATGCATTTAGTTCAAGTTCTTGAGATATATATCTAGGATTGTGTTTGTTGTTTACAAGCTCATGAAAATTTTGATGAAAAATTACTCTGAGAAAGTTTTATTAATCATCTAAATGCCATTATAGAAGCATATAGACATTCTTAAGAAGTGAATATAGCTCAGGTATAATTCTTTATAGCATATTTGAAGGACTTGTGTTATAACTTGAAGACTGAGCCTATTCTTTGTGACCAAATTGAAGTTGAGTTTGAATAGTGTTATCGGACAACATCAGTGTTACCTGTATGCATGTTGAATTAGAAGTGAAGAATAGTTTTTTACGATAGATTTGTGCCATTAAAAGAAAAAACTTGAAGTTGAAGAATTGATTGTTGAAAAGGGATAAGTCTGAAAACAACTTGAACAAATGTTCCTTGTGTTATTGCTTATCGTAAAGACTTGGTAACCTAGATCTACTTTTCATAACTGTTTATGGCTGTAAGTGGCTTGTTTAGTGCTTAGAACTTCATTTGAATGCTGGAATAAGGCACATGAATTTCAACCCATAATATGTACTAACGTGTCCTACTCTAGCTAGTATTTTATAGAGCCTATGGTACATTTGTGCAAGTTTTTGTCATCCTTCCTTTTAGGGAAACTTTGCAAATATGGTTGCAATTGTAGGCAAAGTATGAGTGAGAGAATTTGAAAAGGGTGTTGAAGCCACTCTAGATCCTGCAATTGTCTTCCTAAAGAACAAGTTTAGTACCTATTACAAAGCTGTCATGCCTTCTAGCATTAGTTATTCTGTGAAGAATCTCAACTGGAATGACAAAACTTTCAAATCAGGAAACTACCGAACGTTTGGTGCATAATTGAAGAAGCAGGGGAGGCTACGACATCCCTAAATCCTGGCACTGTTGGCACATATTCTAGACACAAATTGTTCTTAACTTTTCTATGAATATCCTCATAAAGGAAACCTCTCAAACTTCCTTCACAGTAGTAATGTTTCTATATTGGATTGGCCATCTCGTTGCAGCATTGCTAAAGGTGTAGCGCAAGGTTTGGATTTTCTACATGGGTGTCAACAACCAATCTTCCATCTCGATCTCACTTACAAAAAAATTCTTTTGAATTCTTTTACAGAGCCACAAATAGGTGATATTGAGACTTTCAAGATTGTTGATCCTTCTAAGATCAAAGGGATTATTTCTGCAATTGTTGGCTCAGCTGGATACATCCCTCTAGGTATGCTCCAGTTGCTCATTTATGCCAAAACATTACATGTTACAGAACATATTGTTTTAGAGTGTACTTTTAGGTCTGTAGAGTTTCTGATGAATGATACAGCAAACTAAGTCAAATGCAACAACCAGTGAAGACTGAGGTGTAGGCTGATAGCTCGTGGTTTTACGTGCATTCAATTTTATTTTATTTTTAAACACTTCCAGGTATCATCACTATATCGACAAACCTTAGTGCAGGCTATAGAAATTAGTTCCACACAGGTGTTGAACCTGCCATGAAATATTGTGCAACGATTCATGGAACTATAAAAATGTTTCCACGTAGGTGCTGAACCTACCACGAAATATTGTGAAACGATGCATGGATACTGGGACGATGATTCGTGGAACTATAAAAATGTTTCCACGTAGGTGTCGAACCTTCCATGAAAGATTGTGAAATGCTACGTGGATACTACAACAATGATTCATGGAACTATAAAAAAATTTCCATGCAGCTACTGAACCTGCCATGAAATATTGTGAAACACTGCATGGATACTGCAATGATGATTCGTGGAACTTTATAAATGTTTCCACGCAGGTTCGAGGAACTTATAGGAGATTTATGTCGATATAGCAACGAAACATCATGGTAGGATTCATTTTCCATAGATTTGAGAACTGTTTTGTAGTTAAGACATACCCACTATGAAGCATTGCTATTGCCACGATGGGGAATTTTCATCCATATATCCACGAATGTCATTCCATGAAAAAATGAAACCCCAAACGTTGCAATAGGGACGAAAATTCGTGGCTATTACAATGAAAAATCGTGGCAAAATTGACCATATGTACTAGTGTTTAGTGGTCAGTTTTCAATAAATGAGCCATAAGCTCCAGTTCCAAGATTTCTTTTAGGAAAATGTCCATAATGTGGACAACTTTGTAGGTAGACTTCACTGGTATGAAGTGTGCCGCTTTGGATAACTTGTCAACCACTACAAAAATGGAATCATTTAGTTTCTTGCTCTTTGGTAGCCCTGTAATGAAGTCCATATTGATAACCTCCCATTTCCATTCTGGAATGGGTAGTGGTTGCAGCAACCCTGAAGGGTGTTGGTGTTCCTCTTTGACCAGTTGGCACTACTAGAATTTAACGATGAATAATGTTATGTCGGTTTTTAACTTAGGCCAGAGGAAGTGTTTCTTTACTTCGATATCATCTTTTGATATCCCGTATGTCCTGAGTAGGGTTTCTAATGAAACTCTATAAAAATGTTAGACCTAATGTCTCTGTCGTCCGGGACATAGAGTCTTTCTTTCGACCATAACAACCCTGACTCGTCAATCCTATAGTCTTTATGTTGTTGGAACAACCTATCCTCTTGAATCTTTTTAAGGATTTCGACATAGAATTGGTCATCCCTTCTTTCCTTTCTAATCCTGTTGTGCAAGTATGACTCATTTTGACTCACAGTTACCTCATATAACATATGAGTTCATCGACTTAAGGCATCGTCGATATTGTTCTCCTTCTCTTTTATGTGTTTCAACTCGAAGTGGTACTCGCGGAGGAAAGCCAACCATCTGGATTGTCTAGCATTTAGGTCAGGTTGGTCAAATAGATACTTCAAAATCATATTGTTCATTTTCAAAAGGAACTTCTTCCCCATGAGGTAGTGTCTCTGCATCTTTAAAGCATGGATGATGGCGGCTAACTCAAGGTCATGCATGGGGTAGTTTTGTTCGTGTTCTTTTATCTTTCTTGATTCGTAGCAGATTGCGAAATCATGATGCATGAGGACTCCACTAAGTCCTTTGCTTGCATCCATGTAAACAATGAAATCCCCATATGGATCAGCAATCCGTAGTATAGGTGCGCTAGTCAAAAGTTGTTTTAGTTTATGGAAGCTTTCTTCGCATTTGGTCATCCAAAGGAGTTTGTTTTCCTTTTTTCTGTAATGCGGTCATGGGACATGAGATCCATGAAAATATCTCTATGAACTTTTGGTATTAACCTGCTAATCCCAAGAATGACCTTATGTGAGTGACACAAGTAGGTTTAGGCCATTCCTTCATGGCTTTAATATTTCATGGGTCAACCACTATTCCCTTTTATGAAATGATGTGACCTGAATACTGTATTTTCAGTTTGTATAAATCCCACTTGATAAATTTGGCATAAAGTAGGTGTTCTCTGTTGATGTATATGTAACTTCGGAATGTATTTTACATATATGTATATTGTATTCCTATAGAGATGTTATTATTCCTCTATACGAAAGTGGTTGTATTCCTATAGAGATGTTATTATTCCTCTATACGGAAGTGTCGTCATTTATATTGTAAGTGTCTTAACTTATACTTGATGGGTTATTAGACCACCTTGTTGGGGTTGGCCCTGTATAAGTCATGTGGGTCAAAGGGTTATTAGACCACCCTATTGGGGGTCGGCCATGTGGGTCAAAGGGTTATTAGACCACCCTAGTGGGGGTCGGCCTAGTCAGCATTATGTTAAGTGGTTAAGTTGAGGCCGAACTAGTTGAGTAAAGGTCAAGTCAAGTTAGTGTATAAATAGAGAGTGTGTCTCTCTCATTTTACACATTCTATTCTCTCACTCACACTTGGGAGAGTGGAGCACTTGTGGAGGAGGAGGCTCTGCTGCTAGGAAAATACTATATCTTGTATTATGTTTGTATCATTTCTCTATCTATCTCTGAGGAAGTTATTAGGGTTTTTCACCTTTATGGTTTTCCCCAAGTAAACTTTGTGTCTCTTGTGTGCTTGCATTATTGTGTCCATGATTGATATGCTGTAGATTTGTTGTACATGTTGTTCTCTCAGTTAAGATCCTAGATCAGATTGAAGTAAATTCTGAAAATTTAACATGGTATCAGAGCTAGCCTGAAAGAAGGCATGATATGGCATGTATGACACTTGTTGCACTTACAATGCTAGGGCTTGATATATCAAAAACCATTCATCGTAGAACTTTCGCTATAAATTCATTTTGGTGAAGTTTTCGGATCTGAAAATTTTACAGGTTGAATATAAGATCCCCATGTACCTTGTGTCCAAAGGAAAACCTCTAATTCGTTGTATTTTGTGATTTATGATCTATACAATATAGGGTTTCTGCCTCTTCCAGATCTAAGTCAAAATCAAGTGACCTTGGGAAAAAGGTCATAACTTGGGATAGGAAGATCCAAATGAAATTTAGTAAAAAGTCACAGGTAGTACACAGACGTTTCTATATCAAAAAACGTTTTTAGAGGCCGAAGTTGAACCAATGACACGTGGCATGCCATACACATTCGCTCTCCTGTATTATCCCATAAACAGGTCACATTGTGACACTTGGCATAACTCTTTCTCAGAGAATACAATTGAGGTCATACCTATCGGGATGGAAAGATAACAGGTCGGGATATCTCAAGAAAATGTTTCAGAGGCCGAAGTTGAAACAGCGACACGTGGCACGCCGTACAAGTTCGATCTCCTGTATTATCCCATAAATAGGTCACGTTGCGACACTTGGCATAACTCTCTCTGAGAGAATCCAATTGAGGTCAGACCTGTCGGGATGGAAAGATAACAGGTCGGGCTATCGCAAGAAAAATTTTCAGACCCTGTGGATCAAAAAGTTAGGAGTTGCACCTGAAATATTCAGGTACATATTTCTGTCAAAACATAATTATTTTTGAGCACCTTCATTCATGGCTTCCGGAATTTAGGGCTTCGGAGAAAGTTGGAATTTTTGTAATCAGAGACAACGGCTAGATGATACTCATCAAAGTAAAAATTTAGAGACCAAGATCAGATTTTTTGGTTGGGAAGAAGGCCGAGCTTGATCAAACCCCAGTTCGGGACTTTGATCATAAAGATGGAAAATTAGGGCTTCTGAAAAACTTGGAATTTTGGAAATATGTGACCATGGTTGGAAGCTCCTCAGAAAAATTGAAGCTTAGAGCTTTGAATCAAATATTTTGGTTGGATGAAGCTCCGGGAAACTCAAACCCTAATTCAGGGTCCTCCCTAGTGAATCCGGAAATCTAATAGGTAATTTTGAGGGCTCGAGGTCCAGTTCTTGCAAATCAAGTGGATTGGGTTAATCCTAGAAGAAGATGGATTGGTCACCTGAATAAGTGAAGAAGTTCCTGTCTCAGAGGGAGATGAGGCTAAGGCCTTCCATAAGAAGATTACAAGCAATCTTGACAGGTATGGCTTACAGGTATGTTTCATGGTTAAGTTTATTATATGTTTGTCTTCATATCATTACAGTACAATTTTGATTAATTACTAGACTTGTCGTATCACCTTAATAGAAGATATTCATTGATTAAGGTTTTGACACTTATGAATGTACTAATACATTGTGATGTTGTATGAGGTTTATGTTGTTCACTAACATAAAAGGTACACCAAGAAAGACAAATCATGTTCTACTTCAAGAACATATGATCATGGTGACATGAAGACAAAGATTCATCCATTGTCATGTGTCTCATAGAAGATCTACTTTCGAGGTATGTATAACTTGGTCCTACAATGGTTAACCAATGAGACATGCAGTTTACTAGCACAAGTCACTGAAGAGAACCAAAAGACATTATGCGGGTATGTTAGACATAACAACATAGCATGCTAATCTAGGTATGTTTTTCCTATATCAAGCTAGAATTCTCGCTTGTGTTAGGGTATTATACTGTTGTGTTGTTGATAATGATTATTCATGAAGTCATAGGTTTGAATAGTCATGGTTGTATGCATATTATGTTTCTTACCATAATTGATGATATGACTAACCAGAAGAATCATGAAGGTATAAGTTTGAGTAATCACGGGTTTATGCATTTATGATTTAACTAATGAGAAGAGTCCTAGGATCAAATAAGAATATGCATGAGTAAAAGAAGACATCCCTGAAACCTTGAATACTAATGTTTATTATCTGTGAATGATCATGAATATACATGTTTAAGATTATTGTGTTTTGATAGTATTAAGATTATACTAATAAATGTGTGATTATGTATGAGACCTCAAGGATAACACAATGATGATACTAATAAGCATGCATAGTGATTAAGGATGGATGTAAGTTCAAGGACAGGTAATCCAGGAAGCAAAGATCAAAAGGGAGCACACTCCAGTTGTTCCTGCAAGAAAGCAAAGGAGTACACTTCAGTAGTTTCTGCAAGGATGCAGATATTCAGAGGGAGTTGACCACTTCTCACAATCCACATCAGAATGGAGTTGCAAAGATTCAGAGGGAGTCCACCCAGCAACCAAACAAAGATAAGTATTTGAATTGTCATTTCTTACATAATGTTATTCAATGATGTATATGCTTATGTTCCTAGAATTAGGTTGTGTATTATGCATATTAGAATAGTTGCATTGATGAACATTATACTACTAATATACATGGGTAAGTGGCCTATGGCACTGTACAACATTCCATTGCTACTTATCTAGAATGAAACCTCTTTGTTGACATGTTAGGAGTTGTGCAGACTCTTAACAATGTTCTGGTAGAGATTGGAAGGCATCTAGAAAGTTACGGAATATGGATAAATGTTGTATTGAAGCATTGGTAAAGATAATTGCATGATTGTATGACATATTTCTTTATGTGTAAAAATTTGTTCTGAAAACTATGAGATGTTTTCTAATCATGCAATTTAACTTGTTGTGTAGGAAAGATCGTATACCATTACCTACAAAAGAAGGACTACAACATTTGTTCAGCAACAAAGTTATCTATTGAAAATATTGAAGATATTGAAGTTCCCAGGATCTGGGAAGAATGCCATGATCGAGCAGTACCAGTTGATCATAAAGATGTTTGGGATGCAGTCCCAAGACCTAAAGGGGAGTCTGTAGTGACTTCCAAGAGGATCTACAGATCAAGCATGATGCAGGTGGTAGCATAGAGAATTTTGCTCCTATAGCCAGATACACTTCCATTAGATCAGTACTTGCTCTGGCTGCAGTGATGAAGTGAAAGATACACCAGATGGATTTCAAGACAGCCTTCTTGAATGGTGTAGTTGAAGAAGAAGTGTATGTGGATGACCTGTTTATAACAGGTGAGGATAGATTGATTGTCGACATGCAGCGGAAGCTTGCTGCCGAGTTCGAGATGAAGAACTTGGGGATGATGCACTATTTGTTTTTGGCATGGAGGTGTAGCAGAGTGCAGATGGAATCTTCCTTGGACAAGGGAAGTATGCAGTAGAGATCCTGAAGAGGTTTGGGATGATGGACTGCAAGGCTATGGCATCGAACCTAAAGCTTCTGTGTGATGCTTCATCTGATCCAGTCGATGTCACGATGTATCGTCAGATGATTGGGTCCTCTATGTACCTGATGAACATGAGACCAGATATTTGCTTTGCGGTGAACACATTGAGCCAATTCCTGATGGATCCAAGAGATGTTCACCTGGTTGCTGTAAAGCATATTCTGATATTGGGTAGGTAGTGCTGCAGAAAGGAAGAGCAGTTCTAGGTGCTGCTTCAGTATGGGATCAGGTGTGATCTCTTGGTTTAGCAGAAAGCAGTCCTGCGTAGCACTGAGTACAGCCAAAGCAGAGTATGTTGCGATGGATGAGCAGGTTGCAGATGTATTGACCAAGCCATTGGCCAGAGTGGAGTTTGAGTACTTTAGAGCGAGGCTTGGTGCACTTCAGATCGATGTTCCTTCCAAAGGGAAGTGATGAGTCCGGAAGATGCAAATGCACATGAGCTTTTCTGACATGGTTGATGTGTTCTCCCTTGGTCGTGATATAATTGCCGAGCCATTTTTCACATGGTGGTAGATGTGTTCTCCCATGGTGAAAAAGTAAGCCTAGAGACTTCCCTGAATGGTGGTAGATGTGTTCTCCCATGTCGGTGGTGTAAGTGCTGGATGATGTGCATCTGGGTTGTGCTTTGTGGACGATGAGATGATCTGAAGAGAATGATGCTATGATGATTAGGATGATAATGGATGATGAGCATCAGGACAATGCTCCAGTTACTGCTCTGTGTATGCATCATGTTGGATGCTGGATATGATCAGTTGGATCACTTGTATGTATTTTTGTATATGCATCATGTTGAATGTTTGGACCATGTATCTGTATATGTATCAGGTGGATACATTGTAGGATCAGGTGGATCATGTATGGTGATATGTATCATGTATTTGTATTTGTATCAGGTGGATACACTGTATGATCAGGTGGATCATGTATGATGATATGTATCAGGTAGATACTTGGTATGCATCAGGTAGATACATTGTATGATTAGGATGATCATGGATGACGAGCTTCGGGATGTTGCTCCAGATGACATGCAGCAGGATGTTGCAGTGATGATGATCAGGATGATCATGTGTACATCAGGATGATGTATGGTGGGTATTAGGTTGATAGTCTGTGGCCGTGGAACAGGTTGTGCAGATAAGAATGTAATTTATGCCCTGGGAGATTTGCAGATAGTCTTTCAAGGTTTTGCCTATGGCATGTAATTTGTACCCTGAGATATCTGGAAAATGCTCTTTCAAGGTTTTGTGATCCGGATCTTGGGGGATAAGACCCGGAATACTTGAATGCCGAGAGAGGAGGAGAAGAGATAGCTTCAAAAATAAAGCCAACAATGAACCAACTATGAAAAAGACAAAGTAGTGAGATCTGAGCTATGAATAACATAGATGGACAAACATAAAATAAATATGCCACATGGAGGGGTGAGGCTCAAAGAGGGTTCTTTGAGCCTCACCTCTCAAACTATACTAAGAAAGACACTCAGAAACAATACCCCAATAATAACTCAATAAAATAAGAGAAATGTAGGATAGAAACCAAATGTGTAACTTGTTATCATGAGAAGGCTTGCTAGGCCTTTATATAGCATTATTACAATGTGTCTTGAGGCCATACCATGGGCCAAAACTATGTGCTACCAAATACCATGGATATGAGAGGGTGGTATCTCCATTTAATGCTTTTATGATAAATGGGAGAGGGTGGCCTCTCCATTTAATGCTTTTATGGCTTATCCATCCCGATTTAGACCATATGCCCCCTAAAATTCGGATCATTCCTCCCCCCTTAGAAAATGATGGTCCCCATCATTTCATGCTAAAAAGAGACCCATGATTACAATGTGCTAGTTACCAATGAAGAGAAGGGTTTTGTGTGGTTGACCCATAACCGTGGGTTTTGCGAGATTGACCCATAACTGTGATGGCAATGGCAAGTTTGATTCCAATGAAGAGAAGAGTTTTGTGTGGTTGACCCATAACCATGGTAGCAATGACAAGCTTGTTTCCACTGAAGAGAAGGGTTTTGTGTGGTTAACCCATAACCGTGGGTTTTGTGTAGTTGACCCACAACCATGATTACAATACATAACTGTGGGTTTTGTGTGGTTGACCCATAACCATGGGTTTTGTGTGGTTGACCCATAACCGTGATTACAATACATAACTGTGGGTTTTGTGTGGTTGACCCATAACCATGGGTTTTGTGTGGTTGACCCATAACTGTGATTATAATACATAAATGTGGGTTTTGTGTGGTCCCTCCCATAACCATGGGTTTTTTGTGGTTGACCCAGCACCATAGGGTTTGTGTGGTTAACCATAACCATGATTACATTAAGATTTAAAAAAATTGAAAATTCATGATCTTTGGTGTAGTTGATGTCTTACTGCAAATCCATTCATAGCTTCTGATGCATGTACTGAAATTGAATTCCATTGAAGACCCATTTGATATCTCGAAAAGACATTTACATCCATATAGCATACTTGCTTTGGGGTGGCCCGAAGATTGAGAAAATGTTTGTTGAAGTTTAAGAGACGTGCGCACACTATTTTGCAGACATATGTTACTTCAATCGATGATATCTCTCAAACCAGAAATCCAAATGGAAAACCACAAAATAACCATTTTAGTTGACGGAAAGAGCTTTCCAATGAGCTATTATAGAGCCTCTAAAACATTTTTCAGAGTCTATAGCATTTGTTTAAAGTTGTTGTACATCCGACCGCATTGTGTACAAACATGTACTACTTCAAACAAGCATATCTCACAAAACATAAAACAAAATGAAATTCCATGAAATACCCATTTTAACTGATAGAAATATATTTCCAATGAGCTATGGTAGAGCGTGTGAGAAATTCTATGGATTTTGTAGCACTTGTTTAAAGTTGTACATCCAGCCGCATTATGCACAAACATGTGCTACTTCAAGCGAGCATATCTCACAAACCGGGAAACGAAATGAAATTCTGTGAAATACCCATTTGAGCTGAAGGAAACACTTTTCCGATAAGCTATGGTAGAGCCTCTGAAACATCCTGTGCAGTCCATGGAACCTGTTCAAAGTTTGCTGAATGTGAGAGTGTTGAGTATAGAGATGCCAAGGGTTTGTAGAGAAGCATGGGTTATTGTAGAAATTGTGGAACCTCCGTTGAACCCGCATCATGCTTAAAAATATTGTCCCGATAGAGTGCATACCCGCTCTAATACCACTGATCCGGATATTGGGGGCTAAGACCCGAAATACTTGAATGCCGAGAGAGGAGGAGAAAAGATAGCTTCAAAACCGAAGCGAACAATGAACCAACTGTGAAAAAGACAAAGTAGTGAGATCTAAGCTATGAATAACATAGATGGAAAAACATAAAATAAATATGCCACATGGAGGGGTGAGGCTCAAAGAGGGTTCTTTGAGCCTCACCTCTCAAACTATACTAAGAAAGAAACTTAGAACCAATACCCCAATAATAACTCAATAAAATAAGAGAAATGTATGATAGAAACCAAATGCGTAACTTGTTATCATGAGATGGCTTGCTAGGCCTTTATATAGCATTATTACAATGTTTCTTGAGGCCATACCATGGGCCAAAACTATGTGCTACCAAATACCATGGATATGAGAGGGTGGCCTCTCCATTTAATGCTTTTATGATAAATGGGAAAGAGTGGCCTCTCCATTTAATGCTTTTATGGCTTATCCATCCGAATTTAGACCATATGCCCCCTAAAATTTGGATCATTTTGCTTGGGAGGACATATAATTTGTGCCCTGGGAGATCTGTAGATAGTCTTTCGAGGTTTTTCCAATGGCATGTAATTTGTGCAATGGGATATCTGGCAGATGTCTTTCGAGATTTTGTCCTATCACATGTAATTTGTGCCTTGGGAGATCTAGTAGGTTGAGTTGTGTGCTCGTAATCAGTCTTGGGATGCTCTTTCGAGGTTTTTCCATGACCACATGTAATTTGTGCCCTGGGAGATCCGATAGGTTGAGCCTTGTGCTCATAATCAGTCCTAGGATGCTCTTTCGAGGTTTTGTGGTGACCACATGTAATTTGTGCCCTGGGAGATCCAATAGGTTGAGCCTTGTGCTCGTAATCAGTCATGGGATTCTCTTTGGAGGTTTTGTGGTGGGGTCACATGTAATAAGTCCTGGAGATCTGGACAGGATGAAAAAGGCCTCAGATGCTCTTTAGGGTTCTTGCTAGTCAAGAGACTCTTTTAAGGTTTTGTGACACACGTAATAAGTCCTGAGATTTCCACAGTATGGCCAGTGATGACGAAGACTTGTAGGTGGTGGGCCTACATCCAGTATGAAAAAGGAATGGCTCTGTAGAACTTCCTATGACGAGTAGACTCAGAGATTGATTGAGATAGCAGTAGCAGTGACGATGATCTAGAGAAGATGACTTGTGCTAGAAGACCTGTGTCGAGAAATACTTTCCTAGTTAAGAGGGAGTGTTGATGTATATGTAAATTCGGAATGTATTTCACATATATGTATATTGTATTCCTATAGAGATGTTATTATTCCTCTATACATAAGTGGTTGTATTCCTATAGAGATGTTATTATTCCTCTATACGGAAGTGTCGTCATTTATATTGTAAGTGTCTTAACTTATACTTGATGGGTTATTAGACCACCTTGTTGGGGTCGGCCCTGTATAAGTCATGTGGTTCAAAGGGTTATTAGACCACCCTATTAGGGGTCGGCCATGTGGGTCAAAGGGTTATTAGACCACCCTAGTGGGGGTCGGCCCAGTCAGCATTATGTTAAGTGGTTTAGTTGAGGCCGACCTAGTTGAGTAAAGGTCAAGTCAAGTTAGTGTATAAATAGAGAGTGTGTCTCTCTCATTTTACACATTCTATTCTCTTACTCACACTTGGGAGAGTGGCGCACTTGTGGAGGAGGAGGCTCTGGTGCTAGGAGAAGACTATCTCTTGTATTCTGGTTGTATCATTGCTCTATCTATCTCTGAGGAAGTTATTGGGGTTTTTCACCTTTATGGTTTTCCCCAAGTAAACTATGTGTCTCTTGTGTGCTTGCATTATTGTGTCCATGATTGATATGTTGTATATTTGTTGTACATGTTGTTCTCTCAGTTAAGATCCTAGATCAGATTGAAGTAAATTCTGAAAATTTAACATTCTCGTAATACCCACAACATAATTTGGAGGTGTTCCTCATGTTCCTCCTCACTTTTGGAGTAAATCAGTATGTCGTCTATAAAGACTAGTACAAACTTATCTAGGTATTCACTAAAGATATTGTTCATCATGCACATAAAATTGGTTGGTGCATTGGTCAATCCAAAAAGCATCACCATAAACTCATAATGGCCATATCGAGTTCAAGAAGTGGTTTTACTGATGTCTTCATCAAGGATCCTTACCTGGTGGTATCTGGATCGCAAGTCGATCTTTGAAAAGATCTTCACTCCTCTGACTTGATCAAACAAGTCATCTATGCTAGGGAGTGGGTACCTATTCTTTATGGTCAGTTTGTTGACTTGTCGATAATCGATGCACATTCGCATCATCCCATATTTATTCTTTACGAAGAGTATAGGTGCTCCCCAAAGAGACACACTTGGTCGGACATATCCTTTTTCTATCAACTCTTATAACTGCAGTTTAAGATCCACCAAATCTGGTGCACTCATGCAATATGGGGCCTTTGAAGCCGGTACCGATCCAGCTATTAATTCTATGGAAAAATATAAGTCCCTCTTAGGTGGTAGTCCTAGTATTTCCTCGAGAAATACATCTTTGAAATCTACAAGAACCGGAAAATATTCGATTTTTTGTTCTCTCTTGGCTTCTTTTTATTGAATGTTAACAACAAAAAGTTTGCAGCCCTTCCTTATGCATTTATTTGCTCGTAGGGCGGATATATGTCTAACAGAAACTTTCTTGGGTATGCCTTGGATCTTTCTTTGATCCCCTTGGTTGTTTGTGCATAAGATTAACTTGTTTAAACATTCAATCATGACATGGTGTTGTTCCAAATAGTCCATGCTGATAAGTACATCATACAATCCTAAAGGTAAGATATTTAAATATAACTTAGTCATAAAACTATTCATATCGATCTCGCATTCCATTACTAGTTCTGAAACCTTCCTATTTGTACCAGTGGCTAGTTGTACCAACCATGGTTTCCCATGTTTCTCTCGATTCAGTTTACATGTGTCGACAATTTTTGGGGAAACATAGCTTCAACAAGCATCGGGGTCGATCAAAATTGAAATAGTTGTGTTTGAAATTTTACCTTCTATCTCGACCATGGTAGCCTGATGGTCCTCTTGTCGGTCATCGAGTGCTGCATAGATCCTTGGTGTCCCTACCATGTCCCCTACCGTTGGGTTTTCTTGTAATTTTTGTAGAACTCCATATGTTTTGTTTGGGAAATATCTGAAGTAGTGGGGCCCTTGGCATTTCCAGTAGGGTGAAAATGCGAATTTGGGAAACACTTTTATGACAGCGGATTGAAAAAAAAACTAGTGCGTGTGGATGATCATGCGAAAAAAATTCAACCTCAAACTCTAGGCCGATATTTTGTGAGAGTTCAAACTCTCGGCCGAGAGTTTAATAAAACTCTAGGCCGAGAGTTTGAACCAACCACCACTCTATATTTTAAAAAATATCTGAGATGAGAGTTTGAACTAAACTCTCTACCAAGAGTTTGGAAGATATTTTTTCGGCCAAGAGTTCAACAAAACCTGCGAAAATATCTGGCATCTTTTTGGAACCTGCAACTTCAGCAAGCCCAAACCCCTCCAAATTTTAAATATTATTTGTCATACTTGGTAGCAATGGATTCATATCTAAATCTAGTTTCCAATGATATAATAATTGTTTAATTTCAATTTCAATTTTTATTTATTAATAATTTGTTTCTAAACCTTAGCCCTTAATAATTTTATTACTCTGAAAATCACCCGAAATGAAAATTCAATATCATAACAAAGACAACACCAAACAATTAGAAATCTTCACTGAGATCTTCCTTGCCCCATCATGTTCAAAAGTGTACTTTTATTTTTTTCAATAAGAGTCACACAAAAAAGAAAATTGAAGCTGACCAACATGTGTCGATAAGGCACCATTTTCTGAACATATGTTATTTTGATAAATAATAAAAAATAGTTCTCAAGTCTGAAAAAACTCAAAATACAGTCCATGCACAAGTGTAGTGTGTGTAGATTATGATCATACATTGTTTTACCTAAAATTAATAACCATCTCTCAAAACACTAGTACTCATGCTGGTCACTCATTATCCATACCTAAAATTTTCAAGAATATGCCGTTGGTGAGCACCAAATTTGTCCCACGATATGTCCATAAAAAAATTTAAAAAAATACAAGTAGAAAGCTAATTCAATTCTCTAAAACATTTGTGTTTACTTCAAGTTGAAATTACAAAGGGAGATATGGGTTTGAAGAGGTTGAAGTTGAAAAAAATACAATTAGCAGTTTTGTTTGTCAAAAGCAAGCCAAAAGTGTTACCCAACTTCGTGTTTTCACCCAGCAACTAACCTATAGTGGGGCAGCCTTGACTCATCTATTTATTACTGTTTTGTTGGTATTTGGTGCAAGAACAATTGGTCATACACTAGCTCTGTTGAAGTTTTTGTTTGGTGGGAAACTATTATTTTGTTTCCTGTATGGCGGTGGCCTAAATCCTGGTTTTCGGTTGTCGGAAAAGGACTTGAATCTATTCTGACTTCTTTTTATATTTTCATTTCTTAGTTTCCCATGCTCATAGCAAATTCTGGCTTTGTGCAATGTTATGTCTAGATTTTTGGGTATGTCAAACTCAATTCTCTCTCGAAAATTTGGAGGGAGACACCCCAAAAACTATTGTATCTTGACCTTTTTGTCTTTTATGTTTGGAACATAGTGTAGCAGATCTAAAAATATGTTGATAAAAGAATCCGTGGTTAGGGAGCCCATATGTAGTTCGTGAAACTATTTTATTTTTTTGTCAAAGAACATTTCTAACATATACTTTTCCTGCCATAACTTGCTGAAGGTACTCCATCTGATATCTTTTACTTCGTGCTTCTTAGTATGCTTCAGGTCTCTCCACCACCTAGATACCTTTCCGTTTAAGTTAAAATGGCCAGCCGTGCCTTCATCTCACTGGAGTAATTGTGCACTCGGAAATATTTATTCATTCCCAAGAGCCACTCTTCACCCTTTTCCCCTATATTCATTTCTCCTTCATAGGTTGGGGCTTTGATATTCCAGAATTCTCCCTATAGAATATCATCATTTTTCTTCCTTTTCTTGCAAGGGGAGGGTGAGCCATCACTGGAAGAGCTTTTATATTTTTCTTCTATGAAATCAGGTGTGTGTTCTTCTCGTCCCTCCTCCCTAGGACTGCTGGTCCTTCTTTTATGATGACATTTTTCTTTGGATCTTTTTGTTGAGTGGGTGGATTGTCTATGGGGGGTTACCCCTGTCAAGATATTAAGTAGAGATTTGTTTATAGCTTGTTGTTCTCGTCTTTCATTCATGTTGTCATCTTTAAAACCTTATAAATATGCTTGTAAACTCTGTATTGTCTTCATTAAGTCAGAATTCAGTTCCACCACGAGTTCTTCTTCTCGGGGTGGTGAATTCAAGTTCCCATTTCTACCGTTGTTCTCTTTTGCGTCCATAATTTAGATTGTTTCTTATACCTGTAGAATTCAGTCAGTTAGTAAAAAGCAAGGTTCTGTTAGTTTTTGTGAAAATCATAAGTATAGTTTTGAAAACATGTTTTCTGCAGCGGATGTTTCTTTAAGTAGTGATCCCAAAAGGTATCTGAGTGTTCGAAACTGGCATGTGATGCTACTTGTAATGTCCCTTAAATCCAAAAAAAACAGAAATCTTATGACGTAATAATATCATTAAGATCTAAGGTTCATTAAAATTAACTTTAGCACTTTGTAATATTGTTAAGAATGATACTTGTATCTTGTCTGGATTTCTTTTGGTGATTAGTACATGGTAGTTTATATTCTTACTGTGATATTTTTTACGTTTATTTGTACGATAATGACTCATATGTCATGCACCGGTATTGGTTACTCTGCTCTGTGTAATTACTTCATACTTGTTATAATTGCATGTTGAACTTGATGTATAACCTAGTCCTATATAAGTTATTTTACTATGGCTAACTTACCTATGCTCCTATTGTGAAATGAGTGGTTGGATTTAATATTTCATCTTGATGATTTGGTTTGAAGGACTCTTATGGATTTTGGGCTTACTTAGTTCATTATGAGCTAAGGAATAAAAATTCCTTGTTGCAGGTGCTATGGATCAACCTTATACTAAACGGTTTAAGTGGAAAGACTTTGGTCAAAGAGTTAAACATTTTTAACTTTGAAACCAAAGTTATGTGCACATATAAAAATGCTTGTTCACAAAAAGGGAACTTTCGACTATAGGTTTTGGGTGTTGATCTAAATGCTAGTGGTGGTGGTTGTGAGCATTAAAGGAATCCATGTGAAGACCTCGTGGCTAGCCTCCACGCTGGCTCAAGGTATAAGGTGGTTTACCCTGTTTCAAAAAACTCTTTGCATGTTGTTTGGGAGAGGGGAGTAAGCTCCCTTCTCTGTCGTTTTTGGGAAGTGGTGTGAAACTGTATTTCTGGTTGCGTGTTTACAGGGTTATTATCGTTCTGCAAGACCTTGAAGGTATGTGCCTCTCTTTAGTAGCTTTGTGTCTTTGTTTGTTTTAATTTAAGTATTACCTTTATGCTAATCCCTTAACTTGTTATGTGACAAGAGGTCGCAGCGTTGTTCCGTGTTTGCATCCGTAGAAAGGGGAGACCATCAAATGTGAATGGCTTGGGTAAGCCCAGGTCTATGCATCCTTCTCCTATGGATGGCTATTATGTGTTTTAATAAGAATGAGGTGTGCTACTTGTTTTAATGGCTTTTCCCTTCAAAGTTACAAGGGTTTTAATGGCAGTATCTCGGCTTTATTGTTTACTATTTGTAAATGTCTTTAAGAGGGGACTTTCCCATGGTTTACGTAGGGTTTTGTTTTTTTTACAAGCCTTCATAGGCGTTTGGATAATTTGTAATACTGTTCCTATGTGTAAAAATACTACCGATCCTGGATTATGTACCTATCTCTAAATACAAGTTTATACAGTAAATTTTATGGTTATTTTCAGTGTAGATGGTGTTAGCACTCATATTTTCCTTGGGCTTTATCAAGGAAATCCTAGGTAACTATTTGAAACCAACTTTAGATTGTATCCTGAACTTATACAATCAGAGAGGGATCTCTCAATAATCATAAGACTTTCTCACTCAAAATATTCAATAATAACACTCAAAAGGTCAGATCTCTGATTGGAAGAAGTTTGTTTTTATAAATTTTGGAAAGACAGGCTTGAAAAGAGACCATTGGGCAATGGAGTCAATAAACAAATACTAGTTTGAGTTGCAAGAGAGTAGGATTTGAAAAGAACAAGGACAAAGGCAGGTTAGACACCATTTCTTCTGACTTTAGGCATTGGAAGATGGTTGTAGATGAAGGAATACATTCCATTAAAACATAACATCTAACAAGGATGAGTTCTGTAATAAATTTAGAATAAAAAATAAAAATGTTTGAACCTGATGAACTAGAGCATCAATGGACGAATTCCAGTTCACATACTCTCATTAAAAAATGAAAGAATAATACATAAAGGAATGGAAACAATAAACAAAATCACATAAGAAAATTACATACTGAAAAAATAATGGCACAAGAATCTCTACCTTGAATAGTTTACAAAATTTCCTCTCCGCAACTTTATTGATATTCAAAAAATTGAAACAATGCCTAACAGTTACAAAAAATGCTTTCTCTTCCCATGAGAGTCTAACCCTTCTCTACTCTTGTACAATGAAATATATAACCCTATAGGTCAATTTCCATCTCAACATTTCGAATCCTATCCCTTTTCCCAAAATAGAAACAGTTAGAAACATAAATGACACGTTTTTAACTAATTTCCTGAATTTTAGGAGGCGAATTTTTGAAAACTAGGCTTCAAAGCTCCATCTACAGGACGCAAAATATAATATATGTGTAAAAAACAAGAGAGGCTTTTTCAAATCATCCCATTCCCAAAAAACCCCATGTTTCCTTTTTCTGGATTTATTTCAAGTTCCTCAGAATCTGTGCTTCAAGTTAATGACTAAAACGTGAAATTAAAATATGGAAAAAGGGGTTGTAAATATCAATTTGAATATTCCAAACCTTGACACCTGTGAAGAAACTGAGAGAGGTTTTTGTAGATGACCCCACTTTGAAGAAAAGCCTCTTTCGGTTTTTAAAAATTCATTTCCATTTGGCTGGAAACCATATTTGAAGTTGACTAGTAAAACAGTCATTGTGCCATGCTAGTTTTGTAATGCCTCCAATGTAAATTTTCCTTCTGATGCTACGGAATGGCTGAAAACTATCTCAAAAAATCTGATCTTTAGAATTATCAAAAATTAATATTTGAGAACAAAATATTTCCCTAATCAATTCCAAAATTTTCCATATCCACTTCTAAAAATTGCATTTTCAATTATTTGGAATCACTTAAAATATCCATAAAAACCAATTCTTCCCTTAGTTTTGGAAAACCGTATCTTCCATTTGCAAACCATGTCCTGTAATGTTCTCCATTTTTTCATTTTTCATTTAATTGTTTATAAATGAAATTCAAAAACAATTTTTTGAAATAAACCGAAATCCATAATCAATTTTCATTCTCCTGTGAAAACCATCCACTAGTTTTTCCCCATGGTTTTGATTGCTTCCCGTGGTTTTGGATTTTTAAATCTTTGAAATATTTTCATTTTCAAGATTTCCCAAAGTTTAACATTCCATTTTGACGTGATCTTCCATAAATAAATTACCGGGCATTCAATATTATAACATAAGGTTTTAATCTTGGGCAAAAGCATTACTTTCTTGTGCGGAGAGAAACTCCGCAAGTTGGAGGGAGTGGTTTACCTTACCACTTATTCCCTAGCAAAATAACATAGTGGTGACACGTGGTAAAAACTAAAACCACGGTAAAACATTTGGCAGGTCGCTCATGTAATATTATACTTCTTGCTATTTGGATAGCAAAATAAATAATACTAGTTGATTCTCTTTTTTGACCTTCTCATAGCTTTTCGAAATTTTTGCCAAGTTATAATATGATATGGATTTTTATTTAAAAATTAATATAAATATTTTATATTAAAATATTTATATTAAAGAGTAAACCCTTTTTCATTTTTGTTAAGCACTTGGGCATATAAGGCTTATAATGTGACCATGTGGATGATATAGAAATGGAACAATAAACCCCTTTAAATTTTAAAAGGGGCTTAGACAATTTTGGAGGTTTTCGTCATTATTTTGTCCACTTGGCCAAATTTAGAATCTACTAGTTTACTTATCTACTCATCCAAATATAGAATTTTTCACTAGGTCTTGATCACAGCCTTTGATCTTGACCGTTGATTACTTTATATGGTATTCCAAGGTACTTTATTGAACTTTCTAGCTTTTTCTTTAGCGTGGCCAATGGTCACATGGATCATTTTCTTCAGGACTTGGCGCCTTCCTCACCAAACTTAGGAGATATCAAAACAAATTTTTGGATTGGAAATATTTCATTCACATTGGAAAAATACTGTGCCAACAACTGGATCCAACTGGGGATGCTATCCTCCTAGTGAGGTAGCAAAGAACCTATAGACCTGTGCCTGATCCATTGGGTTGCTCCCAAGATTTCCTGAAACCCTCAACCTGCTCTCACTTGTGACCATCAAGTGATACGATATTGCAAGAAAATCCCAAACTGTAACCTATAACCAATACTTCATCTTCATCTGAAAATTGAAACTGAATGCAAACTGCAAATCTGAACTTAAAACTTAAAACTAAAAACCAAAATCCATACTAAAATCAAACTGAAAAATTGCTGAAAGAAATACTCGCCATGTCAAGCTTATTCATATACAAATCACCCTACCCTACGATGTTGAAATGACTGCAATATCAAGCGATACAGAAGTGCCAATGTAACCAATCAAGAAAATGGCTTCTTGACCGAAGCATGTATTCGGCTCTTCCAAACAGAAAGAAAAACTAAGAAAAAGGAAAATCAAACTTCTTACTGAAAACCTCTTCATGATCCATTAATACAACAACATTCCCCTGTTCTAATGACTGCAACAAGCTGGAAACAGGGTCATAGAAATCATGAAAGACTACCTACACTTGATGATCAACAAAAAGACAAGCATTCCTCTTATTTTTAACCGTTGTTCCTTCTTCTATTTTATCCAACTCAAGATCATTTTCAATATGATGGGAAGCAATCTATTCATCTGTTTTACCAAACATAACAGAGAAAAGTTTTATATGTTTTTGAACAACAACAAAAATATGATTCTGATTATCTTCTTGTATCTTTGATTGAAGAATATCATACTCTGTTTTGTCTCTTTCCTAGAACTCTATGTCATTTTCTGATTTACTGCTTAAAATTTCTCTGTCTACAACATCCTAAATTTGCACTTGACCACCTTCTTCTTGAAACAAAAGTTCAGAGAATGAATAACATGAAGAAAAAATTGATTGACTATCCTGATCTTCCTCTTGATTACTTATTATCTGACCAGATTGATGAATGTATTTATTAAAGTCAGGAGAAACAACAATAAATTTTTCATCAAGATCACAATCTACTTTATTTTCAGCCAAGGGAAAAACCTCTGTTTGTTTGAAATTTTCATGAATATCTTGACAACTAGCCTCTTCTTCTTTTCCGGATGATGGAAAGGCCTCTCATGCAAAGATTCTAAAATTTCTTCATTCATAACCTTAAAACCTTTCTTCATTGTGTCAAATACTTCAAAGAAGAGAGGTAGGGTATTACCTTCATTAGACTCATTGTCTTCTTGGTTTGCAATGATGAAATCATGAGCTGTAATCTGATTTCTCTCCATGGTTGGTTGAAATATGAGTTGTTCTGCTACAATACCTCTAGCTGCTTTTTCAAGAATACTATCCATATAACCAATCTGATCATGCACATCAAGCAGCTGAACGGACTGTTTATATTTTTCATCAATTTCATTAGTCTCAAGAAGAAAAACATGGCTGATTTCATAAATATCTAGGTACAAACCACTATCATTCAGAGAAGAAGGTTTGGTTTGTTGTCCATCAAGGTGTTTACTTTCTACTTTTTCATTCTCATAAACAGACAACTCCTGCAAGGCCTCTCTCACCTCACTATCTAGCACATCCTCATCAAAAACATCAATTCCCATAAGTTGAAAGAGAGCATCAAGATTTCTATGAAAGGTTTCAACCAAATCTAAAGAGGGATAACTATTCTTATACTTTTCACAAAATGATGAAAAAAAATATTGAAGGGAGTATATACTAGCAGGTGGTAAATATTCATACCAAACCCTTGATTTCTCTTCTAATGTTGCCAAAAAAAAGTTCATCAAACAATATTCATGAAATTGTACTCCAAGCCTAGTTATATGCATGTGAAACTTAACCAAATGAAAAGCAACATCATCATCTTTCATGTCTTTGAATTTTGGCAGGTAAGTTTGCTAGTCTATGCATGGCATTCGATTTGGAAAACCTGAAATATGCAAACGATGCATAGGAGCATACCTTTTTTAAATTGAACCCATTTTGAAACCATGAAATCACCAACGAAACTCTGCTTTCTGAATTCATATGCCAGTGGAGTCACCTTCCAATTGAATTTATGATGTGTGGAGTCGCCAAGAAAATTATGAAATCTAGATTCTTCGAAGTTGGAGTTGCCAGGTCAAATATGCACAACCTACTTGACATCTAACCGTCGTTCACCATCAACCATCAAAGCTTGAAACTTTGTCGTTTTGAAATTTATGAAGGGATGAAAAATATGAATAACATTGGGCAATGGAGTCAAAAATCATACTATGTAGGTGAACAACAGAATTTAACAATAAAAGTTTTTGTAAAGGAAGTGTAGCTATCTTTTTATAGTCAAGGTCTTAATTTCAGGTCGATAATGAAGAAAAGGGAACAGTCCATCAATATTGGGCATTATTCATGAATGAATCCAATATTAATTTAGCAGAAAGTTTGTGAATACTTAGATGCGATAAACCATAGCATAAACATATGAATTTTGATTTAATTAGAATTGCATCCAAGCATGAAGGACAACACAATGGAAAAGATTTACTAGAAATAACGATTCACAAAGAAGGGAAGGAAATTGACAAACTGTAAAATAGATAATACAAGAATATTTAGTCTTTGAAAGGTGCTCAATTCTATTCAACCATCTTTATTCTAGAAACTACAACGCTCAATACAAATATGGACCTCTCTTACTCACGAGTTTCAACCATTACAATGATGTCAAACTAGTCTTTTTATACAAAATTTCTTTGTGTTAAGACCCTAACTGCTTCATAACTGACATAGTAACTTTTAAATTAAATTTTACATTCTACTTTAGTCAAAATCTGTACACATATCAAAAATTTCTCAAAATATGAATCTTTGGTGTTCTTTTGCTGGCTGGCAAATGTCTGGTGAAGTTTTAGTGTGTGTCTTTAGGAGCGCAACCTGTATTTAATTTTCTCGTACTTTTCTATTGTCTTCCACTGGTCTGCATTGTGTAACTCATAGCTCGTCATTTCTTTGACCAATACTTTCATCTCTATGTTTTCTAAAGTGGAAATTTGTGGTATTCTTCCAGCAATCATGGTCAACTGATCTAAAAATTCGAAATCATCTAAAATATTTTCCAATAAAATATTTCCTATCAAAACATGAGTTAAATTTTCAAATTTCTCGTGATTTGTCCTTGATCCAAAAAGAAATTCTTTGTGATCTTTTTGGGAATCAAATCACCATTTTCATTCCAGAATGAAGGCAATCCTTTCTCAATCAATTTATCAAATTTCACTTTGAATTCTGTCACTTGCTTTTTCATGTGTTCAGCTCTAGCTTGAACACCTTCTGCATGTGCATATTTTCCAATTACTCTCCTCACACAAGTTATAATTGTTATTCTATTTTTTATCTGCATAGTCTTCAAATCTTCATCTGTCAGAGCATTCATAAAATTCACTGTGTTTTGGGATGTATCCTTGGGATTTCTATTCAAAATTTTCCTTCATCGATGTACAACTGTGCAAAGCATCATTTGCCACTTTTTCTTTCTCCTTCATAAAACTCAGATAAGGTCTAAACTTGGTAACTTCAGCTATAATTGAATCCCAAATCATATGTTTGGCACCCTGTATCGGATTTTTTCCTGTCACTTGGGATATAAAGATTTGATTTATTTCAATCTTTTTCTTTCTTAATTATTTTATTTCCTCATCTTTTTTATGATTTTCCTCTTCTAACTTTTGTTTTTCTTCCTTTAACTCTTTTATTTCTACTTCCTTTAAACTGACCTAGGACATAGCCTAAACAAGGCCATATGTACTAGTTTCTTCACCTGCTTGATTAGTAACTAGTTTCTCTTGTGCCAAAGCTGTCAATTTTTCCTTAAAATCTTCAATTTGGTTTTTAAGGCTTATCATGTCTCTTTCCCATTCCACTTCTTTTTTCTATGAATTTCAACGTCTTGGCTTTGTTGTCATCTAATTCTTTGGTTAAGTCTTCTTTCTCTTTCTCCAACACACTCAATTCAGAATCCTGAATTAACTGTGTTGTTGGTATTTTGAGTTTCTTTTTGAGCATTTGGATTGTGTTTTCTTTCCCCGTTAACAAATTTTTACTGCCTTCACCTTTGTTTGCTCCATCACTATTTTCAACTAAATCTATCTGTAGCTTCTTAATCTGCTGTTGATGGGATTTATTTTCAGTCTTCTCTTGCCTTAATTGAATCTCCAATCTACTTATAGTACTCTCCATTTTAGAAATATTTATAGTAACTTGCATCAAATCCGTATATAATACTTCTCCAGTCTTTCCGTGTAGTTGGATTTTATCGGGGATTGCAATTTTCTATAGGTTTAGCTTCATCTATGTTACTTTGTCATCAGATGACATAGCTAAATTTAAAGTATTTTCTGAGATATTCTTGTTGGTTACCAAAGTAACTTGTGAGCGTGTCACATCTCTAACTCTAGGGAAACAAATTGTATGTCATTTCTTAGCTGGTTTTGTTTGTCTTGTCCATATTTGGCATAAATATCCGCTCTTGATTGAAATCTACTAGTGTCCCCTACCTCTTTGGCTTCATCAAACCTGTATTCTTACACTTGGACTTCAGGAGCTGAGTATTTCTCTTTTTTATTCACTTCTACTCTTGTGGATATAGTCAAATCACCTGGAAGATCTACCTTGAACCTTTCCCCCCCCTCTTGCTCCTCCATTTTTGTATCAAAGATTTCTTCAAAACTCCTTTTTCCAATAGTCTCTATTGCACCTGAAAGTATCATTTCGGATGAAGATTTTTCTGGAGCATCAAGATTTGAGTTCGAACATGTTGGGACTTCTTCATCCGATTCATATTGCAAAAGATTTTCCTCTTCTTGACAATCCCTCCACCTCTTCATGATCGAACGATTTATTCTTGTTTTCTTGTCTTTTATCGGAAATTATATGATGGGATCATATTTAACAACAATCTCTTTTTTTGAATTCCAATTCTTCCAATTGCTTCTATACAAATGAAAGAGCATACTTATTCTTCACAATAAAAAGAACTATTTTTAAGGGAAATTTTATACTGGAGGCCTTTTTGAAATCCAAAAAGTGTTCATTTTCAATGGCTAGGCTCTGTCTGATGAATTCTAGAGCAACTATCCTTGTGGTCAAGAACACTAGCAGCATGTAAGGCTCTTTCACAAACCCATACAACCTGATAACTGTGTGTTGTTTTGACAAAAACCAGTCCCCGATTGCCAAATCCTGTTTTAATTGCATTGAATTTTTCATTTTCCGGAAAGACTCTTGCCAATTCTTCCCCAATGATTAGCTTGTATATTTCTGACACAACATAATTCATGTAATTGAACATGTTGTCTTCCAGTGTATTTGAAAAAAACTTCGTGTGAGAACCTTATATCTTTTTGACTCGAGAACAACAACATTTTCATCAAATGAGATTGAAACCTAAAGTGTCTAGTGCTATGGAAATTCATCAACTGAGAATGGATATCTTAGCCATGAAGTCATCAAACTTAGGGCATGACAGTTGACTATACTCTACTTTTGGAAAACCAAAGCTTATTCTGAAGAGTAAACATAATTGAACCTCAGTGACCAACATATCATTATAAAGCCCTAGGAACTATGCGATTAAATATAAGACCCACTGAGTACTTTCATTGAAGAAATTCAGATCTAAAGTGTAGGGTGTATCTTGGATGTCAAGGTCAAGCTTGAGGTAGGTAGTTAGGAAAATTTGTCTGGTTTTGGGAGGAGACTGACGATAATGACTTACCAGGGTTTCTTCAACAAACTTCTCTAATTCTTGGGATTGGGACAGGGGTACTTCAAGGGAATTTTGGACAATGGTGGGTTCGACAAGGCAAACAATTTTATACTTTTGAGGATTCATGACAACTCTTTTGGCTTGTGAGTAATTCTCCACGCACCAGGAGACAAATTCAGTAAATCTAATGATTTGGTCTAGACAAAAGTGTATAAAAGATGATTGAAAAACTCTGTGGACATCAGTTCCTTCTTTATACAACTTATCTAACCTTATTTTTATATATGTAATCGAAAACCTAACCACTGTGTCAAAAACACCTTTGTCTCTATCTTCTAGGGAATCCTCTATCCTAGTATTTTCAACATTCAAGGTTTCTACAACTCCTTCCATTATATAAACACGCTTTTCAAATGAATGCAGAGGTTTTCAGACCCTACTTGACACTAACAACCTGCAACCTGGTATCTCCTGTCACTTTCTTCGCTGCACACTTGTCCAGAAGCTTCTAACGCTGACTCCTTAAAAGAAAAATGTCAGTTTTCATGTGGACAAATGTCATTTTTCATGTGACTATCCGCCTTTTTATAACCCGACTCTTGGTATTCCCCTTGCTTCTCTTTCGGTGGACATTTATCTCAACTATCGATCTGCTATGCTATACCCCAAACCGTCATAATTTGTGTTCCTTTTACCATCATCCTATGTGAAAATGGGTAAACATTTACCGTCGTCAGATCTAACCTGCATCAATCTCGACCATTGTTTTTGGCATTGCAACTATCGTAGGTGGTTTTGCATGGTAGTTGGGCACGTTTCATTACCAAGTTTTCAAATTGAGGAATGATGAGATATTGCCACGTGTCTACCGGCTTTGGATTCCGCAACCGCTTCCTCATCTATTCTATCGTGCAACTCTACAATGCGGAAACGTTCCTGCACCGTTGATATTTATTTCGATGTCTAATCAACAATGGGACCCACTTGCTAGTTAACCAATTCTTATGCTACCTCTCTGTACTAGTTTTTCGTTATACACTTGCTTATTCTCCTAGCAGAGAAATCCTTTCCAGCATTGATTTTCCCATGCAAATTTCAGACCATTGGATCATCATTCACTTCTATGCCACCTTATCAACGTATCTCCACCATTGGATCTATTCTCGGTTTTTATCTTAGCTATGGATCTCCCTTATTGACCTTTGAATACTTCAATAGCGGTTTCGCAGACTGCCCAAGTGGTTTCCCATACCACTTTTGTGGTTTACAAAATCCTGAGAGAACGACACGTGTCTAGCAGTTTGTAATTCGACAACCACAAATGCTGTCATTTCCTTGTGCATCTTGATGCTATTGAATTCCTCTTGGACCGTAGATCTAGCAATGAATGTTCGATCAACCATGGAACTTTCTTACTTATTAATCTTTCCTTTATTTTCCCGGAGGGACCTCATTACTATCCATTGCGCTCTTTCCATTGTAGAATTTAATCTCCTCCGTTGATTTCTGATGAACAAATCTGAACCGTTTAAATTCCCGCTCTCTTAACCTGTCTCCTATGGTCATTTCAGAATACTATTTTCACCATCGATCTCATCTCTACCTTAATCCTAGCCATTGGTTACTTATCTCATGGTCTTCCCAAACCATTTCATGAACCTTTTCTTCCTTCTTCTAGCTCTAGCCAATGATCATGTGGTCTATATTTCTCTAAAGGACTGGGCGTTTCATCCCACAGAGCTTAGATTACATCAATCACAAATTTTTATCTTCTATATCCCATTCATGCTTTGAAAAATACACCTATGCTAACAAATGGGATTATTTTAGCTGGTGGATATTGGTAGATTTCGTTGGGTTATGAATGTTGCATTAAGATTTATATGTATCTCGTGCTTCTCTGTAAAAATATTGATGTTCTGGAAATGATTCGCGTTTATGCAGTGTCTCCCTATGTTTTCTCGGTTTGGTAGAGAAGTGTTCGAGTACACAGGGTACTCCCAAAAGACCGAACACCTAGAGCAACCACTTCACACAAATAGATCACAGGTCAACACACTGATGTTTTGACGTGGTTTAAATCCTCGAGAGGGAAATAATCCATGGCCCCGGCCAAATAGCTTCTACGGAGCAATTTATTATGCAAAAGAAAGAAAGTTACAAATGAGCTTCTCATAATCGATCAACTAGACAATGACCCTCCATTCTCTTTAAATAGAGATCATGGAACAATTGGGTGTTAAGCCACAAATCAAGGGTAGGTATGATCTAAGAGATGTTGGGCCGTCGAATCACTCTATGTCTACAACATATCGTGACTGTCGGATTTAAATATTTACAAATGCATACTAATGCATACTAAAGAAACACACTTTACCTAATGGATCTATTACACAAGTTGATCTTAACAAACTCCTAAGTTTCTAAATATCCTAACATCCACCCTTAAGAACAACTTGGGATAGGATTGAAGGATTTACAAAAGTGACACTATTATGAGAAGGAAGGAGGCATTAGAGCCTATCCCCCCTTAATAACAAATTCCTGAACTCCTAACATAGATTAAAGTTTAGAAAACTTCGCTTCTATAAGAGACACTGTGAAGATGTCTGCAACTTGATCATCTGTAGGGAAAAAGAGCACTTCAAGAACACGATCATGAACAAGATTTATTATGAAGTGCATATGTATCTCAATGTGTTTTCTGTGTTTATGTAGAACTGGATCTTTGGCGAGCTTGATGGCACTTTGATTGTCGCACCAAAGTGGAGTAGGTTGCTGCTGCTGGAATCCAAACTCTGAAAGGATCTGTCGAATCCATAAAGCTTCCTGACTGGAATTAACTGCGGCTCGATATTTTGCCTCTACTAAAGAAAGAGCAAGAGCTTGTTGTTTCTTACAAGCCCAAGTGATAGGTCCAGATCCCAGATTGAAAAGATAACCTACAGTAGAATTTCGATCATCAGGATCACCAGCCCAATCTGAATCAGTGAAACCAACCAACAAAGGTTTCCCCCCTGTACTGTAATGAATCCTGAACTGAATTGTACCTCGAATATATCGAAGTATTCTTTTAGCTGCTTTCTAGTGACTTTCATGAGGTGTTTGCATATAACGTCCAACACGACCAACGGCAAAGGAAAGGTCAAGATGGGAATGAGTCAAGTATAAGAGACTACCAACAAGTTGACGATACAAGGTGGCATCTACTTCAGGTGAAGGACAAGTGGTAGAAAGTTTGACTCCAGACTGAAAGGGAGAAGGGGCTGGTTTACAATCGTCCATGTGAAAATGATGAAGAAGGTCACAAGCATACTTAGACTGAAAAAGAAAGATTCCTTCTTTGGTTTGCAGGACTTGGAGACCAAGAAAATAATGCAAATGTCCTAAGTCTGACATTTCAAAATTTTTCTTAAGACTGAATTTCACATGGATTATAAGCTTAGGGTCACTACCAGTAAGAATAAAGTAATCAACATATAGAACAAGTATGATGAGATGGTTTCCTTCTTTCTTGGTATAGACATTGGGGTCAAAATGACATCTAGAAAAACTAGTGTCAAGGAGAAAGCTATCCATTTTGGCATACCAAGCTCTAGGAGCTTACTTAAGGCCATATAAGGATTTTTGAAGGCGATAGACAAGGCTAGAGTTATTTTGAACATATCCAGGAGGTTGTTCCATGTAAATTTCCTCCTATAAATCACCATGTAAGAATGCAGACTTGACATCCATTTGATAAACTTACCAATTATGTAAGGCTACAAGGGAAAGAACAAGGATGATGGAATTCATTTTTGCGACAAGAGCAAAGGTTTCATTGTAGTCAATCCCTTCAACTTGTGAAAAACCTTTGGCAACTAACCTTTCCTTAATTCTTTCAACACTTCCATCTGATGCATACTTAGTTCTATAGACCCATTTACATCTGACAAGTTTTCTTCCTTTCGAAAGAGGTACAAGATCCCAAGTATCGTTCGCCATTATGGAACGATATTATTCATCCATAGCTACATCCCAATCTGGATTTCCTGAAGCTTCTGCAAAATTTTTTGGATCATGATTCTCATAAACTTTATCCAAAAGAGAAGAGGCTCACTGAAACTGAGAACATGTTCGACGTTGATCTCTAGGACCACCGGCAAGATCACCAGCTACTTCACATGTTGAATGGACCCATCGAGGAAGCACTTGTGGTGGTGAAACTGGAGGAACATGAGTAGGCGGAGGTGAATTTTCATCCTCACTGTCATCATCAGAAACTGGAGTTGGAAACCTGTCAAGGAAGTTGGAAGTAGAAGAAGGCGCAATCGTCGAATCAGACTCGCAGGCAAAAGATGGCACAATCACCGAGTTAGGCTGGTAGGCCAATATATTTTCATCAAATTTAACATCTCTTCTAATGATTATATCATGAGAATGTGGTTGAAGAAGTCTATAACCTTTTACATCTTCAAAATATCCAAAAAATATGCATTTTTCACTTTTAGGCTACAATGCTTTTCGTTTTTCATCTAGAATGTGAGCCCATGCTTCACTACCAAACACACGGAAGCTACTTACATCATATTTAGTTTTACTCCATGCTTCTTCCAGTGTGATACCTTGTAAAGCTTTAGTGGGGGTGTGATTAACTATGTAATTACCACAATTTATGTCTTCAACCCAAAATTGAAGACTTAGTCCCTTAGATTGGATCATACAATTAGCCATTTCTTTTAAAGTGTGGTTCTTCCGTTTAGCTACACCATTTTGTTGTGGTGTATAAGGAACAGTGTGTTGTTGTTGGATTCCTTATTCAGTGCAGAAAGTAGTGAACATTTTGTTAACATATTCTCCTCCATTGTCAGATCTTAACTTAATAATTTGATGACCAGATTGTTTTCAACAAGGGCCTTATATGCCAAAAACATGTTAAATACTTCGCTCTTAAGTTTTAGGAAATAAACCCAAGTGTATCTGGTGTAATCATCAACAAAATTTAAGAAATATTTGAAACTAGAAAAGGAAGCAGATGGAAGAGGACCACACAAGTCACTATGCACAAGCTCCAAGGGAGTCGAGCCATGCCAAGAAGCACGTTTGTCAAAACTGTCTCGATGATGTTTTCCGAGTACACAGCCGAAACAAACACCATCCCTGCAAGATACCATCGGAATACCTGTCACCATATTGTATTTACATTGTTGTTGCAATGAGCGATAATTTAAGTGACCAAATCGCTCATGCCAAAGTTTGCTCAAGTTATCACTATGAGCAACAAAAACTGAAGGAAAAGGTGATGACCTAAAGTTGTTAAATTTGTACAACCTAGTAATATCATCAACAATTCCGATAGCTAGGACATGTTGAGGATATTTAAAATCCTTGATTACAACTTGGTGAGGTGTAAACATCGCAATTTTACCTTCACCAAAATGAGTGATTCGATAGACTGATAACAAATTGCAGGAAATTCTTGAAACACATAGTACATCACTAAAATGACTATTATCTACTGGAACTTTTTCAGATCCTACAACACTTAGAGATCTATCATCACCAACAAATATTTGTTTGGTGTTACATTCATGCATAGTAGAAAAGATGGTTTGATCCTTGGCCATATGATAAGATGCTCCAGAATGAATGAGCCATTCATTTGAAGTAGAAGAAGAAGATGCAGTATAAGAATAACCAGAAGCACAAAGTGCATGCCCATGAGAGTTAGATTTTAAAGGCGAATCTAGGCTAATGTGGTGCTTCTTTATTGCTGCTTCCAAGGTTGCCATCTTCTTGAAACACTTAGATTAATCATGATTTTTTCCCGCAATAGTTGCAACGACGCTCAGTCTTTTTTCCTTTTGGCTTAGATCCTTTGTCATTTTTTAAAGAAGGATCTAACTGAGAGGGTTTGGGACCTTTGTTTGACTTATTATTGCGAAAATTTTGTTTCTTGGGAGGCTTGGAATTTTCTTTCAGTTGGGACAATAAGCTTTTCCACATGTATCTGCATTGTTAATAATTCCAAGATGGATGAGCTTATCTTGCTCTCTAATCAAGGAATCACAAAAGGATTCAAGACTAGGCTCTTGATAGCTAGCTGCAGTCAATGATTCTTTCATGGATTAAAATGTAGATACAAAAACAGAATATGCAGGTCCAAGTTTTGAAAGAATGTGATAAATGCATTGTTTGTCTTCCCTCTTAATCTTGCATTCTCCACATAAAAGTTTAAGAGTTTTGTACTTAGATAAATAACCTTGAATGCATGAAAAAACACTTGGATTTAAAGAAATCAACTCATTTTGGAGTTGATGGCCTCGAATTTTATTGTGTTTACCAAACATAGATTACAGCTTATCCCAAGCAGCATCAGGTTCATCAATTCCAGATATGTGGAATCGCAAATCAGTAGAGATTGACATCCCAATCAATCCACGAGCTTTGTCACATCTATTTTCCCATTTTATTTTCTTATCATCATCAATGGGTTCTCTTTCTTTCCCTCAGGTAATTCTAAAAAGTCCCGTACTTCGTAAAACATTTATATACGAGATTTCCATGAGAAATACTTGGAACTAGTAAGTAGAATATCGCAAGGGGAAGCCATTTTGTAAAATTAATGGCTGTAAAAATAGAAACCAATAGTTTGGATGCGAAAAGCTCGAAGAAATAGGCGGTTTAAAAAAAAGGCACTGAAAACTGACTCCGTATGATGAAGTTATGCTTGAACAAAGAAAATGTTGAAGATGTCCCCAATAGTGACGTGGCAGATAGAGAATGTCCAACTAAAAAAAGAACCCTCCTCTTCCCAAGATGAACCTTTGAAAATCACTTTATAGGAAAGTTGCTTTTAAGTGAATCACTTTTGTAAAATAAGTGATTTTCACTTTTACAATGATGTTACTTTAAATAGTGCAGCAAAAAAAAGGATTTAAGTGACTCACTTTTGATTTTGATTTTTATTATTTAAGTGAGATGCACTTTTACAATAAAGTAATTTGAAAATAGAAATTGCATGCACCTTTGTTTAAAAGTAACTTAACAAGACTTGAACTCAAGACCTATTAAGGAATAAAACAAATTTTAACCAAGTGAGCTAATGTTAAAAGGTACGTAAAAGAAGGGAAAGAGGAAGGGTTTTTTTTACGCTTCTCTCTCGGTTTTTGTGCTTGCCTCTTTTCCTGCAAATCACACCACAAACCAAAACAAAAAAAATTTCTACACTTATGGGGTTAGATCTCGTTAGCTTGCCCAGAAAGTCTACGTTTTCTCTCTGTTTCTGATTTGCCGAGATCGCACAAGGTACACGGTAAAGAGCATACGCAGCCGAGAAAAACCCTTTCCCTTTCTGTTTTTGATTCGCCGAGATCGCACATGGTGCATGGAAAAGAGCATACGCAGATAGGGAAAACAACAATCCAAAACTAAAAAAATCTAATAATAAAAACTGATAAAATATGAGATATTTTTTAAAAAAATAAAAAAAGTCATTGTTACATTATACCTTCAAATCTGATGAAATACGTGTTTCTGAAGCAACCGGAAACCATTTTCGATCAAACGAAAACTATTTCCCAATGGAAATGGTGCTCCGGACGCAATGGAACACCTCCCACAAACCGAAAATGCATAGAAATACCAGAATCGAAAACCCTTTCAAGTTTCGGCAACAACAGTTCCATATCTAGATGATAACCAGAAGCAGATCTTCATAAAAAGATCTGATACCATGTTCAGGTACACAAGGTACTCCCAAAATACCAAACACCTAGAGAAACCACTTCACACAAATAGATCACAGATCAACACACCAATGTTTTGATGTGGTTTAAACCCTCGAGAGGGAAACACTCCATGACCCCGGCCAAATAGGTTCTACGGAGCAATTTATTATGCAAAAGAAAGAAAGTTAGAAATGAGATTCTCATAATCGATAAACTAGACAATGAACCTCCATGCTCTTTAAATAGAGGTCATGGACCAATCGAGTGCTAAGCCATGGATCAAGGGTAGGTATGATCTAAGAGAAGTTGAGCCATTGGAACACTCTATGTCTAGAACATATCGTGACCGCCAGATTTAAATATTTACAAATGCATACTAAAGAAACACACTTTACCTAATGGATCTATTACACAAGTTGATCTTAACTAACTCCTAAGTGTATAAATATATTAACAAGAAGAATGTGTCACTGGTGATTCTGTTCTTTAGCCTAGGTATTTACTTCTTTAAATTTATTTCCTGGGCAAATCCTAGTTGTCGAAATAGTGTGCCACTTTGTTTTCGATAGATGGTACAGGAATGGAACCCTGGCCAACACGTGTTTGCACAATCTCTATGTGAATGACTAATTAAATTTTGTGGATCTAAATGTTATTTGGGATATACCTCAATGCTCATCGTTCTGTTTTTTATGCAATTTGGATTATGGGAAAACTATATTTAGCTATGTTTTTTTTAATACATATATATATATAGGTCTCATGTCATAATAGTTTATTGGAAAAGCTCTGTTTTGTAAATATGTATTATGTTTATAAAAATGATAATGATGCTCTTCATTTAAAATGCCAACAATGGATCTGTGTTGTTTGTAATTTTCTGTATATGAAAATAAAGCTTTTACTCAATTTATTCCTTCTGAGAGGTATGGGAAAGGCCCTAGCTCTGTCTGAAATTTTATTTTAATTAATTTAACAATAAGCACCGAGGTGCTTTGAGCCAATGCTATAGTGTGACAAGATCATTCCAGTAGATTGTTGATGTATATGTAACTTCGGAATGTATTTCATCTGTATATTATATATATATTTATTGTACCCTTATAAGAGATGTGTTATTCCTCTATAAGGAAGTGTCGTCATGTGGATTGACAAGTGTCGCAAGTGTGTGTACTTGCCGATGGGTTATTAGACCACCTTATGGGGTCGGACCTGATTAATATATAATATAATGTGGGTGTATCTAAGTAGACAAGTCGGCCCCAGTAGGTTACTGGGCAAAAAGGTTAGTATAAATAGAGATAGCAAATCTCTATTTTACTCACTCGGAAAAGTAACTATCTCTCTCTCTGAAAAGTGGCGCACTAGTGAGGAGGAGGAGGATCATTTGCTAGGAGACTATCTCAGTGTTATTTAGTTGTATTTTGGTTGAGCCATTGCTCTCTCTATCTCTGAGGAAGTTGTGGGGTTTTTCACCTTAGGGTTTTCCCCACGGAAACTCTGTGTCTCTTGTCTCTATGCTTTTGATTCATGTGATGCTTGTGATGCTTGTCATATTATGATTGTCATGCATTGATATACTGTAGATGTTATTCTCTCAGCAAAGATCCTATAGTATTGTGATTTAATACTAAAAATTTAACATGGTATCAGAGCTTAACTGAGAAGAAGACATTTTGCAGTGACGGAAGCTTGTATTCCTTGTTTATTGAGTTTATCTCCACAGATTTTTGAAATTCAGTATAGTAGATTGGATCTACTCATCAAGGCGCATCTATCTGTCCAATCATAATTCAGTTCCGAGCATTTTCAGATTTGGCCCTAAAAATTAGGGTTTCCACAAAAATAGGAATTTCTGGAAACTGAAGGCACAGCTGGAAGCTCCTTGCAAAAATCGAAGGTTTGAGCTTTGGATCGATATTTTTGGCTCGGTAGATCTCCGGGAAACTCAAACCCTAATTTAGGGCTCTCCCTAGTGAACCCGGGAGGACAAAAAGGCAATTTTGAAGGACAAGACTTTGTTGATCTCAATTTCTGAATGTACTAGGCTGATCAGCTCTCCAAGGCGCATCTTTCTATCCTTTTGGAATTTTGAAATTCACATTTTGAATTTTTAGGGTTTCTCTGACAAACCCTAATCCGGGACCAGATCCAGTTTTCAGCACTTCAAGTGGTAAGTCCTAAATCCTTTCTATTTCCATTTGAAGTACTCTTAAAAGATGTCTCTCCACACCAAGCTTGAGGATAAGCTTGAAGGGGCTGATAAATTCCGAGCCTGGAAGTATAGGATTGGATTAATCCTGGAAGAGAATGAGTTGGACTCATATGTGAAAGAAGACATCCCTATCCCAGAGGATGAAGAAGCCAAGGCATTGCACAATAAGAACTTGGTCAAGGCAAAGAGAATCATTGTTGATTCTATCAAAGACCATCTCATACCTCATGTGTCTTCTCTTAAGAAACCCAAAGAGATGTTTGAATCTTTGACCAAGCTATTTGAAGGAAAGAACATAAATCGGCAGATGACCCTGCGGAACCAATTGAAAGCAATGAAGTTTCAGAATGGAGAAACCATTCAATCTTACTTTTCAAGGGTCTCCCAGATCAAGGAACAATTAGAAGCAGTAGATGAAATGGTGGAGAATGGTGAAGTGGTGATGACCACTCTAAATGGCCTACCCAGGTCATGGGATTCCTTTATTCAAGGAATTTGTGCAAGGAAGAAATTGATCTCCTTCAACAGATTGAGGGAAGAATGCTCTCAAGAAGAAGCTAGACTTATAGCTCGTGAGGAAAAGATGGGAGGAGAAGATCAAGCTCTTGCAGCTCACACCAAAAGAAGCAAAACCAAGAAGGATCACTCTCACCACAAAATATTCCATCAAAAGAGTAAGAAGGACCTAAGATGCTTCACATGCAATGAGAAGGGTCACTTTGCTTCAGATTGTCCCAAGAACAAAAGGGATAATAACAACAACTCTAGTAAAAAGAAGAAGGGCAGCAAAAGAAGGTTTCATGCTCATGCTGCCGAAGATGATGAACCTCCAAAGAAGAAGGCTAGGGCAGAAAGTAGTAGTGATGATGACTCATCAAGTGAAGAAGAATATGTTCTAATTTCTGCTCTTACAGGTACCATCTCCCATGGATGTAATGATTGGTTGATTGATAGTGGGGCTTCCAAACACATGACTGGGTTTAAAGAATCCTTTGTGAACCTATCTGAACATGAATCACCCCATAAGGTGAAACTTGGGGATGATTATCAATACCCAATCAAAGGAAGTGGTGAAGCCTCCTACAACCTAGATTCTGGAAAATCATTGAAGATGAAAGAAGTACTTTATGTACCTGGGCTCAAGAAGAACTTACTCTCCATCTCTGCATTGGATGCAAAAGGTATGAGGGTTGCATTTGTGGATGGCCAAGTCCTAATGTGGCCAAAGGGAAAGACCATAGATGATGCAGTAGTAATTGGAGAGCAAGAGGGAGGCTTGTATAAATTGAAGGGACAACCTGAACATGCCATGGTGCATGAATCCATGGAGCCAAGTGAACTTTGGCATAGAAGACTTGCTCACATGCACTATAGAGCACTTCCAATTGCAAGCAAGGCAGTAGAGGGTCTTCCTGAAATCAAGACCAAACATGAAGGTGTTTGCAAAGGATGTGCAAAAGGTAAGAACATTAAGAAGGCTTTCCCAAGCAGTGAAAGCAAGGCAAAAGACATCGTGGAAATCATCCACTCAGATGTATGTGGCCCTATGTCATCTAGTTCCCTGAGTGGGTATGTTTACTATGTATCATTTATTGATGACTTCTCCAGGAAGACTTGGGTATACTTCTTGAAGGGCAAAGATGAGGTGCTTGATAAATTCAAGGAATTCAAAACCTTGATGGAGAATCAAACTGACAAGAAGATCAAAACATTCAGATCCGACAATGGTGGAGAATTCACCTCAAATGACTTCAAGAAGCTTTGCAGTGATTCAGGGATTAAGAGGGAGTTGACTGCTCCTTATAATCCTCAACAAAATGGAGTTGCAGAAAGGAAGAACAGAACTATCATGGAAGAAGCAAGGGCAATGTTGCATGACCAAGATCTTCCTATGCATGTATGGGCAGAAGCAGCTAGAACAGCTGTATATGTGCAGAACAGAACACCCCACAAGATATTGGACAATAAGACACCAAAAGAGGTCTTTTCTGGTAAGAAACCTGAAGTCAGTCATCTCAGAATATTTGGTTGTCCAGTATACACTCATGTCCCAAAGGAAAAGAGGACTAAACTAGATCCTTCAGGAAAGAAGGGTATCTTTGTGGGTTACAGTGAAAGCTCGAAGGCTTACAAAATATACTTTCCAGGGTTCAAGAAGATTGATGTCAGCAGGGATGTAACATTTGATGAAAACTCAGCATTCATCAAATCAAGGAAGGCACCTACCGAAGTTTATGAAGAACCTAAGGAAACAAGATTTCAGGATACTACCATGACTGAAGCAGTTCCAGAAACTGTTCATGAGTTTGAAGATCCACAAGAACCTGTAGATCCACCCCGTGAGAATAACTCTCACAAAAGGAAACCTGTATGGGCTAGAGAGCTCATTCATGATGCAGAAAGATTTGGCATTCCAGAAGAAGAACACGGAGCAAAGAAGAGAACCAGATCACACACCAGTTATGTTGCTTTACTCTGTGACATTATGAACAAAGAGCCTTCCAGTTATGAAGAGGCAGCAGAAAAGAAAGAATGGAAGGATGCTATGGTTGAGGAATACCAATCAATAATGAAGAATGATGTTTGGGATGTTGTCCCAAGACCTAAAGAGAAGTCTGTTGTGACTTCCAAGTGGATCTACAAAATCAAGCATGCTGCAGATGGCAGTGTGGAAAAATACAAAGCAAGATTCGTAGCTCGTGGTTTCTCTCAAAAAGAAGGAATAGATTATGAAGAAACCTTTGCACCTGTAGCCAGGTATACTTCCATCAGAACAGTACTTGCCCTGGCTACAGCAATGAAATGGAAAATACACCAGATGGATGTCAAGACTGCTTTCCTGAATGGTGTAGTAGAAGAGGAAGTATATGTGGAACAGCCACTCAGTTTTGAAATACATGACAGGGAATCATATGTATGCAGATTGAAGAAAGCCTTGTATGGCTTGAAGCAAGCTCCCAGAACCTGGTATGGTAGGATGGACAGTTTCCTATCTAGTTTGGGCTTTACCAAGAGTAAAGCAGATTCCAACCTTTACTACAAGGTTGAGGAAGGGAATCCAGTGATTCTACTCCTGTATGTGGATGACCTATTTGTGACAGGAGATGACAGACTGATTGCAGATACTAAGAGGAAGCTTGCAGCTGAATTCGATATGAAAGATTTGGGAATGATGCACTATTTCCTAGGTATGGAGGTGTGGCAGAGTGCAGGTGGGATCTTCCTTGGTCAAGGGAAGTACACGGTAGATATCCTGAAGAGATTCGGGATGATGGATTGCAAGGCCATGGCCACACCTATGGCATCGAATCTGAAGCTTCTATGTGATGCTTCATCTGAGCCAGTTGATGTCTCTATGTATCGTCAGATGATTGGATCCTTGATGTACCTGACGAACACGAGACCAGACATTTGCTTTGCTGTGAACACATTGAGCCAGTTCCTGACGGATCCGAGGAGTGTTCACCTGGTTGCTGTAAAGCATGTTCTGAGGTACCTGAAGGGTACAATGGATTATGAGCTCAAGTATGAAGTGAATCAAAAGTTTAACCTACAGGGTTATGTTGATTCAGATTGGGCTGGCAGTGCTGCAGATAGGAAGAGCACATCTGGGTGCTGTTTCAATATGGGATCAGGTGTGATCTCTTGGTTTAGCAGGAAGCAGTCCTGTATAGCACTGAGTACAGCTGAGGCAGAGTATGTTGTAGCCTGTTCAGCTAGTTGTGAGGCAGTATGGCTACGGAAGCTACTATCTGAGTTATTTGATCTCCCGTTGGAGGCTACTGGTATCTTCTGTGATAACCAAAGTTGTGTGAAGCTGTCCGAGAACCTAGTGTTTCATGACAGGTCGAAACACATAGAGATCAAATATCACTATATCAGGGATATGGTGCAGAGAGGAGCTGTGAAGCTTCTGTATGTTGCGACGGACGAGCAGATTGTAGATGTGCTGACGAAGCCACTAGCCAGAGTGAAGTTCGAGTACTTCAGAGAGAGGCTTGGCGTTATTCAGATCGAGGACACTTCGAGGAAGAAGTGATGGACACATTTGCTGAAGCCATTCCAAGCATGTTGGAAGGAGGATCCTTCACATGGCTGTGGATGTAAGCGCTGGATAATGGGCATCAGGATGATGTTCTGGTTTCTGCTTGGATATGATCAATTGGATCATTTATGTATGTACGCATCATGTTGGATGCTGATCATTTATGTATGTACGCATCATGTTGGATGCTGGATATGATCAGTTGGATCATGTTGGATGCTGGATATGATCAGTTGGATCATTTATGTATGTATGCATCATGTTGGATGCTGGATATGATCAGTTGGATCATTTATGTATGTATGCATCATGTTGGATGCTGGATATGATCAGTTGGATCATGTGTATGTATTTTGTATATGCATCATGTTGGATGCTTGGACCATGTATCTGTATATGTATCAGGTGGATACATTGTATGATCAGGTGGATCATGTATGGTGATATGTATCATGTATAAGGTGGATACATTGTATGATCAGGAGGATCATGTATGATGATATGTATCAGGTAGATACTTGGTATGCATCAGGTGGATGCATTGATGATCAGGTGGATCATGCAGCAGGATGTCGCAGTGATGATCAGGATGATCATGGATGATGAGCTTCAGGATGTTGCTCCAGATGACATGCAGCAGGACGTTGCAGTGATGATGATCAGGACGATCATGAGTACATCATGATGATGTATGTTGAGTATCAGGTTGATACTCTGTGGCTGTGGATCAGGTTGTGCAGATGAGCATGTTTGGGAGATCCTATAGGTCGGAGTTGTGTACCCGTAACAGCCTGGGATGCTCTTTCGAGACATTGCTCTGGGAGGACATGTAATTTGTGCCCTGGGAGATTTCAGGTCGGAGTTGTGTACCCGTAACATCCTGAGATGCTCTTGCGAGGTTTTGTCCTATGGCATGTAATTTGGGCCGTGGGAGATTTCAGGTCGGAGTTGTGTACCCGTAACATCCTGAGATGCTCTTTCGAGGTTTTGCCATGACCACATGTAATAGCGCCCTGGGAGATTTCAGGTCGGAGTTGTGTACCCGTAACATCCTGAGATGCTCTTGTGAGGTTTTGTGGTGGACCACATGTAATTTGTGCCCTGGGAGATTTCAGGTCGGAGTTGTGTACCCGTAACATCCTGAGATGCTCTTTCGAGGTTTTGTGGTGGGGTCACATGTAATAGTGCCCTGGGAGATCCTATAGGTCGGAGTTGTGTACCCGTAACATCCTGGGATGCTCTTTCGAGGTTTTGTGATGCACGTAATAAGTCCTGAGGATTCCACAGTATGGCCAATGATGACGAAGACCTGCAGGTGGTGGGCCTACATCCAGTATGAAAAAGGACTGGCTCTGTAGAACTTCCTATGACGAGTAGAGACAGAGATTGGTTGAGATAGTAGCAGCAGTGACGATGCATCGATGATGATGATCCAGAGAAGAAGACTTTTCTAGCAGATCTGTGTCGAGAAATACCTTCCTAGTTAAGAGGGAGTGTTGATGTATATGTAACTTCGGAATGTATTTCATCTGTATATTATATATATATTTATTGTACCCTTATAAGAGATGTGTTATTCCTCTATAAGGAAGTGTCGTCATGTGGATTGACAAGTGTCGCAAGTGTGTGTACTTGCCGATGGGTTATTATACCACCTTATGGGGTTGGCCCTGATTAATATATAATATAATGTGGGTGTATCTAAGTAGACAAGTCGGCCCCAGTAGGTTACAGGGAAAAAAGGTGAGTATAAATAGAGATAGCAAATCTCTATTTTACTCACTCGGAAAAGTAACTATCTCTCTCTCTGAAAAGTGGCGCACTAGTGAGGAGGAGGAGGATCATCTGCTAGGAGACTATCTCAGTGTTATTTGGTTGTATTTTGGTTGAGCCATTGCTCTCTCTATCTCTGAGGAAGTTGTGGGGTTTTTCACCTTAGGGTTTTCCCCACGGAAACTCTGCGTCTCTTGTCTCTATGCTTTTGTTTCATGTGATGCTTGTGATGCTTGTCATATTATGATTGTCATGCATTGATATACTGTAGATGTTATTCTCTCAGCAAAGATCCTATAGTATTGTGATTTAATACTAAAAATTTAACATAGATGGCTGGAAATGATGCTCTGATGGATTTGATCCCGAGCCTGTGCTTGTTGGATTTTATCGATGATATATATATTATTGTGGTGCCCTATTTAAGCTATTCCGATTGGTTATTATTTGCATTATTGAATATTCCTTTTAGAGGTTTAGTCATTTCGCTAATGACCACTGTGTAGAGAGAAAACGTTTTACACCTGTGATGAGTTTAAAGAACTTATTGTTAATTTGTTTTTTCTCATCGTGTTATCTGTTGGGTAGTTTGGAATGCGTATAATCCTAAATAAAATTGTTATGTTTATTTCCTAGTATCTAGGGTATTTTTAAAGAGGATCAATCCCTGATCCATGAGGATTTTAAGATATGACTCTATTTCAGACATGTAAATACTTTCTTGTTTAAAACAGTAGATTGTTCATTATGCATAGACTTAGGGTCTTGTGAAAACTTTCAAGGGTTTAAAAGAATCTAACAAAATCTTATTTTATTATAAATTGTGAGATTTTTACCTTTGTATAACAAAAGTGATTTTAACATAATAATTCTAAAGCTTTAAGGGAGGATATCTAGCACAAGCTAGCTTCGCTAGCTCTGCTAGATCAAAAGTTTCTATGGAAGAAAATTTCAATTTGCAAAATGTTTTACTCGGACGACCCCGTAGTATTCTAGTTTAGAAAATTCCTGTAGATCTTGGATTTGCTTAAGAGTTGTTTTTTTGTGGTTAATTTAAGATATTTTGGGATTTTGAAAGTCTAGTCTAAGGCTGGAAAGGTCACTTCTATGTTAAAAATGAAAGGAAGAACTGTTTCTCAGTTACTCCTAAAGATATGTACATTTAAATCTTAGTAGTAAGAATTATTTAATTTAACCTAGTGAGCCAATGCTTATTCCCTTGCTCATGAAGTAAATAATGTTAACCATAATCTATAAAAGATAAATTTATATCTTAGTAATGGAATTTCCATACTTTTAAATTTCAGCCTATAATTCTACAGAAGCTTGATGTACAACTAATATAAATTCTTACCTGGAATGTACTGATTGGATCTCCTTTATAACCTGCACACTTTAAACACTAATTAATGGAAAATTACTCTTAGCAAACTTGTGGAGTGGTAACCGAATAACCTTAGAACTTCCACGTTCCTCCCAACTTTTGATCCATAACCATTCCTGGTTCTTAATTGGATCACCCCTGAGCTGGTTCGAGCATGCAAGAAAAATATAGAGCACCTAAGGAAAAAGTGTTGTTGTTATCTTGTAGTTAGTATATGTATCTTCCAGGTACAAGATTTGAAATCCCCTCCAATACCATAAAGAATGATAATAAGATAGGATCCCTCTCTTGGTATTTGTCCTTATAACTTGGCTAGGGTATAACCCTAATATTTTGATATGGGAAAGTTTGTTATATTGCGTTAACATCCTTTTTTTAACATCTTCTTGGATTTAACTCTCAGTTTGAAATATATTCAATATAATTAAAAGATCATTTTTAATTATAATTTCATGTTAACTAAAACTTTTAATTGTTTCTATTTTGAATTGATAGTGCAACTCTTAATTTTTATTTATTTAGTCTATATATAGAGAGAGAGACTCCACCTATTTAATCTATGTATCTTTTATTATTCATATAACTTTCTATGTGTAATATCTTCATCTATATATAATGTACACATTTTTCTTGTACATAAGTGAGGCTCTTTTATAATTGTCTTTTTATTATTTCATGCATCATATTGCATAATTATATCTTTGATGCTTCATTAATTCATGAAATTTATTTACCATAGTTTCTTGTGGTTTTTGTCAGTCAACTAAGATAGGTAACCCTATATCCCCTTGCATGCTCGATTACCTCATTTCCATGGCAGTGTCTTTCAGTCCTTGATGAGAAAATAGATGATGATTTAATTAATCAATTTGAATAAATATGATGAGTAAGGGTGCTATTCATAGCTTTTCAAGCTCAACACCGTAAGTGACATAACCCCTAGTTCTATTCAGAGCTTATGCTTAACACTCTTGATGGGTTTTACACTAGTGCAATTCCAAAGCTTTTGCTCAACACTAGTTCTAGGATGCATTTGTACGATACACCTAAGGATACAATGGCCAAAGATCTGATGCTCCAGAGTTTATGCTCAACATCATATTGGAGCATTCCAGGGATTATTCACAATGCTCAATCATTTATCTAAGGGGGTTACCTATGTGCTTCAGAGCTTACGCTCAACACATAGTATTATAACCCATGTGCTCCAAGGCTTATTCCCAACACATCATAGAATTCAATCATGTATACCAGAATTTCTGCACAATACATAACAAAGGTCATCTTAGTATATTAGGGCATGTGCCCAACACATAATAAGATCAACCAAGTACATCGGGGCTTATGCCCAGTATATGGAACAAAAGTAAAACATGTGCATTGGGGCTTACGTCGAGTATCTATATAATCAAAATGAATCATGTGCATCATGGCTTATTTCCAATATATAATATAATCATAGTCAAAATATCGGGATATTACATCCCTCCCCTCTTACACGAGACTGTCTCGGTGTTCTAGGGACTGGAAATGAAGTCATAAAATAAGGAGGGGTAAGCCTCCTTCATGGTGGTTTCATTCTCCCTTGTGGCCTCATCAGGCCCGAAGTGCCTCCATTTTGATTTTAGCTGGATGATAGTTCGCTTCCTAAGATCTACTTCCCTCTTGTCCAGTATGTGAAGGGGTTCTGGAAAAAAATCGCCCTCTGGTTCTGCCTGTAACAAGGACCAATCAATCACATACTTAGTATCATAGACATATTTCTTTAATAAATATGCATGAAAAACATTGTGAAATTTTACGTGAGAAGGTAAAGCTAATTCATAAGCCACTAAACCCTTCTTGGCCAGTATCTCAAAGGGTATGCAAAATCTGGGGGCCAACTTTCCGCATCTCCCCAAGCTCAGTGAACTCCTTTTTTCCTTCACTTTTAAGAAGACATGTTTTCCGACTTGGTAATATTTGTATTTTCTCTTTTTATTCACATAAATTTTATGGCGGTCCTATGCCTTCTTGGATCTCATGTGCATAGGCGCTCATGAGTCTAAAAGGAAAATTTTATCATTTAAGACACTATTTTTTCTTCTCGGACTATTTCTTGTTCTATGTGAAACATGCATGATGTGTAAAACCTTGAAATGAGCACCATATATTGTACATAATCCAAATTAGATTCAAAATATGGGACATATGTGGTGGCTTCTGACCCCACACATGGCACATGATGGTCCCCCAAAGATAAATGATATGACACAAGGTCCTAAATTTTCTCCATGAATGATAGCTCAAGCTATGAGAACCATCCCTGGTGCCAATGAAGAGCCTTAGAGTACACTAAATTTTTGACTCGAAAACCTACAATTTTTGCATTGAACTTGAGATGGTGTCACAAAATTTAAATGGACACCATATCCTACTCACATGACAAAGTTTCCATTTACATTGACCACCATTTGCAATAATTACAAGAACTTGATATTGACCACCACTTGTTTCTGCAATGCCCATTGAAGCCTCAACAATTGGAGCAGAATACATTGGACCTACCACATATCAATAACATAGATCATGTGTGATCAGAAAAAAAGATCCCATGGGAAAACATTGTTTAGTTCTCTTTTTTCTAAACAAGGAACAAAGGGAAACAGAACATAAATGCCATCTTTACTCAAATAATTGTAGAGAAGTCAACATATCAAGCAGGGATAAAAAAATTTTCATGATAATGAAACTTCATACACCATGTCGACTGAATTTACCAAGCAATTTATACAATGACATTCTCCACTTGCAAATTTAGGGAAATCATAAAGTAGGCATATTGTTATATGACTTCTTTTGGTCTATTGTGATTTAAAAGAGAAAAAATTGTATTTGCATAATTCTATTTTCCCTAATGCATCATCATCGAGCTCTAAGCTTGTGATGAGGTGTTTCATTTGATTGGATTTGTCCTCAATCAACTACTTTTTGTTTGTTGTTCAATAATTTAATCTATGATTGGGAAGTTCAAAGAGATCATCAACATATTGCTAAGAAGGTACATACTCTAATTGATAAATAAGTATAGCATAAAGGATTCTTTTAATCAAGAAAAGATAGGGTTATAAGCCAAAAGAAAATACCTTGTATATATGAAGTTTGATCCAAACTTTAATCTGTATTCCTTTGATCCACAATCCCAAATGAGAAACTTGATCTATGACATGCACTGTTGAAACTTGATCCTGGGATCCTTGCTCCTCTTCCTTCAATGGATATTTCTCTATCATTTCCTTATACAAATGGTTCTCCCCCTTTTCCTAAATCCTTCTTCTTATATTTATAGCAAGATGAGAGGATAGGTTTCGAAAGGTAAATGGTTAGGGAAGTTATGATAGTTAGGGTAACTACCATTATCATATCTAATTCGATTTTTAATATATTTGTTTTGTGATTTTTAGAGGTACCCATGGGTATAACACTTGAAACCATGCTAGTAACTTGTGAGTATCATGTCAACAACTAGCAGATGAAACTTTTGGGAAAAACCGCAGGTTATCAATGGAAAACCTACGAGTGACCCGCAAGTTGATAGATACAAGGGTCGCAGTTATGTCTCAAAAATAATTCACAGAATAGATAAATTTAAGAGGATATTGTAAGATTCATATCAAGTGCATCTATAGTCAATGGGGCTCTTCAGTCCATAAAGTCTTTTTGTGTGGCCGACAATGCAGTGTCGTCATGGACGAAAAAGTGACAATATGAATAATAACAGATGCCCCCTAATGCATGAGTTTAGAAGGGTAATTATGGATTAAATGCATTACAAAACAAAGAAGTGGAGGAGCATGAGAGCCACAAGAACTAAGTCTCAAACAATACTTGAAACAAAACAAGGTTGGCGTGCAAGTACAATCTTGATATAAGGAGATGTTCAGAATGATAGAACATGATCTCCAATACATATGCATAAAAATATGTATATAGCATGGCCACTAAAATAAAAGCATGGATCCATGTCAAATGGATATCATAGCAATAACAACAAAATGGATCTATGTCTCATGAAGAGCCAATGTAAGTAGGGCTCAGTCTTGTGCAACTTGGGCAACAAAAAAGGATTTTTATCATGGGCCCAAGGTCTTCAAACCATCCATCAATAAAAGTACAAACAATAAACCATTTGAATAAATGAGTTGAAGTCGAACATGGAGGATTTCGTTTGATTACCCATCAATAATGGGAACCATTAACAAATGTGAGAACACCCACCAATAATGGAAATGGGGTCCAGGGTACTAAGTATATTCTTACAAGTGTGAATAAGGGGTTTTAAAGTCGAACACTTGAAGAATCTATCGAGTAAGAGACATTGATATATTCCCATAACTCAACAGCAAGATGATGTTCCACTAATGACTACAAATCTCAGGGTACTATCCAGGAACTCTAAGTCTACTTCCTAGAGAAAAATGTGTTGATGTCGATAGGAAGAGATCCATGAGAAGGAAGGAATTAAGGAATTCTTCATCATATCACATGAGGAATATTGAGAGATTGAGTTGAAACAAAATTGATGTACTGACATAAGCGATGGCCGACATGAGGAGTCAAGATGAAATGTAGAGTGGCTGACACAAGGGTGATCCATGAATATTGAGCACGATAGAAAAGTGACTTAGGAAGCTTGGAAAGACGGGAATCATGATATAAGATTGTTATGTAGGAGACAAAAAAAATCTGCATATGATCGGAAGAGTAACCAATCGGAGGAGTGAACAACTCTATAATCAGGTTAAATCCTAAATCCAAAACTAAGACCCATTGACTTAAAAGAAGTGCTATGTTCAAGGAAGGAGTAAAGTTGCATCCATGTGATGAATGAAATGACTGAGATTTTCTTTTCCCTTCTCTTTTTTAGGTGTCTTTTCATTGTTTAAATGAGCATGAAAGATTAAAAGGAAGCTCGATAGTATATTTCTTTTTAAATTTTAACAAGTCCAAGAAAGTAAACTCATAAAACCTTCTTCATTTTTAACAAGCTCGAAGAAGAGGGAATAATGCTTGATAATGGTCCAACCATGTGTAATTTAATGAGTCCATGTGAGGGAAACTCAAGATTTTCTTTATTTTTTAACAAGTTTGAAGAAGAAATAGACTACTACTCGATATGTTACTGATATGTGGATTTTAATATCAAGCTCAGATTTTTTTGTGCTCGTCGATGTTTTCATTTTTAAGGAGTATGAAAAACTTAAACAAGAACTCCATACACGTACTCGTGGATTTTAATATCGATCCCGAGTTGGTATGTGCTCACTAGTGTTTTAATATTTAAGGAGTCTAAAAAACTTAAACAAGAAATCCATAGGGTAGTTTTTCATAAAGTTAGTCTCATCTTCGAAAAAAGTGTAAAAGTACACGAGAGAGAACTCTTCTAGTTTTGAACTAGAGTATATATTTTTTGTAGATAATCCACTAAGAACTAAAAAAGGGATAAAATTATATCTAAGTGGATTTCTATTCAAGTCCTTTAACGAGTTTGAACAAGACAAGTATACTCGGTAATCTTGTCAATTTTAAGGAGTCTAATAAGAACATAAAAGAACTACATGCGGATGGGAACTTGATATAAGAGTTTAACAAAAGATGTATGATAAGTGGCAATTCCCCAAAGTGGAAAGCGACAGCATGGACACTAGTATGACATAGTTTCCTATCTAGGGTGACCCATGTTAAGGAAGGTCCTAACCATGGAAGAGAAGTGACAATGGAGTGTAAAAATGGGGGTTAAAAATTGCAGTCCATGGTGAAAAAAGGAGGTCCTACGGCATAAAAATGATGAGGCATATATGCAATGAAAATGATCTAATCGACATGCCATGGGAAATCAAACCTTTTATATAACACCAGTGAGGATACATTTGTGAAAAGCCTTCTTGTAATTGTAAAATTAGTCACAACAGATCTAATGAACAAGTAAATCAATCACAATAGATGAAACTTAGAAAAAATGGTGTAAAACTGTGCAAAGCATGCATCAGTGCTCAATATCCCAATGAGGGTGAATAATTACAATACAATAATTTGACAATGACTGAGCAATTCGAATTGACTAAGGAGGTCATTCGAATCACTGAATGGAGTAGCTTGACTCCATTTAGGAGTCATCATCATCAATCAGTGGTGGTCATCAATGCACAAGAACCAGTCATCCAGGTGTCAATCTGAGTCTAACTGAGTGTAACATGTGTAACTGAAGTGTGTAGCACTGATATAGGGAAATGGGCTCAGTGGAGGGTGCATGGGAGGCTAACTGAAGTCAGAACAATTCATCTACTCGATCTAGAGGTCCATCGGAGTGAAACAGTCAGGCAGGAGTGAAACTAGCCTCAGATCAAGGAGAATCGGATCTAATTGAGTGTAACTGAAGTGGTAGGTGAAGAAGTGCATCCTTCTCTGGCAGTAGGTGAGAAGTGGGTGCCTTCTTGACTAGGAGGGATAAAGAACTAATGTAAGAAGCTCTCGGGTGATAGAATAAGGTGGCTAAGGTGCTAGAGGCATCAACCTGGTGACTGGGATGCATGCAAAGTGCATGCAAACCCTATAATTTGCATGCAAACCCTAATTGCATGCAAGATCCTGAAAAAGATGATGTGGATATCCGAACACCCCCCCTCAAGCTAGACTATTGTTGGCCCAGTTTTGCAACCAGGCTTAGTGCTATGGGCACCTGCTAACTAGTAGCAGAAGTTTCAATAGAAATAAATAACAATCTAATCTAAACTAAACTAATCATGGATCTATGCAATAATTTAAGCAAATAGTGTAAACATTTAAAGAACAAGAACAAGAAAATATTAAAAAATGAATTTGTATTGAAAAGTGGGGGGCAAGCAAGTGCTTGCGATAATACCTTCAATGGTGAAGGTTGATGTTGAGCAACTCCCAAGATGAGCAGCTCCAAGCTCCAAGAGGTCTCCTTCTCCAAGGTTGCTTACAATGGCCAAAAATGCTCAAGGGAGATTTCGGCAGCATGAGGATGAGATAATGGATGGATGTGAAATGAGGAGCCCCTATCACCTTTTTATAGGTTTTGGTGGTGGGGAATACCATTTGTGATTTTTTGGAAACCAAATGGTATTGACCAACATGGTTTAGGTACTTTTCCCTTCTTTTTCCTTTTTTGAATAAAAATAATATTTATAATTCCCTTTTTAATATTTTTGGGAATTTGGACCCTTTTTTAGGGTTTTTTATGCTTTTCAGGAAAAATAATCTTTTTTAATGGAAAAAGGGGTGTACTAAGGTCTTTTGGTGACCTTTTGTTAGTTTCAGAGGCTCAGATGGTGGAAAAGTGGACAAATGGGTCATGTGAATAAGGGAATGAGCTACTGAGCACTTTTTAGGTGTTAACAATCATCCCTGGAATTTAGTCCCTGAATAGATAGGGAGACAGATGTCTTTGAGAAGTGGTCTCTAGTGGATGAGAGGGATTGTATCATCCCTGGACCTCAGTCCCTGAATTGATCCATAGACATATGTCTCTGAGTAGTGGTCCTTATACTTGGTTTAAGTTGAATAATGGACTACATCATCCCTAGACATGACATGGTGTCTTAAATGGATAAGGATTGATCATCCTGTAAGATAGATCATGTGTGTTGCAGGTTATGCTGCTATGGTGCTGTTGATCTAGAGATCTAGATGATGTTGTTGATAGAGAGATCCATATGATGAGGCTGTTGATCTAGAGATCCAGATGATGTTATTGATAGAGAGATCTAGACGATGAGGTTGTTGATCTAGAGATCCAGATGAAGCTGATGATAGAGATATCCAGATGATGAGTTTGCTGATCAAGAGATCCAGATGATGATGTTGTAGTTGATCAAGTGCTGCAAAAGATGAAAACTCAGTGCTGACGATGTTGATGATCCAGTATTGATTATGTTCTAGTAACTGATTGAGTTACTTATGATGTATGAAGAAATCTTCCAATGATTTATAGTGTATCATGTATCATGTAGTTGATGACTCCTTGCTCCTACAGATGTTGTTATAATATCCTTCTCGTTAAGGGGGAGTGTTGAAATATTGTAACTTCTAAGAATTTTATTATTCCAGAGATGTTTCATTCCTCCGTCAGGACTTTATCATGTATCCAGAGATGTTATTCCTCTGAGATAATGTTGTAACTAGGGTTATTATATCTCCCTTGTGGGGTCATCCCTGAGTTAGTTATATAGGGGTTATTAGACTCTCCTAGGAGAAGCCGACCCGGTTAGGGTGAAAATTCAGTTAGGAGTTGAGTATAAATAGAGGAGGTGTGTTCCTCATTTAAATCACTCATTCACTCACTTGTGATTGGAGCATAGGAGAGAGAGAGATCTACATAGGAGGAGAAGAAGCTCTTGTTTGGGGATTGCATCTTTGTAATTGTTGATCATCTATATTGAGGAAAGATTTTCTAGGTTTTCTACCCCATGAGGGTTTCCCAGGGTAAATCTTTATCTATCTTGTGATTGTGTTTCTTTCAGTGGTCTTTCTTGTGAATTTAGGCTAAACTTAACATGGAACAGTAGACAAGAATGTTAAAATCGTGTCACATGTTGAGCAAGATTACATGGAAGAGGATGTGATTAAAACTCCGCATGTGATTCATAATGTTGTAGCTCCGTCTACTCCCAGGACAACATGACATGTTTCAACACAAGGAACTTCGACACAAGTCGCAGTTCAAGCTACTCCGAGAAGCACAACAAGAGCGCAGCGAACTACGTCAAGTAGTTCATGGAGTTCGACATCAACAACTCCGACAAAGACAAGAAGTCTACGTGAGATATATGAGACTGGTACACCAAATTCATTCCCAATTTTTGCATTATTTTCTCAAATTAATGATCCGCTAACATTTGAAGAAGTTGTCGAAGATCAATTTTGGGCACAAGCCATGTATGAAGAAATAGAATGCATTGAGAAAAAACAAACATGGGAATTAGTCAATGTTCCTAAGGACAAGGATGTGATAAACGTTAAATGGATTTATAAGACCAAGAAATATACTGATGGAAATGTGTAGAAGCACAAGGCAAGATTGGTAGAAAGAGGGTTCACATAGCATCCTGGCATAGACTTCAATGAAACTTTTGCACTCGTGGCACGAATGGACATTGTCAGAACTTTTTTGGCCATCACAACACATAAGACATAGCCTAGTTACCAAATTTATGTTAAGTATACATTTTAAAATGCTTATTTGGAGGAGGAAGTATATTTGGAGCAAGCAAAAGGCTATGAATTCCCAGGACAAGGACACAAAGTGTACAAGTTGAAAAAGGAAATCTATGGTTTAAAGCAAGCTCCTAGAGATTGGTACAGTCACATTGACTCTTAACTCATCCAGAATGGATTTCACAAAAGTGAATGTGAACCAACGTTGTACAAAAAAATCAACAAGTAAGGTAATAAGATAATTGTCTTCCTGTATGTAGATGATTTAATATTTTCTGGTGATTTTGGCATAGAATATGTTAGATCAGTCATGGAAAGTGAATTTTAAATGTCTAATTTGGGGCTTATGAAGTATTTTCTGGGCATTGAAGTCCAATAGACTAAAAATGGCATATTTATATTTTAGTCAATGTATGCAAATGAAGTCTTGAAAATATTTAAGATGTTAAACTGCAAGACAAGCCCAACACTAGTGATAACAAGCTTAAAATTGAGCAAGGATGATTATGGATCCAATGTAGATCCTACGCTGTTCAAAAGGATTTTTGGTAGCCTTTTGTATCCTACTGTGACAAGTCCAGACATCATGTATGGAGTAAATTTAATATCAAGATTTATGGAGTCAGCAAAAGAATCTCATTGGTAAGAAGGTAAAAGAATTATGAGGTATGTAAGCGGAACAAAAGATTTTGGTATTTTGTATTCAACCTCAGAAAATTTTAAACTCATTGGATACACTGACAGTGACAATGGAAGAAACATAGATGACAGAAAAAGCATGTCTCAAAATAAATTTCATTTAGGAACGGGTGTTGTATCATGGGATTCAAAGAAACAAACCATTGTAACTCTGTCTTCAGCAGAAGCATAGTATGTCGCAGCTAGCGTTGCATGTCAAGCCGTTTGGATACGGAGGATGTCAAGGCACCTGTCACAAAACCAACAAGAACCCACAACCATTTACTATGACAACAATTCAACTATTGTACTGTCAAAGAATCATGTGTTCCACAAGAGAACCACGCACATTGACCCAAGGTATCATTTTATTAGATAATTGATAATAACAAAGAAATCTATTTAGATTTTTGTAGTTCTGAAGATCAGGTAGTAGAAATATTTACAAAACCATTGGCAAGGGACACATTTCAATATCTGCGGAGTTGTTTAGGGGTGACAAGTTCCGCACAATGAACTTCGTCATGCACAGAGCATGTTTCAGATCTGAAACATTTTGTAAAATTTTATTTTGTAATCCCCATTTGCTCATAATTAAGGGGGAGTTTTGGAAAAATGAATTAAGAGTTGATGTATTTCAAATCACAACCTGACTCGGTCAAAGTCCGTAGAAGCATAGAGATGTCAGACAACTCTCAACAAGATTCGTGCACACTTCCTTGTATTTATTCAACCGTGTTTGTGTTCTACAAGTCAAATTGTTAGGTAGAAATTAATTACAGTCTTTAATGTAACTCAATAGCTTCGAGGTGAAGCGAAATCAAGTCTGTGTATATGTAAGAGAAGAGAGTTGGAAAAACAAAGTAAGATAAGAAGAGAAGAAAGAGAAAGAAAGTAAGATAGAAACGAGAAGAAGAAAAGGTTTGTGATGTGTTTGTGATCTCAAGCTCATAGTCATGAAATGTATTAACAGCCCAAGATCTGTAAAAGGTGAAAGATCGAAGTAAATTCCATCTCTGTGTAATGCGGCGAAGTTGCCCTGTTTTAATGCGATAATATGTAAGTATAATTTTAGGTATTCATTCTCAAGAATGTTGAATATTTCATGTTGCACATCTTCTACATATTTACTTGTGTGAATGTTGTTTACATTTATGATTTGTAAAAGAAATCAAGATTTCTCAAATATTTCACGGTGGTAAAAGTTATGTTTTAACGCAGAATAACTTCGACGTAAGTTTCATTTAATGTTTTGGTTCTTATGTCTTAGCAAGAAATAGTTTAATATAAATCTTGTTTAAGAGTGGGCTCATCAAAGTTGAATCCTGGCAAAGTAAAAAGTTATGCGAAGTAAAAAGAGTCAACAAGGTTAAGAGTTCCACGAAGTAAAAAGAGTAGACGAGGTTAAGAGGTCCGCAAAGTAAAAAGGGTCGACAAAGTTAAGAGGTATGCAAAGTAAAAAGAGTGAATGAAGTTAAGAGGTCTACAAAGTAAAGTATTCCGCGAAGTCAAGAGTCTGCGAAGTAAATGCTCGTCTAAGTAAATTTTACTTGTCGAAGTAAATTCCTGTCAAAGTGAAGTCTATGTCGAAGTAAAAATTTGGATCTCGTGTTGTATGTTCGTTGAAGTCCCAAAGAAAATAAAAGAAAATATATATTTACTGTGTGGTTAATTTTTAATAGTGGTATTTCCCGTGAAGAACCATGCCACAATTTTCTAAACTTATTGTAATGCATCCATTTGAATGATCTCTATATAAGGAGTACTACAACATAGATATTTGGAGCCTTTAGGTTCGATTCCTCAGATTTATACAATGTTACTATGTAGAGCCTCCAAGGCCTGCTAAATAGGTTATTGTTTTACTTGTTTTTGTATAAATTAGTTACAGGGACTTGTATTTGTCTTAATGCCAATATTTCATTTTCTACTCAAATTCTATGTACTTTACAATATGATAATCTCTGTAGTTAACATTGTAGATTGTGCTTAAAAGTTTCACTTAATAAAATCAAGAGTTATCCAATATAATCAGTTCTGCATACCCCAAAAGACGACCTTTGATTGTCGGTTTCAAGGATAACCATCCTTCCATTTAAAATATTATACACAATATTTAACATGTAAGATATATAAGCTACTCTCTGGTTATCAAATCTGCAATAATCCTTTAGTTCCACCCATTATGCTCAATTCTTTAACATGAAAAGTATACAACATCTTTTTGTTAATCAATTTTTTCTACGCATATTGCTTCCACATCTATACTATACTTGCGATGCAGGAATTACAAGCAATTTCCGCTTACAATCATATGTACTTTATTTTAACATACATGACACAAACACACAACCAATTGCATATAAATCTTTATGCACAGTAACTATAACATGCAGTTATACCAATGAATCTCTACTGTTTAATCTTTCATTCTACAATTAACATGCAGTTCATGCAACATACACTATTCCTCAGTTATTCCTTTATACGAATGAATCTACACTATTCAATCTTAGGTTCTACAGTTAGCATGCATAGTATGCATCAAACACTATTCCTCAGTCTTCAGCTAGAGTTTGAAATGTACAGTTAGCAAACTATACAATCTAGTGCAAAATAAACTATTCAAAATATATATTTAACAATTCGATTTTCTACACTAAGAAATGTACTGCACTATTCAAACTTTTGCACGATGCAACATGAAGTAAACATACTAACAATATAAATCAATCTTTGTACTAAATTCTTTTGTGCAATGCAACAGTTAAAATAATAATACATAATCAATTTACCATATTAGATTCTGATGTAGAAAAATTATCATTTATCATAGTCATGGAGTAGTAGAAAGTTATTTTTCGATTAACTTAGTATAGTAAATGCATATTTTAGATTGCTTTCATTTACAAGTAGCTGTAGGAAATAATTGTTAGATTGGCATGCAAATCAAAGATATTCCAAATTACTAGTACAATCATATTTTCTTTCAGTAGAGCTCCAAACCGTTACTAATAAAGCGTATGCATAGTGACAACAACACGACAAACCAATAAATACACATGAATATAAATAGATCAAGTTTAGGAACTCATTTGTCCAATTACATATGCCAAAACGTAATTGTTATTGGGAAAACCTCGATCCACTCAACCATATACATGTAGAACAATTTTAGCTTTCTTTCCCCGATCATCCTAGAGCTAGATCCTACTCTTTCTAGGGATTTTTTTTAGATACTTTCTGTTCTTATATCATTTTAATTTGTAGATATGCATAACTAGCTTGAGGAATCTACTATCTAAGATTTTTTTTTTATCAATATCCATGGTTCATCACAAGCAATCGTCTTGCCAACAATTTCGGGTGGCAAATAGTACTCCTGCTCATAGATAATTTTTTAAGTATGACTGAACTTGGACCTTGATCATCTAATCGACTAGTTCCTCCCCCTCAATTTTTTTTCTTTGAAGAATTCATATTTCACTTCTTCAATTCTTGTCTTCACTTTTGTTTCTATCAATTTTTTCTTTTTTTTCACGTTCAAAATGTGTTCCTCTAATTTTTTGTGTTAGAACTAATTTTTTTGTGTTCATTGGTTTTTTTAATCATACCATTCCCCATTGGCATTTTTTTTCTTTCTTTTGTGTAGGAGACATTTACAATGTCTAGAGATGTCTTCATCTTTCATATTTCTTTATTTTTTATTTTCGTTATTAATTTTCTATTTATTCTTAATTTTTTATTTATTCTTTTTATTCTTATTTGTTTATTATTTTTTACCCTATAGAAACCACGATCCCTCATTTATCAAATTTTCCCACACAGCCCAAGCAAATTTTTGCATATAACATATCCAAGTATGTAGTACTTTACAAAACAAAATATCCATTGGTTGAACAAAATACTTATGTGAACTACTGGGAAACATTCCACGGTATTACCCCACATTGTCCATTTTCCCTTTAGTTTCCTTCCTATTGGCCACAACTCCCACATTTGCTTTGTTTTCTATAAGCATACGACCAATCATTATATTACAAAAATGACATCTCCCATTTTCCCCTCAAGTGTTGTTGCTATAGCACTCAAGTTCTTCTTTATTCTCTTCAACTATCAATTGCACACATTCTTGTGGCTTTGCTTCCTTCACATATGAAAAAATCATTAATTTTCCAACCCTTTCCACTCCATCATTAATATGTGATGTAAGGCGGGTCGGTCGGACCTTCTTGCTTCACAATAACACGCGACACACACATGTTCACATGAAATGGATGTCAACAGGATGCTAGAAGTTGGATTCTATTACTTCAATTGAATTACGGTTACAATGCTAAATGCAAAAGAAATGTAAAAACCTGACTATGTCAGCCTCAGCCTATTACAATATACATAAGTAATGGTGTTCTCTCTCTATGTGTCAATCTTCACCCTCTCCTAGTTCACTGCGGAACTCTGAGCTATGGATCTGATCCCTTGTGCGCTCGGTTGATGAGTGACTGTTCTGTCCAATATACTGATCCAGTCCCGAGTGACTGATCCCCTCCTCTGTGCCTAGACATTGGTCTTATACTACTTCTTCTTTGTTGTTCATTCCGAGGTCCACTACAATCTCCGAGACACTCTTCCTTTTTTCGTCGATATTCTCTGATACTGCAGACCTGCAGTTGTCAGCGCCCTCTGGTCATGTTGCACAACCTCCAACTATGGTGACATCTAGCATGTCTTCAACCACCTTCTTAACTGCTCATAAATTCCTTAGAAATCCTGAACGACTACCAAGTACTCTGCTTGACTTCTGAGCTTCTCTGACTTTGCTACAGTAGTCGGTCCCATCATTGACCTTATCCATACTGTCTTCATCATCCTTTGACTTACTCATTGGCTTCACTTCTCTTCCATGGCTTCGCCAGTTCACCCCTTCCTCCATGCTTGGCTTCCGCTTCGAACCTGTCGATGTTGCTGTTAGACAACTAGTCAACCCTTGACATCTTCACTACAATCCTATCATTTTTCGACCTTGAACATGTCGACTCTCGACCTTCTCTTCCTGTCAACACACCTCGATAGATTCTGCTCAACTTATTGACTTCGATATCCAACCTTCATTTCACACCAGTGGTCATCGGCAATCCCCCTGGTCGATTCCTCATGTCGATCATTTTTATTTTTCCACCTACGTCCCAATGATCCTGCATCAGAGTCCACAGGTGAAAAAGAACTCAACTACTCCGTCAGTCTCCTGAACTCTTCTTCGGAAATCAATGTCTCCTCCTGCAAATCATCATCTTTCCATCACACTAATTATTCCTTCTTTCGTGAACTGCGCGTATGCTCGAATTTGTGTTCCTCGAGTACTTCTGCGATTTCCTCCTTGTCGTGTCGACCTGGTATCTGCACTGTCCAGTTGATGTTTGACACTTCTGTGCTTCCACTGCTTGAACCTTCCTCAAACTTGTATAGATCTGATACATTGAACATTGGTGAAATGCTCAAGTCTTCCGGCAACTCCAACACATAAGCGTTGTCCGAAATCGTCTTCAAGATCTTACAAGGTCTAATATTCTTCAGCTTCAGCTTGTTATAGGTCCCTGTCGAAAATCTCTCCTTCTACAAATGTGCATAGACTAAGTCTCCTTCACTGAATGATTGTAGCCTCTTCTTCATGTAAGATCTCAACTTGTATGTTGCGTTTCTCTTTTCTATGCGCTTTCGCACATATTCATGCACTTCTTTCATGTGCTCTCCGAATGATTCTACATCTGTGCTCTTCCTAATTTGTGTCGGAAACTCGACCAAATCTACCATTCCATGTGGCCTTTGTCCTTGAACAATCTGGAATGGGATTAAGCCTGTCGGTCAATTCATAGAATTGTTGTACACTGACTCTGCTTGCACCGACGCATTCTCCCACTTCTTGGGTCTGTCAACCGTCAAACACCTTAGAAGGTTTCCCAAACTTCTGTTCACCACCTCGTTCTGTCCATCTCTTTGTGGATGGTATACCAAGCTAAAATGAAACCTCATGTCCAGTTTCTTCCATAGGGTTCTCCATAAATGCCCCATAAACTTGGTATCTTTGTCTGACGTGATACTCTTCGGCAACTCATGCAATATGACTATATCCTTGAAGAATAATACATCAATGCTTGTGGCGTCAGTTGTCTTCTGACATGGAATAAAGTGTTCCATCTTCAAAAATATGTCGACTACAACATAAATTGAGTCATTACCTTGTTGTGTCTTCGAGAATCCTAGTAGAAAATCCATGCTTAGGTGCTCCCATGGGGTATTCGGCACTGGTAGTGGTGTATACAACCTCGTGTTCTGACTTCTTCCCTTTTCCAACTGGAAAACTCGACACTGTCGTACCCATTTCCCGACATCTGTCGTCATTCTTGTCCAATAATAATTTTCTTCGACCAATGCCTTGGTCTTCTCAATGCCAAAATGACCTGCTAATCCACTGTTGTTCAGTTCTTGGATTAGGTTCTCTCTCACGGATCCTCTAGGAATACACAAATATTTTCCCTTGAATAGGTATCCCTATTAGATGAAATAATCCAATTATGGATTCCTATCGACACTCCATGGTTCGTTACTCTCCTTCCATGCTTTCACTAAATCCTCGTCAGTCATGTACTTTGTATTCATCGACTCTATTCTTATTACCTGAACTGTCATCGTGTTCAACAGTGAAACTCTTCGACTCGGTGCGTCAGAAACTTTGTTCAACTTGCCCGACTTATGTCGCAACATGAAGGTATATCCCTACAGGACTTTGACGCACGTCATGTGCCACTGATTCAACTTCGACTAATTACTCAAATACCTCAGTGCTTGGTGATCTGTGTAGAACACAAATTCCTTGGGAAACAAATAATGCCTCTACTTTTTCAACGCTTGGAAAATAACAAAGAATTCCTATTCATAGACCAAATATTTCCACTTCGCATCATCCAAATTCTCGCTAAAGAACACAATTGGTTAGCCCTCTTGGCTCAACACTGCTCCAATTGCCTTTCCACTCGCTCACAATCGACTTGGAAAACTTTTTCGAAATCTAGGAGCGCTAACACTGGGCTCTCAGTGACCTTTTCCTTCAACTTGTCGAAAGTTTTTTGGGAAGCTTCCGTCCACTTAAACTCCCCTTTTCTCATGCACTCCGTCAAATATGCACATATCCTATTGAATCTCCTAATGAAATTCTTGTAGAAGCTGGAAAGTCCATGGAAAATTCTTACTCTAGTCGCACTTGTCGGTTCCGGCCAATCCAGTATTTCCTTCACCTTCTATGGGTCCATAACTAGCCCTTTACCCAAGATTACAAATCCCAAGTACACCAGTTCTTCCCTTCATGAAGAAACACTTTTGTAGGTTCACCATCAACTTCTCTTCCTGCAACTTCTGCAATACTTTTTGAATGCGCCCCAAGTGTTCTATCTTGGTTTGACTAAATATCAGGATGTCGTCTAGGTACACTATGACGAACTTTCCCAACAATGGATTCAATACCTCATTCATAAACCACATGAATGTACTAGGTGCATTACTCAATCGGAATGGGATGACTAACAAATCATATAGCCCTTCCAGCATCTTGAACATTGTCTTTCATTCATCTCCTTCTCTAACCTGAATATGGTGATAATCACTCTTCAGGTTGATCTTCGTGAATTATCTTTCTCCACTCAAGCAATCCATCAAGTCATCCATTCTCGGTAATGGAAACCGATACTTGATCATGATCTTTTTGATGGCTCTAGAGTCTATACACATCCTCCATTCTCCACCCTTATTCGGCGCTAATACTGCTAGTACCGTGCACGGGCTCAGACTCTCTCTGATCAATCCTCTGTCCAATAACTCCTGGAACAGTCGATTGAGTTCTTGACCCTCTAGCAGACTCATTCTGTGCGGTGCCTTGTTTGGAAAACTTGACCCTATAATCAATTTGATCTGATTGGATATGCTTCTGGTCAGTGGAAATCCTATTGGCGCTTCGTTGGCTACTATGCTCCTGAACTCGTCAAGCATCTTTTCCACTTCGACTGGAATTCTCTCCATTTTCTACCTTTCAATACATGGTCCTTTAGGAATGATGGTGAAACATCCCAACTACTTTTCCTCTTTCGCTAGGAATTCCTTGGCTGAACACATCCTCAGTCGCTTGTCCGAAAAGTTGTTGTCGCCCTACTTGCAGTCGGCTCGATCCTCTTACTTCGGATTTAGATTCCTTCGCATGCCATTTTTGTACACTGTGATTGTGTTGTCTCGACCATCATAGATCATCTTCCGATCATATTTCCATGGTCTTCATAACAATATATGACATGCGTCCATTGGGAGTACGTCGCACATTACACTATCTTCAAGATTCCTGACCTTGAAGTTAATCAGGCAATGTCTGGTCACCTTCACATGGTGTCCTTTTTGCAACCATTATAACATGTAGGGATTTGGGTGTTCCCCACATCTCAAACCCGCTTTTTTTATGACCTCTGACGACACAAGATTCTCTGTACTGCCACCATCAGCTATGGTCTTGCAATATCACTTGCTGATCCACACTCTAGTTCAAAATATAGCATTTCCTTGTGCCATCTCTTTCTTGTCGCATCATTCATCCTCACAAACGTCCTCTTGGTCCTCATGGATCGACCTTTGCTTTTCCCATTCTCACTGCTGTCGGATTTCGACTCTGTCCTTTCGTTGACTTGCTCATCTCTTCGACGTCTGAGTTTCGACTCCTCTGTAGCATGTAGGTTCCCTGGGAACTCATATGCCTTGTGTCCAACTCTTCAACACTTATAACAAACCACGGTTGGTCTGTCAACTCCTTTTTTGTCAGTTAGACCACTTTGACCATACGCACCTTGACCATGTGTCTGTAAACCATTGCATCAATTTTCTTGTGCCTTCTCTCTAGTCGATGTCCCTTCTGCACGTCGGTTTTCTTCGACGGCTTCTCTCTTGGTTCCACCACTTTGGCCTTTCATGGAAACAACATTCGCACACCAACCAATCATCCTACCCCTATTTGATGTGGATGTCCTCGATAGTTTCTCTTCTTCCTTCAATGATAACTAGTAGGCTTAACCGACCGCTCTGAACCTTGACAGGCTCAACTCGTCCTGTATGGCATACTTCAATCCATTTACATATCTCACGACAACTTCTTCTCCTTCATCGGTCTAACCCAACCTTATCGACAATCTGTAGAACTCTTCCATGTATTCTTTCACGGTCATCTCTTTTTGTCGAAAGTTCTGCAACTTCCAGAACAAGGAAATCACATAGTCACCTGGAAAGAACTTCCCTTTCATTTTGGTGACCATCCTATCCCAATACTCGATTTCCTCCTTACCTTCTTTACTCTGTCATCTTGCACATTGTCCCACCACAATGAGGCATGACCCTTCAACCTCATACATGCAGCCTTAATGCGTCTGGGATCCTCAATCTGCTCTATGTCGAAGTATTTCTCCATTTATATGAACCAGTCGATCAAGTATTCTGGATCCCGACTTCTTGAGTAGGTATGCACATCTATCTTTGTTCGACCTCTCATCTCCGTTAGAATCTTGATGAGTTTGCTTCTGGTTCTTCTACTGTTGTTTCCCGTGCTTCCACCTCTTCAACTTCCTCGTCACTATGGTCTAATGCATCAGGAATGCATCAACACCTTTGGCTTTCTTTTATTGTTGTGACTTCACTTGTCAAACTTCACATTGTTCGCATGCACTCGTCGAACATTTCACAATCAACTGTGACTACAGTGCCACATGCTCTTCGTCCAACTCCTCGGACATTAATGCCTCTGTGAGCCATTTTCAACCACAGCTAAAACTCCCACTTGCCCAATCGCAATCGGACTTTCACAATTTGTGCACAAATCTACCCAACCGTAGCTGGAGCAATTAACACACTCGACACTAGATTCCACTTCCAGCTTTTGATACCAATTGATGCAAGTTAGGTCGGTACCGCTACTTAAACCAGACTCTTTCTAGGATCTTATATTATCGGGTCTCTCCGGATCTGATACCAACTGATGCAAGGGCGGGTTGGTATCATTGTATTTCCTGATCACATGATGCTTCACTCAACTGGATTCTGCTTCCGGGCTATGATACCAACTGACGCAATGTGGGTCGGTCGGACCTTCTTGCTTAACAATAACACAAGAAACACACATGTTCACATGAACTGGATGTAAACAAGATGCCAGAAGTTGGCTTCTATTACTTCAATCGAATTACGATTACAATGTTAAATGCAAAGAAATGTAAACACCTAGCTATGTTGGCCTCAGCCTATTACAATATACAAAAGTAATGGTGTGCTCTCTCTACATGTCGATATTCACCCTCTCCTGGTTCACTACAGAAATATGAGCTATGGATATGATCTCTTGTGCGCTCGACTAAGGAGTGTCTGTTCTCTCCAACCTACTGATCAACTCCCGAGTGAGTGTTCCCCTTCTCTGTTCCTGCACACTAGCCTTCTACTGTTGTTGCTTTGTTGCTCATCTCAAGGTCCACTCCAATCCCCGAGACACTATTCCTCTATCCACCAATATTCTATGATACTGTAGACCTGTAGTTTTTAGTTCCCTCTGGCCGTGCTGCACAACCTCCACCTGTGGTGACATGTGACATGTCTTCAACCACCTTCTTAACTACTAATAACTTCCTTAGCAACCCCGAAGGGCTACCAAGTACTCCACTTGACTTCTAAGCTTCTCTGACTCTGCTATAGTAGTCGGTCCCATCACCGACCTTGACCATATTGTCTTCCTTCATCCTTCAACTTACCCTTTGGCTTCACTTCTCTTCCATGACTTCGCCATTCTACCCTTTCCTCCACGCTTGGCTTCCACCTCGAACCTGTCGATGTCGTTGTTCGACAACTAATTGACCCTCAATGTCTTCGCTACAATCCTGTCATCTGTCGACCTTGAATATGTCAAATCTTGACCTTATCCTCCTGTCGACATACCTCCATAGATTCTGCTTGACTTGTTGACTTCGACAGCCAACCTTCCTTTCGCACCAGTGGTTGTCGGCAATCCCCCCTGGTCGATTCCTCATGTCAATCATCTTCGACTGTTTCGCCTAGGTCCCGATGCTCCTGCATCAATATGGTTTAAGTTAAATCTCATCGCACCTTTCTCAAATTGATAGGGTTCATCCTCTCATCATGCACCACTCTTGTATCATAATTCTATGGCATCCCAAACAAAATTTAACATGCATCCATGAAAAAATATTAAATAAATTGCTTTCATTATAACCCCTAGTATTAAAATTAATCGAGCACTACTTGTTCACTTCAATTTTAATTTGTGAACAACTTCAGTCCACACCAAATTCCTAGAGTGTAACATCCCCAAATTTCGCAAAAATTTAAAAATTTTCTGCATAGTATAAATGCTAATTATTTATTATGCGGAAGATACATTTAATGTCAACTATCTCATTACACACTATTCACTCATATTTATGATGTCGTCTTGTACTTATTTAAGGATCGTCGTAATTTATTTTTATGTACTATAGTGATATAATTGTCTATGTAACTATTGTAAGAAATTATGTGTTAACTTCTTAGGTGGTTTTTAACTCATAAATGAATGCCTCCTATCTTGTTTTAAATCGCATACAGCTGTTCTTTCATCATATTTATGGATCATCATTTGACGATGTCTTATAACTTGAAATATATAATTTTATGCTTACGAACCTTTTTAATTTCTTTGATGAAGGTGTCCTATGGATGCCCGGAGGCTTACTTAGTTATTTGCATAGCTAATGCTCTTACTACTATTATACAGATCGCAGGTGAGACTACTATCTCCAATTGGAGATTAATTTACTGTACGCCATTTGGCTTGTTGCATTAACCCTCTACTTCGATATATACTTCGATATTAAGAGCCTACATGTAGAAGACTTACTTGAAATCTAGGGTAAGAATTACCCTAACTATAATCACCCATAAGAGAATTTGTTCAGTTTAATGATGAGTATATATATATATATTAAGTCTGTATAGGATGCTAACTTCCTACTTGAGTTCTCCATATATTATTGTTTTATTGATATTATAATGTGATCATAGTTTATCACCATATGATCGAATATCAAATATTATAAAGTTCTTATATGTGAAATATTTATATGTGGTAGGGTATTAATCCTTGGCCACAATTAAACTCTTATAACATGAACATGAATGGAATTTAGGATATAATGCAACCATGAACTTGTGATCTATACTATGCATAGATTCAACGTATGAACTCTTAATGGAGCTCTTCGTTGGCATGTTGACAGGTTAACACTTAAATGTTGAATTAAATGAAGCTGTGGTGGAATGCACAATTGGCAACCCCACCATGGTAGTTACTTCACGTGAAGGCTTTGGGTTTTGGGATAAACCCTAACTGTGTTTTGAATGACTACCAAACCCTCACTAGCTCTTTTCATTTTGTTCTTTTTGCAAATTAGGAGGTGGAGGCCAACAGCCTCCTGAGATGATAGGGTTTGAATGCTTCATGCAATGTTACAGGGTTTCAATGGTGTTTTGCATTGTTACAGTTGGAAGCTTGGATGAATGGCACCGGCCATAGGTAATCCAACAACTTACAACGCAGTGTAATTTGTTGTTTTTATACATATTTTAATATCATTGCTAAACCCTTTTTTTTGTTGGTGTTTACTGTGGAGTGATAGGGTTTCCTCTTGGTTGGGTTTGCTACTAACTCCTTGGAAGCTACTCCATCATGGTTTTGAAATAGGACCTGGTAAGCCTCGGAGACTCTCTAGAAAACCTGAGTAGTAACTCTTGTTATGAATGGTGATGATACGACAACAAAGTCGGATAGTAAACTTTGTTGTGATGAAGATTTGCAGTTTGTTTTTAAATCTTGGAAGCCATATGGAATTTTGTAACTAAGAGGGATGGACCCTCAAGCCTTTGGCTCCCACTGCTTCGTTTAAAAGTATGGATTGCTCCAATATTAAGAGAAGTGCTCTCGGCATTCTCGTGATTTTAGTATAGATGGATTTTGATTATATGTTGGTGTTTAAGGCTACGCGCGTCTTTTGACTCTTTTGGCAAATAATGTTTATATTGTTCTTTTGTAGAATTTCTAGTTATAAATATATTTGCAGGGTTAATACCCTAACCCTAAACATTATGGAAAAGGGGTTGTGGGTATTTGAGGAACTTACGGGTTGAACCCCGGTCCTATTTTACGAACTTAAGTTTTAAGTTCGAGAGATAATGTTTTTTTTTTTTAAACCAAGTCTGGGCGAGTTGAGATTCGAGCCTTGGAATTTTGTGTGATACTTGTAACATCAAGAAAGTGATGATTGTATTTTGTCTCAATATTAAAGTTTGATTGTAATACAGATTAGTTTGTTTCTTTGTTGTACATAGTTTGGAAAATGAATATCTGTACTCGATGATATATGTGCAGTTCATACGTTTCGATGAAGCCTTTGGTGAGCACTTTACGGGTCTCGAACCCGAGTCTAGTATTACTTATGTAATGTTTGAATTGTAAATATAAGGGAGTTTGTAATGTGTTGTTAACCCTGAGAGGTGGTCTCAAGGTTTTGACTTTTAACCTGCAAAGAGAGTAACCGAGTTCAGTTAGTTGTATTATTGACTGGTTCTAGAACTCTTATGTACTATCTTCTATAGTATTACGACTTGTGATTATGTACAGGGTTTCAACCCTAGATATGGCGGATGAGTACTTAAAGTTATTCAGCTTATATGAACCCTTATATATTTTATTAGTTGTGATTGTTATTCGAATAGTGTAATTCTCCAGGAATCATTACGCCTCAACAAGTTTAAACTACGATATGCTTTTGTGTAAAATACTTATGTTGATACTGTAAGATGATATAGTGTGTTATGTTTATGAATTTTTTAAGGTCTACGACTCTTGTATATGCTCTATAAAATCTTGTAAGTTGTATCGAATATAAAATTGGTTTTATCATTTAAATAATGTACAAGTATATGTACATGAATGCTCTTATACACAGATAGAGAAATTCCAACTTTGTATCCTATGTTCATTCTTAAAGTATGCTCGATATGAAGATTATCACTTCTGTGTAAAACAATGAAGATGCTAAAAAAAAATTTGTTCAGTATGTGAGATAATTCATGAAATTTGACCTATCTTGTAATGTTTATAAATTAGGGTTCGCGACCAAGTTTTGTATAAAGGCATGGTTTGTTTTAAGTATAAACTCCGTTCTTATATAAAAGTTGTATATTTGTATTTACAATTCTGTTGTTAAGTTATGTACATAAAATCTAGGTTTTCTAGGTAAGGGTCTGTCTTATACATACATAATATATTTCTGTATTTAAAATAGAATATACTTACTAATATAAACCAGATTATATCTATGATATTCATTCATTTGAATCTATCTATAAATTAACTCCTCTGTGCTAGAGTACGACACTTAACTGTGTGTGGGAAAATACAGAGAATTATTTCATTCAATCTTACTACATTTCTAGTTTATTTATTCATTCATGGTATAGAATCATATTAGTAATTACCCTATATATTAACTAAAACAATTCTAGAGTTTGTGATACATTTAAACATTTTCATAAATAGATGCACAGTAAAATAAAACAATAAGACAATAAGAACCTGATAACTGAAGAGGGAAATAAACACCTAAGGGATCCCGTTCGACCCAACCTTCTCTTGAAGACATCCAATTCACTTGCCTTAGGACCCCCGAGCCTGTTCACTGAACCACTAGGATGAAGATGTTGTGTGGAGGCAAATGTTATCCTCTGCAACTAAACAGTGATGTTGACAATACTCCAGAATGAAACTCTTGCTTTTCAACAATATTGAGTTCTGCATATAGCAGTACTAACTCGAATTAACAGACTTATCTCAATCAAGCACTCTAGCCTTTCCCTCATCGAATCTATTGTGCATTCCTCTCCCTTTCCATGTTCACAATTATCACAATGTAAAAATTGATTAGCCTCCTGCTCCAATTCAATGGGTGTAATAGATTTCCTAGGTCTTTGGTCAGTTTTACAATTATTGAGACACCTGCTATGTTCCACTTCCTTTAGAAACATGACCATAAATGTAGAGAAGTTTCCACGTGCAACATCTAGAGGTGCATTGATGATGCTTCCAAGTGTCAATTTGCTCTCCACCCAGTTCATTCCTCCTAGTGGGTCAGTGAACACTCTTTCAATAGTCTCCTTGGGATATTTGTCTCCTTTTTTATTTATTAATAATAAAATATTTGAGAATTTAATTACAGTCATCCTTGACCCCACTTGGCCAATAATAATAAAAAATTTACAATAACATATAACATAATTTTTTTTCTCATAACATAAAATGTTTAGATTTTGGGTATGTGACAAACACCCCCTCTTAATTTCAACATTGTCCTCGATGTTGTTGTATTCATCATCCTCTAAGTCTTGCTGGAACAAAATTGGATTTGCCACCCGCATATTGCTTTCCAATTGCCAGGTTGCTTCATCTGGACTAAGGTGCTTCCATTGCACCTTTACCTATCCAATGGTGTGATTCCGAAGCAAAATTTCCCTCTTATTGAGGATACAATCCGGTTCCACCAGAAAATCTTCTTCTGGTTCATTCCAATTAATCACATGAGTAGCATCATGCACGTACGTTTTCAAAATAGATATATGGAAAACATTATGTACTTTAAGATTTGGTGGAAAGGCCAACTAATATGCCACTGGTCCAACCCTCGACAGTATTTCAAAAGGTCCACAATAACTTGCTGCTAGTTTAGCACAACTTCCTAATTTTATGGAACTATTTTTGGGTCTTACCTTGATGAAAACATGCTCACCAACCTGAAACTCTTTATGAGTTCTTTTTAGGTCTGCATGAATTTTCTGTCGATCTTGTAATATTTTTAAATTTTCTTGTACATGTTTCACTATTAGTTCCATTTCATTCAATAGCTCAGGTCTTAACATCAACCTGTAAACTAGATTACTCCTTGAAATAGGTGTATTATATTTTCTACCATACCATATTTCAAATGGACTAAGTTTTGTTGAAGCTTGATAATGATTATTATATGTGAATTCAGTTAAGTGCAGAAAATCTTCCCATTTTCCTGGTTGATCTCTAATATACATTCTTAACATATCTTCAAGAATCTTATTTACTATTTATGTTTTTCCATCCATTTGTGGATGAAATGATGTACTGAAATTTAAAGTAGTATCTAAACCTTTAAACAAAGACTTCCAGAAATTTTCCGTAAATTTAGAGTCTCTATCAGAAATTATGACTTTAGGAATTCCATGCAAACGAAAAATTTGTTTCATAAAAATTTCAGCAATGTTAGTAGCCTTGTAAGTGGTTTTAATAGGTATAAAATGGGTTGATTTACTAAGCTTGTCCACAACTACCATTATAGAATCATTTTGTTTCTGATTTTTAGGTAAACCAGTTATAAAATCAATACTAATTATTTCTCACTTCCAATCTGGAACTGCTAGTGGCTGCAATAGTCTAGTTGGGTGTTGATGCTCAGCCTTTATTTGTTGGCATTCCATACACCTAGCAATGTATTCAGCTACCTCATTTTTCATATTTGGACAAAAGTAATATTTCCTCAGCATGGTTATCATCTTTTGGTAACCAAGATGTCCTGAATAAGGACTTTTATGTACTTCATTTAAAATTAGCAGCTTAACTTTAGGTACATACAGTATATTTTTATACATCATTAAACCTTATTCATTCATACTGTAATCTGTTATTAAATTTTCTGATATATTTTCAGCAACCCTTTGTTGTAATTTCAAATAATTTTTATCCAATTTTATTCCTTCTTCAAGCTGATTTTCTAAGTCTGTTTTATAAGTGTTGATTGCTGCTACAAAATTTAGTCTTGCATTTCTGCTTAAGACATCAGCAACTTTATTTTATTTTCCTTTAATGTGCTGAATCTCGAAATCATATGCTAAGGAAAGCTAACCACCTAGCTTTCCTTGTGTTCAGATTTGGTTGATCCAACAAATATTTTAAACCTTTATTATCTATTATTAATGAAAAATTCCTTCTGATTAGATGATGGCACCACATTTTTAAATCATGTATCATGACAACCAACTTTAAGTTATAAGTTGCATAGTTCTTTTCCTGATTTTTTAGCTTTCTAGACTCATATGCTATTAGATAACCCGCTTGAGTTAAGACTCCGCTAAGACCATCGTTGCATGCATCCGTGCATACAACAAAGTCCTTGTTTGGGTCCACTATTTTTAAAATAGGTGCAGTTGTTAACAATTCTTTTAATTTCTTAAAACTTCCTTCACACTTTTGATCCCAAACAAATTTATTACCCTTCTTTTGCAAAGAAGTTATAGGACTCGCGATTCGTGAGAATCCTTCTGTAAACTTCCGGTAGTAACCTACAATTTCCATGAAAGATCATACACCAATTACGTCTTTAGGGCCAGGCCATTCATTAATTGCTTTTATCTTGTCTAGGTCTACTGTGATTCCATCCTTGGATATCACATGCCCTAAATACTGTATTTTATCTTTGAAAAAATCACATTTACTAAATTTAGCATAAAGTTGGTGTTCTCTTAACACTTGTAAAATTATCTTTAAGTGTTCGTGAAGTGTTCGTCATGTTCTTCTTTAGTTTTTGAATAAATTAAATTGTAATCTATGAATACCACTACAAATTTATCCAAGTAATTATGCAAAACATTATTCATTAGACACATGAAAACTGTTGGAGCATCGGTTAGCCCAAAAGGCATAACCACAAACTCGTAATACCCGTAGTGGGTTATGAAAGTAGTCTTAAAGATGTCCTCATCTTTAATTCTAACTTAATGGTCCTCAGACCTCAAGTCTATTTTAGAGAATATCGTTGCACCGCGTAAATGATCGAATAGATTGTCAATGCGGGGCAAGGGATATCTTTTTTTAATGGTCATTTTATTTAACTAACGATAATCTATGCATAAACGCAAGGTACCATCCTTCTTTTTAACAAAAATAACAGGTGCTCCCCATGAAGACACATTGGGCCTTATATAATCTTTATCAATCAATTCTTTTAATTGTGATTTAAGTTCATTAAGTTCCAGAATATTCATTCTGTAAGGAGACTTTGATTTTGGTACCACTCCCGGTACCAACTCAATGGTGAAATCTAATTCCCTTTTCGGAGGTAGTCCTGGAATTTCTTCTGGGAATACATCAGAAAATTCCTTTAGAATGGGTATGTCTTCCAACTTTAACTTATCTTCCTTAGTTGAATGTTCATCATTAATTACATTTACAACAAGCATTTTACATCCTTTACGAACAACCCTTTTAACTTGCAAAGCAGAAATCTGTCTAACTGAAGTTTTTGTAGGAATCCCTTTTACTATTATTGTTTCACATTCATCATTCAAACAAGTAAAAGTCTTTTCAAAACAATTTAACACTACCCTATGCTTTTGTAGCCAATCCATGCCAATTAGAACATCATAAGAACCTAATGGTAATACATTCAGCTTAACATGAGTCCTAAACTTATTCATCAATAATTCACAGTCTTTTACATAACCAGTTACCTTTCTTTTAGTTCCAATAGTTAATTGAACCAGCCATGACTTTTCAAACTTGTCTAATTTCATATTACAACCTTTTACTAACTCAGGAGACACATAACTAAGGTTAGCTCCTGGATAAATTAAAATAGAAATGGGTTTATCTTTCAACATACCTTCTACTTCAACCATTGAAGTTTGATGATCATCTTGTCTATTTTCCAAGGCTGCATTGATCCTGGGCATTTCCCTCACTAGGTCACTAACAGTAGCTTCCTCCTGCACTGTATGTAGTTGTTGATGGTCCTTTTTCTGAGTGGAAAATTTGATGCATAGTGAGGTCCCTGACAGTCCCAAAATTTTACGGTTTCCTTTTGTTCATTGATTTTAACATAATTATTAGGTGGATATCTGTTTCTTACAACTATAAAATTTGGCTGTACATTGCTTCTTGGATTACTTCCTTGAACATTTCTACTAGAGAAATTATGTGAATTATTATTTCTGAAATTTAGATTAAATGAGTAATGTTTCTTTCTTTGTTCAAAATCATTAGGCTTCTATGCCTTCCATCTTGGTGTGTTTTCCCTTTTCATGTTTTTTTCATAACAGATATTTACTTTTCTCATGGCCTCTTCAAGAGTTCTAGGATTTCCATACTCAATTCTGTCAAGGTAAACAACTCAGAAATCTTTGTACCTTAGGATTTTCTTCAATAATTTAAGGCACATACCTTAACAAACTAAGAAACTTGCTACTTAATTCCTTCATGCTCATGGAACCTAAATTTAATTCATAAAATCTTCAGTTCGTTCCTCATAATACTGTTCTGACAGAAATTTCCTTTTAAAATACTTCTTAAAGTTACTCCAATTTATGTTTTTCTCTTTTAAGCCTTTTACTCGTTTCAAATCTTTCCACCAAATGTCGGATTTTCTTGTCAGATTATAAATTTCCATTTTAGTTTTTAACTGACTTGAGTAGTTGTAAATTTGGAAATATTTATTCATACCGGATAGCCATGCTTCGGCTTTTTCACTCTTTTTTGTTTCTCTATTAAAAGTTGGTGGTTTAATCTTCTTAAATTCTACAGAAATTTATTCGTATGGTTTGTACTTCTTCTTTTTAGTGTAGCAGACACTTTCACTACTATCGTTGGAATACTGATGCTTCTTCCTGTGCGATTTAACATTAATTTGAGAAGAATAACTAGTTTCATAATCAATAAGTTTTAACTTTTTACCTTTACGTTGGTAGGGCATGGTTCCAGATTCAGAATTATTTTCTGTTGATTCATTCTTATCATTATTATGGAATTCATCCAATGGGATTTGATTCAACTCCTCTTGAGCTTTTAGAATTCATTCATTCTCCTCCTTAACGGTTTGTATTTTTGTTTTTAAATATCTTATTGTTCTCAATAATTCATATGAGTTGTCGTTTAATTCAACAAATATATTTTCTGCATTAATGTGGTTCTGCTCATTATTAGTTTGATCATTAAGGTGGGACCTGTCCTCAGCTGACTCTTCTGGTCCTTCCATACCTGCAAACTAAATACAAAAAGTGTTGAACAGAAAACATAATTAAACAAAACTTAGTAGTTGCATTTTTTGTTTTAAGTTTTAATTACATGAGTTGAGCCACTTTCAGGCCTAGAGTTTGAACTTGTGCTTTGATAGCACATGTAGCATCCCCAAATTTCGCAAAAATTTAAATTTTTTCTGCACAGTATAAATGCTAATTATTGATTATGCAAAAGATACATTTAATTCCATCTATATCATTAAACGTTATTCACTCATATTTATGATGTCATCTTGTACTTATTTAAGCATCGTCGTAATTTATTTTTATGTACTATAGTGATATAATTGACTATGTAACTATTGTCAGAAATTATGTGTTAACTTCTCATGTGGTTTTTAACTCATAAATGAATGCCTCCTGTCTTTTTTTAAATCACATACAACTGTTCTTTCATCATATTTATGGATCGTCATTTATCCATGTCTTATAACTTGAAATATATAAGTTTATGCTTACTAACCTTTTTAATTTTTTTGATGAAGGGGTCCTATGGATACCCCGAGGCTTACATATCTATTTGCATAGCTAATTCTCTTACTACTATTGTACAGATCGTAGGTGAGAGCACTATCTCCAGTTGAATATTAATTTACTGTACGCCATTTGGCTTGTTGCATTAACCCTCTACTTCAATATATACTTCGATATTAAGAGCTACATGTAGAAGACTTACTTGATACCTAGGATAAGAATTACCCTAACTATAATAACCCATAAGAGAATTTGTTCAGTTTAATGATGAGTATATATATATTAAGTCTGTATAGGATGCTAACTTCCTACTTGAGTTCTCCATATATTATTGTTTTATTGATATTATAATGTGATCATAGTTTATCACCATATGACCGAATCTCAAATATTATAAAGTTCTTATATGTGAAATCTTTATATGTGGCAGGGTATAAATCCTTGGCCACGATTAAACTCTTATAACATGAACATGAATGGACTTTAGGATATAATGTGACCATGAACTTGTGATCTATACTATGTATAGATTCAATTTATGAACTCTTAGTGGAGCTCTTTGTTGGCACATTGACAGGTTAACACTTAAATGTTGAATTAAATGAAGTTGTGGTGGAATGCACAATTGGAAACCTCATGGAATTTGCTTCACGTGAAGGATTTGGGTTTTGGGATAAACCCTAACCATGTTTTGAATGACTACCAAACCCTCGCTAGCTCTTTTCATTTTGTTTTTTTTGGAAAATAGGTGGTGGAGACCGAAAGCCTCCCGAGATGATAGGGTTTGAATGTTTCGTGCAATGTTACAGGGTTTCGAATGTGGTTTGCACTGTTACAGTTGGAAGCTCGGCTGAATGGAACCTGCCATAGGTAAGCCAACAACTTACAGCGCAGTGTAATTTGTTTTTTTTATCCATATTTTAATATCGTTACTAAATCCTATTTTTTTGTTGGTGTTTATTGTGGAGTGACAGGGTTTCCTCTCGGTTGGGTTTGTTACTAACTCCTTGGTAGCTACTCCATCATGGTTTCGAAATAGGCACTGGTAAGCCTCGATGATTCTCTAGCAAACCTGAGTCATAACTCTTGTTATGAATGGTGATGATAGGGCAACAAATTAGGACAGTAAACTTTGTCATGATGAAGATTTGCAGTTTGTTTTTAAATCTTGGAAGCCATATGGTATTTTGTAACTAAAATGGCTGGACCCTCGAGCCTTTGGCTCATGTTGCTTCCCTTAACTACTATTTTGTAAAGGAATTCATAGACTAATAAAGATGGTGTTTCTGGTTTCAATGTATGGATTGCTCCAATATTAAGAGAAGTGCTCTCAACATTCTCATGATTTTAGTATAGATGGATTTTGATATTATGGTGGTGTTTAAGGCTAAGCCCGTCTTTTGACTCTGTTGGAAAATAATGTTTATATTGTTCTTTTGTAAAATTTCCAGTTATAAATATATTTACAAGGTTAATACCCTAACCCTGAACATTATGGAAAATGGGTTGTGGGTCTATAATTTGAGGAACTTACGGGTTGAACCCCGGTCCTATTTTATGAACTTAAGTTTTAAGTTTGAGAAATAATGTTTTTTTTTTAAACCAAGTTTGGGCGAGCCGAGACTCGAGCCCTGAACTTTTGTGTGATACCTGTAATGACAAGAAAGTGATGATTGTATTTTGTCTCAGTATTAAAGTTTGATTGTAATAAAGATTAGTTTGTTTCTTTGTTGCACATAAGTTGGAAAATGAATACATGTACTCAATGATATATGTGCAGTTCATATGATTTAGATGAACCCTTTGGTGATCCCTTTATAGGTCTCGAACTCGAGTCTAGTATTACCTCTGTAATGTTTGAATTGCAAATATAAGGGAGTTTGTAATGTGTTGTTAAGCCTAAGAGGTGGTCTCAAGGTTTTGACTTTTAACCTGTAAAGAGTGTAACCGAGTTCGGTTAGTTGTATTATTGAGTGGTTCTGGAACTCTTATGTACTATATTCTATAGTCTTACGACTTGTGATTATGTAAAGGGTTTCAACCCTGGATATGGCCGATGAGTACTTAAATTTATTCGGCCTATATGAACCCTTATATATTTTATTACTTGTGATTGTTATTCGAATAATATAATTTTCTAGGAAGCATTACGCCTCAACAAGTTTAAACTACGATATGCTTCTATGTAAAATACTTATGCTGATACTGTAAGATGATACAATGTGTTATGTTTATGAAGTTTGTAAGGTCTACGACTCTTGTATATGCTCTATAAAATCTTGTAAGTTGTATCGAATATAAACTTGGTTTTATCATTTAAATAATGTACAAGTATATGTACATGAATGCTCTTATACACAGATAGAGAAATTCCTACTTTGTATCATATGTTCATTCTGAAGTATGCTCGATTTGAATATTATCACTTCGGTGTAAAACGATGAAAATGCTAAAAAAATAATTATTCAATATGTGAGATAATTCATGAAATTTGACCTATCTTGTAATGTTTATAAATTACGGTTCACGACCAAGTTTTGTATAAAAGCATGGTTTGTTTTAAGTATAAACTATGTTCTTATAAAAAAGTTGTATATTTGCATTTACAATTATGTTGTTAAGTTCTGTACATAAAATCTAGGTTTTCTAGCTAAGGTTATGGGCTAGTGCAAGGTAATGATACCCAATTATGACACGTTAGTTGCAATGACATGCTGGGAAAACAGAAATATTATCATTAAAATGAATTATTAGAGGTACCTACAAAACTTTTTCGAATTAGGTGTAAGAAGATGAAACGTAGAATGACGGATGACCTTCCGGAATATATAACTTTTATTTATGGAAACGTGGTATAACCACCCCAAACTGACATTATTTTAAGATTGGTATGTTATTTTTTCTCTAAAACATAACGCACATGTTTTAATTGAGCCACATGTTTTTTATGTATATTATCAATTTATGAGGAAAAAAATATGTAGAGGCATAGGCAATAGACAAATCTTGTGCGGCGCTATTTTTCCAAAATTTTAAAAGTTGATTTCATATTTTTTTAATAGTACGAAAGTCAGTGAAGCCCTAAAACGACATGGTCAAGTGTTGGGCCACCATATCATGGTCTGAACACAATCAAAAAACTTTTTTTTTAAGCTCGTAGGTATTCTTGTACTCTTGTGCAGGTTATTTTTTGTTCTCGAAATAGGTAAGCCAATCAAAAGTTACAGGCCAAATAAACAACCTATGTTTTTTACAAATTTGACGTGACTGTAGTTAAAAATGAATTAAAAATAGAAAAAAATAACACATATATTCAAAAATTATATAATTAGAATCTACACATAGAGCTCAACAAGTATGTGCAATTTCATTAGTAGTGCACAAGTGGAGCATATGCGGAACTAGGCGTGAAAAACATGAAGTTACAAAAATTGTTGTTTTCTGCCACAAATCAGACCAAATTAGACCGAGCCTCAAGGTTTGGCAATCCGAAGCTAATACCAAACCTGCAAGGGCACCAAAAAAAATTTGAATCCAATCATGCATGCATGCAAATACGCGCACGCGCATATGCACACACACATGTCTAAGAGTGTGTGTGCATGTCAGAGAGCGCGCACATGTACATGCGCACACACATTGTTTAATTTCATGTGTCAAGGGGATACATAAAGTTGACAAAGTAAATTAAAGAAAAAATACAAAGGGATACGTAAAGTTGACAAATGAAATTAAAGAAAACATATAATTTGCAGCGAAAAAATAATAGGGTGGTAATAAACTACACTTGTGTCGTCCATTGCCAGCTGCACTTCAAGCTTGAAGGTGGTAGCCTTCGGGCTAGACATAGGTCGCAGTTTTGAATCTCCTCAGTCCAGTTCGATGATGAACAAGATGATGATGATGGAGATGTTTATGAGGAACGGGGAGATGAAAATGATGATGAAGAGGAGGACGATGATGATGATGATGATGACGATGAGGATGATGAGGATGAGGACGAGGATGAGGATGAGGATGAGGATGGTGATGATGATCATGATGGTGATGATGCTGATAGTGATGAGGATGATGATGATGATGGTGATG